>CM062816.1:286190946-286738631 GCA_031772625.1 Pinus tabuliformis | reverse complement strand
ATGAAAAAGAAAGAGGATGATATTGCTGCATTGAGGAAAAGACTAAAACTGCTTCCCACTGAGCACCCTCAAACAGCAGAATTGCAAAAGGAAAAGGAGTCTGATGATCAACTCGATCTAATAATGCAGCTGAATCGAAAAGTTATTGATCTGGAGAAGGAGCTAGAAGAGGCACTGCAAGACAAACAGGGAGAATCAACCTCCCAACCTCCTCAAACTACCTCAACCACTGCCACCACAACAGAGGCAGCAGTAACCCCTGCAACAACTACAGCAACAACAGAAGCAGCAGCAACAACAACAACAACTCCTGAGTCCAGCTTAAACATGGATGAATTGACAAAGGCTATCAAAGAGCTGGAACTTCAGGCAACCGAGATCAAGCAGGCCAAGGAAAAATTGGCAGAACTGGAGGCTAAATATGACAAATCAAAGATGACTGTAGTAGAGCAGACTAGAGAAATTAAGGCCCTCAAAGACAAAATAAAGGCCTTAGAGAAAGAGCTCAAACTTGAGAATACTCTGGCAGAAATAAAGAGGATTTTGTGGGCCCGGATTGACCACTCCCTTACTAGACAATGGAAGTCAATCAAGACAGTGCATGAACAAATGGAATTGATTGGCCAAGCACAAATTGAGAGCCAGAAAGCCAGAACAGTATTAGGGAACAGGCCTGAGCAGGCCAACAGAATGATAAATTTTCTCAACAATCAGACCAAGGAGGAGCTGGCAGCCCTGAACATAATTAACAGAACAGATGCTGTCCTTACAGCTAAAAAAGTGCTCACCCTCAGAAATTTTGTACAAACTGTAGAAAGAAAATGTCATGAAATGCAGGCTGAGGTGGATGAATACATGCTCAAAATGGGAGCACTGCAAGAAAAGGGATTGCCCAGCCTACTAACCAGCATAGGAAGACTGCTCCCCCGTGAGCGGTATGCCACCAGGATGACAAATTTTATTGAAAATCAAATCACTGCATCCGCCAGTACCTCTGAGGAAACAGGGCCTCCAACAGGGCAGGGCCTCCATGACAAGCTTGAAAATCTATTTTTTATTGAACATGAGATCAATCACCTATTCGAGGTTCCTCCAAATTTTTATAGGTATACAGAGGCAGATGAAACCCTGGTAAAAATACGAAGACACCAACTGCCCAAAGAGGATTGGTGGCAGGCAATGCTACAAATTTTGCCTCAATAATTTCAATTGATCAATCCTAGTCAGCTTCAACTCAGTCAAAGGCAAAACACATAATCTGGACAGCATGCAAGGCAGTTGAAAAGGGTGACTCAGCATGAAGACAACGACAGCAAGCCAAAAGATAGGAAATGCACAAATTTTGGGCAGCGCGGCTTCAGCCGACTCCATCGGTCACAAAGTCAACATTCTCTGACGATTTTGGACAGCTAATACACTAAGAAGTTACTACAGCATTTATTTTCTCAGCTGCAATGCTCCAGGAGTTGGCACAATATTAATGAGCCATTAACTCACTAGCTAGATATTTTCTGATGTAAATTTTGTATATATACCTCCCCTGGCAACGTATTTGGGGTTGGTGATTTTCACTCTAAGGCAAATATATTGTATATTTTCAAATGATCTAATAAAAAGGCTGGAAAAGCTCAGTGTTTCCTGAATACTTGATGTCTCAATGATGCTCTGCGTGCTGTTGCAGAATTCCTGTGCTGTCTAATGGAACAATAAGTTTTCTTAATCTATGTCTTATCTTCTTATGTTTATTTGAATCATATGTATGTTTCACCAATCTAACAATAGAGAAAAGGAATAGTGCAGGATATGTTTGTTTACACCCTGTATTCAATCTCTGTTGTTGTAAATGTTTTCTTCAGAATTAATCATGAACATGAATTCTTAATTGCTCATGTTTACATCAATTCTATAAATATGAATGTTATGCAGGAATTCTTTAGTGCTCCTAAGTAATATTCCCACTATTCTCCATATCAGCTTACTGAAAGATCCTTAGTTGCCTTTCATGCCCTGATTACATCACACCCAATTACAGATTTAAAGAATTGTTCCTTAGACACTTATCTGGCTCTGTAGCATCACTGTTGTATCAACGCAGACCTATCAAGAAATTAAACATCATTGACTCCATGCCCAATGGCCTAGATCACCCTGTAAACATTTATCTGTTTTGACTGAAATCATCATCCAGCAAAATTCAAAACAAAACCTTGAGCATCATAACTAGCCTAAAATATTATACAAACAAAGTTAAATCACAAAGAGAGAGCCCTCTCTGGTTACAGGTAGGCTAGAAATTATGACCCAAAGATTGGTTAGTGGTTACCTCGGCTGTATTCCCTTGGGAGTCAAAGGGAACAACCTGAGTGTTAATAGGACGATGGAGTTAAAACACTTGATCACACTATTTTTGTATTTTTTCTTTTATGATGTTTTTGGTTTTTTTTCATGCATATGTATTAATGATGTATCTTATGTTCCTTGCAGATGTGGGACCAGAGAGGCCTATGGGACTAGCTCCAGAGGCACTGAGGGAACAACAAGGCATTAAAGAGCTGGCCTTGGTTACCCCTGCTGGCAGTTCAGTGGAGACAGTGGCCCATAATCTTAAGGGCTTGATAGAGGGTATCCTAGATTACAGGGGGATCGAAGAGGTCCCCATAGAGTATCAGATACATACAGTAAGGGTGATACCTAGGGTGCATAGACTCTTGAGATGAGTCGCATGAGTAGTGGTGTTCTACAGAGAGAATAACCCACCACAGTAGATGCCTAGGTTTTACTTTCTGTTGATTTTTTGAGAGACATGTGTTTCAGATGTACACGATAAGAGATGGTACGGTAAGAGATGGTAGGGAGCAAAGCAGATCAATGAAGACGACTGACTTCTTAGACATGGTTGTAGTAAACTCCAAGTCGAACTCTTGAAGGATGACAATACACTTTGAGTATTTTCCCCCCAGTAACTGACATGACAAAATGTATGTCATTGGGTTTCAATAAAAAAATCACCGTCGCGGTGCGCAATAATATATAGTGGCAGAAACATTGGATGCTGCAAACGACAGCCAATGCCAACTTCTCAACATAGGCATATCAATTTTCTGTATCAAGTAAATTGTGACTGAGATAGTAAACGACATGCTGAGTACCATCATCATCGTCTTGGACCAGAACCATGTTGATGGTGGTATCGACAATGGCTAAATAAAGAGTGTAGTCACGGTGATAATCAGGTGGACGTAAGAACGGAGTAGAAACAAGGAGGGCCTTGAGGTGCTTGAATGACTCTTATGCAACAATATTCCAAATAAAAGGGATGTACCACTTTAATAACTGTGTATAGCCTTTGGCCACTTCAATATAATTCGAAATGAAATGACGTAGAAAATTAGCTTTACCCTGCAAACTCTGCAATTGCTGCAAAGAAGCAGGGGGAGGGCGATTCAGGATGGCTTTTACTTTAAGAGGATCTAGACGAGTACCCTCCAGGGAGATGATGAACTCGAGAAGTCTGTCAGATTCCACGCAGAAGACACACTTATGAGGATTAAGACGGATACGATAGTGTCTGCAGCGGAGAAAAATTTCGCTAAGGTGGTTTGGATGGTCTTGGCATTTTGATGAATGAGCCAGAAGGTCATCCAGGTAAGGTTGCACAATGTCTTGAATGTCATGAATCACATAAGACATTACGCGTTGGAAGGTAGCACCAACATTTTATAAACTGAATGGGATCTTTTTATAAGCAAAAGTGACCCACGGACAAATAAAGGAGGTCTTTTGTTGATCCGCAAGCGAGATATTAATCTGGTTATAACCATAAAAGTTGTCCATGAATGAATATATCTCACTCCTAGAACACTCATCAATGAGCTGGTCAATGAAAGGTGTAGGGTAGTTGTCTTTGGGACAGGCATGATTAATGTCATGATAATCAACACATACCCCAATAGTGCCCTGTTTTTTAGTCACAAGGACAATATTAGAAACCCAATTTGTGAGTGGGGTAGGATAAATGAAGCCAGCCTTAAGAAGCTTTTTGACTTCCACTTTAATAGCTATAGCCTTTCAGGGGTGCATGGGGCATAGACGCTGTCGGACAGGTTTGGCACTCGGATATGTAAGTATTTCATGTACCATGATGCTAGGATCGTTGCCGAGCATCTCTTCGTAAGACCAAGTGAACACATCACGAAATTCGCGAAAAAGATGAATATAAAGCTGAATCTCCTCTGGAGTACAAGTTACTCCAACATGAATGTACTCGAGAATCCCTGGTTGAATAGAGATGTCGATTGGCTGAGTTTGCGTAATGTTCCCCATATTCCCTTTAGAAAACACTTGATGAATTTGGATGGGTGTTTGAAGGGGTTGGCAGGGCAGACAAGGAGTAAACTACTGGAGACAAGTAAGCATTTCCCGATGGGTAGGGAGAAACGAGGAATGATGGTGATGATCAGACCAAAGCGGTTCCTCAAAAATACATAGTCTCCATAATCACTTCATCAGAAGGAAAAATTTCATGTAGAGGATTTGGAGAAGTGCCATCTGCGAGCCAATGGGATTGAATGTACGAGTCGAGAGCCCTGCTCAAAGGAGCAGGTTCAGAGGATGAAGCCGATACGGAAACAATTTCGACGTAGTTGAGCTTGGCAGGAATCAACGGAATCTCATTGCCCCAGGATTCTATCTAATAAACAGGAGGAAGAATGCAAGGATCAGAGCGAACATAAATCATATTAATTGGAGTGATGTTGGGAGGTGGGAGTGAAAAAACACCCATAAGGACAGGATGTTTAAAGACTCCAACACCCACACTCTCACATGGAACGGAGGTATGCTCCACGAAAGGCATGTTGCCATTGGAGTAGGAAGAGGCAAAGAAGGATAACTGATATACCGTGACAATTTTCCCTTGATGAGGAAAATGAATAACATGAAATAGAGATGAAGCCACAGCTCGCATGGCATATGTCCAGCTTCATCCTAAAAGGAGGTTGTAAGTTAAATTGGCATCGACAACTTCAACCTCTACTTCGAGCATCTTCCCTTCCAGAGTAATAGGCAAGCACTGGGGTATACCATAAGGATGAGACTCCCTCCCATCAAAGGCTTCCAAGGTCATGGGAGATTGGCTCAGAGTCAGAGAACTGATAGCTTTCCAACAAGCAATAGACATAATGAAAGTAAAAGCACCTTCATCAATGACCGTGCGGTGAATTGTTTTAGAATTGATGATGACTTGAATAAGGAAGGAAATTTGGTGAGGCAGTCTCGCTACATAACTGTCTAGGTCAAAAGTGATCAAATCCGAGTCAACCGCGTCAATGCCACAGATGGCGAATAGCAAGGACTTCCTCTAAGAGAGGCAGCTCTAGAGGACCTCTAATGCGGATGTAGTTGAATGAGCCTGGACTAAGTCCTCAATGATGTTATAGTGCTGAGTAGCATAAGCATTAGGGTTGTAAGAAGACTTTCAGAGTACCCCTTTAGGAGGAGGTCGGATGAGCACCTCAGTACTAGGTCACTCGATATGGAGGGGACCAGAGCTGGACAGAGGAGCACTAGAGGGGACCTCAGTTTCCTTCTCGATAGGTGAAGGATACTCTTTTTACCAAGTGCTAATGTGGACGGGAATTGTCCCAACCATAAATACCTGAGAACCAAAGGGAGAGGAGGATTGAGATGGATCAGCCACCATTTGAGTTTGCTGTGAGGGAAAAGGCTCTTTGAGCATAGCAAGAGTCCCAGAGGCACCTTTTAACAAACGACTAACTTCACACTGCCTGGGGCAGTCTTTAATATAGTGATACTCATCACAAATAAGGCAAGGATACTTAGGCTTGCATTTGGCACCTTCCTCGGGTAGAGGTTTAAGGGAATCTTTCTTCGGTTGATCGGCCTTATTCTTTCATTTTCCCTTCTTCTTTCCTTTCGAAGTTTTTTCTACCGTGGTGGACTGAATGGCTTTAACCTTGGAAGTGTTACCGGAATTGAATACGGCCTGAGAAGCGTTTTCATTTGAAGTGTTCGGCTTTTGCTTCCTAGGGTTCGTGGAAGATTTCTTAAAGGATGTATTGAAAGAACTGATGACACCGTCAACAAATGGTGTTGATGGGGTTTTGGAAGTTCCAGGTCTCAGAGCATCAGGAAAATAATCATGTAGTGTGCCAGACTGGGAGTAAACGAAGTCAAGGTACTGAGCACACGCAATAGCTTGCTCTTTAGTTACACATGCCCCCATAGCAATGTCCCAGGCTATCAGACTGACAAATGAGGTTGTGAACCAGTCAGTTAGAAGCTGATCAGGAATCCAAAACTTAATTAAAGGATGATGTATCCTCAATTCATGGATATTATTGGAGATATACGTGGTCGTGTTTTGCTTCAAGGATGGTAGGAGATGTGTGCCTATTTCATATCAAATCAGCAACTGAAAATGAGTTAAAAATGCCATAGCCAATGAGTTAAAGTCCTGAAAAGATCCACAACCTAGCTCAATATAACATTTTTTGGCAGATCTAGTGAGAGTCCGTTGAAAAAGGTGAAGCTGGATTGAATCATCAAGCCATGAATTTGATGAACACCAGAGATGATAAGCCATGACATGAGCTTGGGGATCTTCTCCAGCTTTACCATCAAACTTGGGACAATCACCTAGAATTTTAGTTGGAACCAGTGGCCAATACGGATTATGAAGAATGGGATCATTTGTCAGTTTGGACACATCTCATAATTCCAACGTTGCTAAAAATGGTAATTGAGGGTTAAAGGACATCTGAGGCCACGAGTAGGAAGTAGTACTAGAGTTCCATCCAGTTCCTTATTGGCCCCATTGATTTTGTCCGAACGGATTTGGCCCATGAGGGTTTTGTCCGTAGGGATTTTGTCCATAGGATTTATAACTATAGCTGGACAGTTGACCCTCGATTTGACCCCCAACATTCCACTGATTATCAGCTTGGCCTATAGGAGCAACATATGGTTGCTGGAAATTCTGATAAGGATTAACCTGCAGCTGTTGATAATTTTGGTATGGGGCAAATTGGGTTTGCCCTTGGGATTGCTGGAAAACGTAAGGCAGCTGGGCTCCAAACTGACCCTTGGGACCAAAATGAATTTGATAAGCAGATTTGGTTTGGGATCCAACCTAAATGTGGAGACTAGATTGGGTCAGGAGGCCAGCCTGGGGTTGAAAACTAGGTGGAGCTTGAGAAGCAATGAGTGTTTGAGTGCCTGGTTGAGCAAGCCGAGACATATGTCCTTGGGAAAACAGAGGTTGAGCCATCTGGCTAGAAGGTTGGCCTAGTTGAGGTTGAGGTTGGCCCATCTACCTAGAAGTTTGAACTTGCTGGGTATTGGGTTGACCTTGTGCAGCCGAAGGTTGTCCAGACTGACCCGATGGTTGAGTAGGCTGAACAATTGGTTTGCCTTGTCGAATTTGAGGCCGACCAACTTGTACAAAAGGGTAACCTTCCTGGGTACTAGGTTGGCCTTGTTGAATGTAAGGTTGTCCTGGGTTACCAGAAGGTTGCCAGAAGTATGTGAAAGATGACCCACTGAAGGCCGAAGGTTGTCCCTGAATGGGTTGTACTTGTCGGCAGACAGCTTTCCCTGAATAAGGTTGCTCATAGTATGGCCATCGATAAGACTGTTGCCCATAAGACAGTTGACCTTGATAGGGTGGTCCTTGAAAATTTGAAGATTATGCTTGGCCACGATGATAAGCCGTGTTACCCCAAGCGACAGAGAACGGAACCGAGACCTCAACCACAGGTTGAGATGCTATGGGTCCAGGGTGGTAAATATGGGCTCCTCGAGAATCATAATAGTGGAACAGAGTTTGTGGATCTGGATTCTGAAGAGCTTGGAGATATTGATCATATGCTCCCCCTACTGGAATGGAACCAGAAGAAGGTGGGGCACTAAGGCTAGTGTCAACAACCCCAGATATAGGTCCCGAAGGGCCACTATTTGAAGGACCTGTGGAAGGTCCGGAAACAGTGGTCACAACTGAAGGTGCAGTGAGGGTGCTAACAATGGGGGCTGAGGAAGCCACACAAACAGTTGGAATAGTTGGGATGAATGTGATAGTTACATTGTGAATCTGGGGAGTAAAGGGTCCCGAAGTTGGAGTGACAGTGCGAGACCACATGGAACTCATAAGGGGAGACCTAGAACCCATGATATCAGCCAGAGCATTATAGTCGAGAGGCAACATGATACCAAGACAGGTGACACAGAAGGGTGAAGTTTCTGTAGGTATAGGGATTTCACCACTTGCCATAAAGGACTCTTCACTCGTGACAAGGTTCGTCTCATCCATGTTAGAAGAAGACATTGGGACCGAAACACCAGGAGGAGTAAGGGG
Source organism: Pinus tabuliformis (assembly GCA_031772625.1). Taxonomy (NCBI): domain Eukaryota; kingdom Viridiplantae; phylum Streptophyta; class Pinopsida; order Pinales; family Pinaceae; genus Pinus; species Pinus tabuliformis. The sequence goes on along the minus strand of CM062816.1, from coordinate 286,730,260 downwards.
AAAGTCTTCTTCAGAAGGCTCCCAAACGGGATTCCAATGAATATCGTAAGACTCGTCTTCTGGAGCACAAGAGTTCAGCAGTTGGATACTCAGAATAACAGGGAGAGTATCACTAGCAACCGGTACCTTAGGAGCGACAGAAGATGGAGATCCTTGGTTGCCTAGAATGGGAGATGGGATCGGTGATTCCGTCAAGATGATTTAACTCAAAAGCCCTAGGGAAAACTAATCGAGTAAGGAGAAACAAGCCTACGCAAACTAAAACGCAACAAGACCTAACAAGGTAAGTGTAAATGTGGCCAAATAAATTTTAAGACACATGAATAGAACTTGACTTTTTCATCTTTAAAGAGTTGAGAAAAGGACTAAAAGATGACTCTAGTCGCCTTCGAATATTTAATGAGCCTGAAAGGACAAGTGCTTAGATGGACCTTTTATTTTAAGGAGTATAAAAAGGAATGAAAGTGACTACGCTGGAGAAACTAGGCAAAAGGTTTACCAAACATCCTGTAAAACTACATATACACCTTGGTGATCATATGAAAACCAAGGACTTTCTGTACGGTAGTCAATCTTTCCGAATGTTTTGTTTGGTGCATTACGGTTTGTAAGGCGGCATACATTGCTTCCTAGGGAGATAGGATGATAACCTAGTGGGGTCTCCCAACATATACTCGATGGTACTAGGAGCACAATTCTGTACTAGACTGCTATTGAGTCACAGAAGGAGGAATCACCCAACCTTGAGTGACAAAAATAGTGACTAGGTTTAATGACGTCGGAGCATGTCTCTAGCCTAGACCTCTAAATAGTGTGTGTTATGTTCCAATGCATTGTTAAGTTCATTCAATTCATTTTAGATTTGATCCTGAATTATGTTTCAGTTTCCAGGCCTTACTGTATGTATACAAAATCTTAGAATGCAGCTAGAATGAGTAAAGCATCTTTTACTTCAATGAACACCTACCTACAGGAGGGTAGAGAGATCATTTCGAAACCAAGAAAAACCAAGATAAGCTAATAGACACAATGCATAAATACATAAACCCTATAGTGCATGGATATTACTGATGACAGATTTTATCATTTTCTTTCCAATATGCAAACTTGAAATGCAAATACACTTTCACTTTCATATACTAAATGAATGCAGTCTCTTGATTTGGATTGTTTTGAATTTAAAACAAACAAATAAGCAAGTTTGAAAACTGGTTCATCCAAACAATTGTGATCTATGTTCGGTACTGAAAAGAAATCGAATCAATACCAAAGATTGGTTCAATAATTGTCACTAAAAATGAACTAGAAAGAAACAAGCAATAGAGAAGCCTCAAAGGAATCAACAAGAAGGTTGCAGATGAACCTTGGGCAAAAAAGAAACCAAGCCAAGTAATTCAAGAATTTGAAAGAAAAAACTAGGTCACAAAACCAAAAATGAAATATTCATCCAATAAAACCAAAGAGAGAGTACCTTAACCATAAGTAATCAAAACAAGCTAATGGGCAAGAGAAAGATAACAAGGGATCAATAGGACTGGTGAATTCAGGAGGTAGAATTGAAAAAAAAAATCTTCAGGAATCATCATAGGCATAACACCAACAACTAGGGACGATCAGCCATTAGTTGTAGCAATAGAGCGACATCATAACCAGAGTACACGTCTCTTCCATGACGGGCTGATTTCAAGAGTTTTCGTGACTATACGATGGGATTCAGTGACGCACAGAACTTTACAATAGAGAAAAATCGATGTCAACATGACTGTTAAACTATTTTTAGTGACGATCGTAAAAACAATGACAGATGAACCAAAGACTCCCAAACAAAGACCAACCTATTCCATAGATAATAAAGGGATTTCCCAGATTAACCCAGGTAACCCAAAAGAATGATAGTTTATCCCCAAAATTCAAGAGACACTAAATCAAAACCAAAACAAGAGCAAACAAGAGAAGAAACATGCAAAGGACTCCCCAGCGGAGTCGCCAACTTGTGATGCAGGAAAGTGTTCCCTCTGCGGACAGAGGCAACCCCTCTATCCCTAGAGTGTGTCTAGTCACAACAAGGACAAAACAAAAATTAATTTCCTTAAATAGTCATCATTGGAGGCCTACCTGAAACCGGTAGTTGATGAAGTTTCATTGCACTGCTCCAACTTCCGTTTCCTTCCCCTTAATGAGCGATCAACCTAAAACACCACAAAGAAACAACAAAGCATGAAACTAAGAAACAAAAATGATCTATTTACTCATAAAGTCAAGAATTCATGAGCTGTTAAGTAAATTACATACAAGACATAGGAAATTATCATTGATTGTATTAATAATAAATCAAGATCAAAGCTTACATCCAAGTCTTGATGTCGCAAGCCTTCTCGAAGGGTCTAGCTAGTGTGTTTCTTTAAGCGTTTGCTCTCAAAGATGGGTCTCCCAAATAGCAATATATCCCTCTCTCTTATTCACAAGCTTCAACACAAGGTTAAGGTCACTCCACACCTTCTTGCAAACTATGTAGCAATCCCACACTTGTCACACTGACACCAAAACTATCTATCCAACTCAAAAGTAGTAGTAGCACTGTACAACCCAAAGAACTAGCAGATGATAGAAATGGTGAGTGATTTTATAGGAGAAGGAGTCTCCATGAAATGAGGGAGAGGGAGCTTATCCTCAGGGCAAGCGGCAAAAAAGGCGGAACTACCATGCCAGAGGGTGAAGGGTGACCCAAACTGACCCAAACTGACCCAACAACTAGGTCCAGAGACATCCAGAAGGCTGACTGTTGGAACGAATTCACCCAATTTGGATCGTCATTGGTCATTAACTAAGCTTTAGCGCCAACATCGCTAGGAAGCAATGTATACAGACGGACTGTCACTAAAGATAGCTAATAGCCTCATGTCGGGGCTTGAAATTTGACCGTCGCTAGAAACATGTGTACTCCCACGACGGGGTCGCGACAATACTGTTTATGAGAGGGTTTCATCGTGTGTATTAAATGTATTCTCACGATGACGTAGAAAACTTAGGAAAGGAGGGTCGATTGGAAACATAAGAGAGAATTTGTTCAATATGAGCATGTTTTACTGGACACATGACACAGTAGAAGGACTGGGGTGAAGGCAGTGACAAGTTACTGTGTAACAACCCTAGAATCCTATAGTGGTGTTTTTCTATTAAATCACCTAAATAGTTGATGGAAATTTCTAATAGTTGATGGAAATTTTGGCATCACCAAGCCCTTGGAGCCCCTAAATATCAGTGTGGTGTTTTGCAAAATAATTCCCTATTTCCTAATAACATTAGCACTTAGTCATAGGGTTTTATCACAAGGAGTTGATGTTTAGAACATCAAAATTGTTAATATGGGAGAAATGTACACATATTTGTAAGGGTGAGACAATGCCCAGAGTCAGAAAACAACATGTATAGAATAATCTTTTCCAGCTGCAAACATCATGAAAATAAAAAAAATCAATGATTTCCCAAAGTCCAATTAAAAAGATCAACCCGCGTGGGTGCTCCAAAGGCAAAAATTCAGTACTGGACAACATTTTATTTGATAGCCAAGCAGGTCGCTCAAAGTCCATTTGGTAGTCCAAGACCACTCCACATGACTTGAGTTGAATTTCCCTAACAGGTATGAATCAAGGATAGACGATTTTGTGCCAATTTGGGGAATGCAACCCCCAAACGAATGCTCATGTCCTTCTCGCATATCATTTCTCATTGATGGGCTAAGGGAGCGAAGGAGGAGATCAAATTATATATATACAAGGTATTAGAAGACCAATAAGAAGAATAAATTTGTGTATTTTTATGTTAGAAAAATTTCTCCAAAGCAATATTACATTCCATTGTTGAGAGGCTTCCACGACTATTGAGAGTTCTCTTTACTTCTTTGAGAGAGAAGGAGTTTGCAAAGGAGATTGGAGAAGGGAAATTCTAGATGATAGCTCTTGAGCACCATTTCTCAAGAAACTCTCTCAAAGTGTCTTTATATCCTATTTGTAACTCTTCCACTACCAGAAATCAATAAAGAGGATCTTGTTCATATACCTTTGTTGATGTGTTTCTGCTTCACTAAGCTTGTTTCATGTTGATTATTTTAGTTTTAGCTTAATATTTCTAATGCATTGTTTTAATTACATTCACTTCTTTATTTTTTTGTTTAAACACTAACATAATCCAAGTGTTTGTATGCTCCCTGTATGAAACAAATAGTTGCAAAGAAGGTGCTTTTGGGACCCTTAGTCAACAAACGCACCCTATAAAAAATGGTGACTCCACTTCTTTTCCTTATTTAATCTCATTGGTTGTTTTGCAAGTCCTTCTCCTTATAATTTTCACTTTGTTTTTCATCCATAATAATTTTGGAATTGTGTAGGCCTCCCTAGAAGTTGTTTGTGGCTCAAAAAATACCTCTGTTAATTTTTTTGAGCTAGCTCTTGCAGCGTTTTCCATAGCTAGACACATAGGTCAAATGACTTTGAAAAGCATGACCCATGAGACACACAAAGAGTTAAAAAATTCATTGTAATTTCTCTTTCCAGAGTCTCAATGTGCTAGCCTTTAGTGAATTACCTGCACTCCTGATTTTTTGTAGTTGAGATAAGTTTCTAAATTTATTTTCTAACCACTATTATTAGGGAAATTTATTATTTTTACTTTGAAAATTTTGAGACTCACATAGTTTAAGTAGGGGAAATTAAGTGGCCATAATCCACACATATTTTCTATCTTATTTTTCTCAATCCAAATAATGACACTTAGCTTGACTAGGAGGAAAGTAACTGGCACACATCTTTTTGACTAACCAAATATTTTCATTTTTCAAATTATTATCAGGACCAGAACTAGGTGTTAGTAAAGAAAGGGAGTAGCCCCTGCTTCCCTTGAATCCTTGTGAAAATCCTATGGTGGCATCTGAAATATTTCTCAAAGCACTCAACTTCCATCTACCTATATGCTCACATAATGTAATTAGGAAGCAAGTAAGTGGCCCATTACCCACACATGATTTCTTTTGTTGCTACCAAAAATAATAATATAGTGTAATTAGAGGATTTGTAATGGATCACCCCATATCCATATTACTTCACACTTTGTACGCTCATAAGGTCACTTTCACACTTGTACCTCACACACTAATGTTATCAGGAAATCTAGTGTCCACACGGAGCTGCTAGTCCCACTAAGATTGGTAGCTATCTTAGAAACAAACAAAATAAAACCACTTTCGTTTTCCTTTATGAGAAGTAGATAAGAGGGGAATGAAGGACACCAACCTCAGTCTTGCGCTTGGTTCCTTGCTCGGTTCCTCTCCCTTCTGACAGATCCTTGCCACTTCTCCTTCGTCTACCTAGCTTCAAAGAGCACCTGTGGAATCAAAGCAGCATAATACTATCGAAGAACAGAGATCTACAATCATAAGAAATATAGGACCAGATGTATATTGACCACACAAATGCATATATCATCAAATGTACAAGAATGTGGAGGAAAACTTGAATAGCTTTATTAATAATCAAGAATAGCAAAGAGGATTACAACCAATTGTTCTGACCCAGCGTCATCCTCCAGCATGAAAGGCCTTCTTTCACCTCATGAAAAGCTTAGATCACCCAACAGTATGATACTCCAATAAGAAACCAACAACACTTCCTTACAAGATACAAAATTCCAGCCTTTGGATCTCTGGGATGAGGGATCCATATATAGATGATTGCAGGGGGGTGAGTTAGCTTCTGGGATTCGGATTAGTGTCCTCTCTCTGATAGTTCTTGATTCCACTTGGAGATTGATGATCTCTTACTCATCCCTGGGAGAATTCAGGGAGGCAAGTGTCACATGAGAAGTTTATGGAAGATTCCATGATCATCCACCTCGCAAACTGACTCTGCCATTTGTCCACTCTTGCCCATCGCACCCCATAGAAGGGATTTTCAGTATGCATCACACCTCCCATGTGTATTAGGTGGGATGCATTGCACTTTAACCATGGAGCAGGTTGGATTACACAGTTTTGACCAGTTCTGAGCAGTTTTTCATGGAGAACTTCTGGGAGATGATGCAATCAGCTGACCTTGTTCTTTTAGGGTATGCAAAAACACTTTTAGGGACTTAGGAGCCCTTAGTTTATGGACATGTTTGATTGGGGTTGCAGTGCCCAAAAATTTCTATAACAATTGCCCCCTAAAGCATGAGGTCGTTAATCTTTGATGTCGGGTGAAACGATTTATCATGAGGATTTGAAGTTTTTTCGAGCTGGAAGGCGACCTGTAAGAAGATATAATACAATACATTATCTTCATAATATTTTCATGATCTAGCTGAGGTGGGCATTCCCATGCTCAAATTTATAAATTTATTTTCATGTACATAAGATAGACAACCGTCTGTGCGGGAGACTGATGATTCTAATAGAGTCATCATCCTTTGATTCGGATGATCATCTGCGCATCAACAATGTACATTTGATGTCTTTACTTTCCTGAATAGATCACAACCCAGATGGATGAAACTAGATCTGGGGTCTTAAAACTCGTTCAATATTCACTCGGAGTACAAGTCGATCCATGTGAAAGATGTTCTGGAGTCAAACATGGAAAGACATCGCCTGATTACCAGCCAATGATGTAAGCTGATAACAGGTGTGAGAGGAATCACCGATAATGATGATGACCCTCAAGGTACTACAGTACAATTCATGTGGTGTGAATAAGGGACTTGGTGTCGAACACCGTGCAAAATCTTTCGGTCGAAGGCCATTGATGTAAACCTATCACGGAAGTGAGAAAATTTCCATTGAGGCATGCAAGCTTCAAAGTACTGAAAGGGTTGTTCCTAAGTTGACTTCTTGGATAATGAGCTGATGTCGACAAGAAGTGACTCTCCATAGGAGGGCCTTAATGAATCCCACATCTACGACATGGAATGGAGTAAATGATTTTGGAGGTGAAAACGATCTGATGATATAGGGTTCATGGGGGTGGCCATGAAAGAATGGAACCTAAATGTATTGGAGCGGATGAGACACAGGTGAATTCTCTGAGCGACTTCTCTTTAACATACCGGCAACACTGACATGATGGATTGGTAGCATTAACCCCAAATGTGGATGGTATGATGGGCCCATGGTGATATGACCAGTGAACGGAACAACCCAACCCGACTTAGATGCGTAGTGAAAGTGTCATGTTCAAGAGCGACTTGCTACCAATAAAGTTTCTTCAAGTTTTCTTCCTAATTTTTCCCCAGTCGTTGCTGACTAGTACCTCTTTATCTTTGTCAAGATTAAGGAGGATAACATATGTTTTTCTATAATTTTCCCTTCAAGAAAACCCGTCGCTATATTTTAACGAGCCTAGCAACAGTGAAAATCGTTCTTGTCTGTATGGACAAGTTTGTCTCTATTCGGTTTTAACAAGTATAAAGACAAAGATAACTCGGTCCTTTTCAATTTTAGAGAGTTTGAAAGGGACGTGAAGGAGAATCCAATAATCCTTTTTCATCATATAATCCTTAAGTCTGAAAGAGTATAAAATGATACAAAAGGGATCAATTTTTGGTAATTTTAATGAGCCGAATAAAACAAGCGCTCGATCGTTTTGTGTAATAATCCCTCGGGTCCAAAAGGATTAAAATCTGGAGGAGGGATAGCACTTTTGGTCACTTTAACGAGCTGGAGAGGCCAATTGCTCGGTAATATTTTCATATTTTACGAGTCAAGTGAAAAGAGCTTAAAGGAGACTCGTTTTTTGAGGAACGAGCGATAATTTCACGTAGCATCTGATTCCAGGTAAGGCTTGGAATTTTCCAGTCACGACAGTGTCACAAGAATGGCTAATAGGATCCCTCTTCGCAGCTATTCCTCAAAAGGGGTAAAAAATCAAATGGAGGTGAAGGATTGGCTAAAACAGAGTGGAGGCGATGATGAGAACATGACCAAGGCTCAAAAGATGATGATAATGCATTCACAATGGTTATTTACTGGAAATTGGTTCATTTTTTAATGATCTTAAACTCTGGGGGAACGTTTGCTCATTTCTTATGTTTAATTTTTAACGATCTTGAACTCCACATAAAAAATACTCATGCCAGTCGTATAATAAGGATATCTCATCTAAGATGCCATTTTTTATGGAGCTTGCACCTTACAAAGCTTTGCCCCGGATCCTTTCTTTATGAAAGTTAGGAACGACCAATCCTACGAGTTTAAATGATTTTAGAATCTACAAACTAAGAAAATTAATGGTCGCTCTTCACTTGCATGCAGAAAGGTTTGCATGCCCCTAGGTATCATGAAAAATTTCTAGGTTACCATATAAAAGTTCCAGCTTTCGCAAGATAGTTTCCATCCATACCGTAGATAGAAACACTTCCTGGCTTAGTCCATCTGGACCAGGGTGGTTCTAAATCCCAACCTCCTAACCTTGACGAAGGAATCTTATTCCAATCTAATCCCATTTTCCTAAATGGATGGGTGTGTCAGACTAGTCATATATCCTCTGTGGAAATCTACCTTATACCCAAGGTTTTCCTCTCGAAATAGACTAGGGTGCATGCCCCCTGGGATTCATTCATGTCCTCCCAAATCACTCGTGCTCATCAAGTGGACGGACTGGAGATTGATGAGACATTCCTTGTGTTAAAATACCATTTAGGGATGGTATTTAACTATTAGCTATGTGTGAGCCGGGAAACAACAGCTAGTCTACGAGCTTGACCACTCTGCCTTCATGCGGAAAACACATTACTATAAAGAGTGAGGAGACAATGGCTCCCATGCTATAAATATAGTTGTGTCCAAGGAGTAGATTATAATCTAGAGGTCCTTAGACTACCATTATGTTCATGTAAACGGTTTTCCTTCTCAAGTTATGGGCACATTGGGAAGGATCCATAACGGTTGACTGGTTCCTTTATCGAAGCCTATCAGATTTCTCATCTTAGGTAGAAGCGATGGTGAACCAAGAGCTTCCCAAGCAATTGAGGAAAGGATACTCACAGAAGCCCCTTCAACTATGACGGTACCGACCATGATCATTTTGTAAGCTTGTACAATGATTTGGAATGGTACATTGGCCAGTACTCGGGGTCTGCCTAGTAGATTCCAATCGAAAGAAATGACTAGGTTGCTTGGAGGTGGGACCAAATAGACGGCCGGATACGACTTTGATGAACTTCCTTCTTGTAGTAAAGGAACGGGTAGACTACCCCCATGTTCATCAGAGTCTGTGTTTACGAAAATAATTTGGATGGTGTTGTTCTCATTCTCTTCAGTGATTGTGTCATCTGAAGATGGACCTTCCGAAGACAAGATCGGGTTGACTGCCGCCTCAACCTTTTGAATTTTGTCTGGTATGGGTTCAGCGGGTTTATCTTCAATGACGGATGCTTCGACTGAACACAATGGAGTGTCAGTCAGATTTTCAACCAGTGATGGACTTGGCAAGAGTTTCTTATATCTAGGAGGAAGCTGTAACGGTGAAGCTAGATGGTCATCCAAAACTATTTAGCTTCATCCAGGAAGGGACAATGGTGAAGGGCATGATTTCCTTCACACAGTCTACAAGGAAATTTACATTTTCCTATTTTTCCAGGGACTTCATTTTCACTAGTTGATGGTGTGCTCTCAACATGATCGTCAGAGGTCGATGACACCGGATTGTGCAAACGGGGAGACCAGTCCCTTAAGATCCGAGGGATGCAGGGACAATATCGGTGGTAGTGGTCTCCTTTGCAAATGACACATGGATTTATGCCTAGATGGTGCAGTGTGTGGATTTTCGCTAAACAATGCATGGTTACCCCTTTTCGCCTTTGGCTCCTTCTTCTTCTTCTCTTTCTCCTTCTTCTCCTTCTTCTTCTTAGTTACTTGGTTTCGGGCCTTACCGAATTTATCAAGTGAAGAGGAAGGAGGAGAGGGAGTATTAGATGAAGTAGAAGGTTGGGGGGTAACTTTAGCACCATTCAGTTGCTGACTTGATTGTTTAAGAATCACGATGTTCTAAATGACGAAGGTTGAGAAGAGCCATACGGGCATGCCAATTGTCAATCCTGGAAGCGACAATGTGGCCATATGAGGTGCACCAACATCTCCCCAAGAGGAGAAAGGACTAGGATTTCCTCCAAGGGGAACTCCTTGGTTGGTGGACTCCAATTTTCTCAACCTAAGACCAACGCGAGAATGGTGATATTATTCTGATTAACATAAATTTTAGATGCTTTGACACAACTTGTTTTTTCAATTTTTAAGAGTCGAGAAAAAACAAAGGATGACTCTAGTTGCCTTCGATTTTTAATGAGCTTGATGTGACAAGTGCTCAGATGGACCTTTTCCTTTAAGGAGTCTGAAAAGGAACGAAAGAGACTACTCTGGAAATCTAGATAGAGGGATTACCAAACCAATCGCAAAACTGCAGAATACTTTTTACGGTACGGTAGTCAATCTTCCCGAATGTTGTGTTTAGTGCATTTCGATCGATAGGGCGACAGACACGACTTCCTATGGATAAAGGATATAGCCTATTGTGGTCTCCCAATATATACTCGATGGTACATGGGAGCACAAGTTCATACTGTCACTTTTCATCTCAAAGAGGAGGAATCACCCAACCAACAGTGAAAGCGACAGTTACTAGGCTTTGTGATGCTGGAATACGTCTCTAGCTTAGACTTCTAGATGTTGTGTGTTAGGTTCCAAAGCATTTTTAGGTTCATTAAATTTATTTTACAGTTGATCTTTATTAAGAAATTTTCCTTTCAGGTTCACTGTGTGATGTAGATGTACAATTCCTAAAATGCAATCTAAGATGATAAACAATCGTTTAATTTTCTTTTTGCAATGAAAATCCTAGCTACTAAAGAAAGAGAGACGGTATTCTTTCAGCATAGAGAAGAGAGCACACACTAGATGCACTATCCTAAACCAAAACAACAAGCTTTCTAAATGCAAATGCACATGCATGTATTTGTTTTTAGCTTTCCTAATGTGTGAATGACAAGAAGAATGCTAAGTAGAAATCTGAATTATCTTTTCAAAGCGACAGTACTAACAAATTTCTCTTCAAAAACGAAAGGAAGATAATGACGACACTTTACTATTTTGAATTGAAAACTATTTTCAACACTTGAAAAACTACTAATTCAGATCAAATACAAGAGTAACTGTATAATCGACCATCAAGAAAAATAGGTTTCCTTTCTTTCACTGAAAACGACACTTGCGACACTTTCAAATCAAAAGACGACAGTTCGACTATGCTACTACTTTGCAAAAAGAACTAAAAATGGCAGAAAATACATAAAAACATTCACAGTTCTTTGCACAATGAGGCAGAATGATGAAAAGGAAGGGGGTTTCCACAGTGGTATACTAATCACAGACAAAAAAACTCCATAATAGAGCTGAAAAGAGTGAAGAAAAACCAAAACCTGGAGGCAAAATTAGCCTTTTCGGATCATCGCACCTGTAACACAGGGAAACAGGGATGCATCCCACCTACTACACACGAGAGGCACGATGCATCCAAATTTCCTTGAAGAGAGGGTGCGATGGTACTAGGATGAGACTTTACTTGGCTCTTGGTCACAATTTGCAACTCAATTCAGGGTTTTAGGCCAAAGCAAATGATGCACAGTAAATAGTCCATAGGGGCTAATCTAATGAGGTTACTAGAGCCACCACTAGGGCAATTAGAAGGTTTGCAAATCAATTGTTTAGCTTATAAACAAAACCCGGAGATAGACTGAAGCAGCATTGATCTACTTTGCAATTGCATAGCAAATGCAATTCCAAGGCTAGCTGGCTTGACTTCAGGCTCAGTTTGTAAGTTTATAAAACAAACAAATATAGACAAACAAACAATCTATTCGCTCCCTAGCACAGTCGCCATTTTTTATCAGGAAATCTAGTGTCCACTCGGAGCTACTAGTCACACAAAGATTGGTAGCTATCTTAGAAACAAACAAACTAAAACCACTTTCGTTTTCCTTTATGAGAAGTAGATAAGAGGGGAATGAAGGACACCAACCTCAGTCTTGCGCTTGGTTCCTTGCTCGATTCCTCTCCCTTCTCACAGATCCTTGCTGCTTCTCCTTCGTCTACCCAGCTTCAAAGAGCACCTATGGAATCAAAGCAGCATAATACTATTGAAGAACAGAAATCTACAATCATAAGAAATATAGGACCAGATGTATATTGCCCACACAAATGCATATATCATCAAACGTACAAGAATGTGGAGGAAAACTTGAATAGCTTTATTAATAATCAAGAATAGCAAAGAGGATTACAACCAATTGTTCTAACCCAGCGTCAACCTCCAGCATGAAAGCCCTTCTTTCACCTCATGAAAAGCTTAGATCACCCAACACTATGATACTCCAATAAAAAACCAACAACACTTCCTTACAAGATACAAAATTCTAGCCTCTGGATCTCTAGGATGAGGGATCCATTTATAGATGATTGCAGGGGGATGAGTAAGCTTCTGGGATTCTAATTAGTTTCCTCTCTCTGATAGTTCTTGATTCGACTTGGAGATTGATGATCTCTTACTCATCCCCAGGCGAATTCAGAGAGGAAAGTGTCATAGGAGAAGTTTCTGGAAGATTCCATGATCATCCACCTTGCAAAATGACTCTGCCATTTGTCCACTCTCACCCATCACACCCCATAGAATGGATTTTTAGTATGCATCACACCTCTCATGTGCATTAGGTGGGATGCATCGCACTTTGACGGTGGAGCAGGTGAGATGGTCTAGTTTTGACCAGTTCTGAGCAGTTTTTCATGGAGAACTTCTGGGAGATGATGTAATAATCTGACCTTGTTCTTTTAGGGTATGGAACAACACTTTTAGGGACTTAGGACCCTTGGTTTATGGACATGTTTGATTGGGGTTGTAGTGCCCAAAATGCCTATAACAACTAATCTCATATAAACTTTTCATCAAGGGTATCCACCTTTTGGAATCATGATACTTAGTTTCTTTGAAGTTTAAATATTTCACACCCTAAGTGAAGATAATGCTCTCTAAAAATAAGCCTAACACTTGAACAGGCTAAATTCCCCATAGGGGTCATAAGATAATTTATAATTTAGGACCCCAAGGGTAGGAATCCCATAAGCCATCGTGGTTGTTTACACATTGAAACATAGAAGTTGTCTTATAGGGAGGTTAACATCCTTCACCATCCCATGGTAAAAATCAGTGAGTGTGAGAAACCTAACTAAGAGGGGGTTAGGCTTAGGTATCAAATCACATGACTCTCCATGAGGATTCCCAACTCTTTGGTCTAGGGCTTTACATTTTTTATTGACTAATAAGAAGCTCAATATCAACCACCCTCATGGCACAAAGGGAAACCTAGTTGCAAAATTTTAAGGCATATTTCCCTATAGGTTGAGGTGTGGGAGGAAGACAAACCTGAGGTGATATTTGTAAGGCTACTCGAAACATCGCCAATACTTTTGAGATGTCACCCCAATAGTCTCCATTATAACTCCTCTCTATACCTTGGTTGATTCTTGGATGTTGGAAGTGGTCCTAGTAATTTCAGGACGTGGTCCTAATACACTACTATAGAATCCTTGAAAGGCCAAATTATTGTTTGAGTGGAAAGGATGTATAGGTACTTTTAGGATTTTTTATCATATGCAAAAAAAGTATAAAACATTTTTTTGCTTGATTGGTCACATAGGATAAAATTAAAGGTAGAATTAACCATTTATTTTTGCTTTGTTTTATGTATGTAGTTCATTTTCTTTGATAAAAATTCCCCTCTCAGCAGATAAAGTAACACACACACACACAATAGAACCATAGGGGAACCAAGGGTTACTCGTCACTCCGATCGCATTCTAAACCTCCCTCGTTTGTTGAGAGGTGTGTGAGGTATCTCACCATTTAGGCATAGAAGACACCATTCAATCAATTTGTTTGTGTCATTGTTTATTGGAGAAACCTTGATTGGGACCCCTCCCTTTCAAAGTACTCCCTTTACTACCCCTTTAGGGAATCCACATACTACTCCCCCAAATAGTCCTACTCATTCTCACCCACACGGGAACTCTTTCTAGACTACATACCAAGGTCATTCCAATATGGAATATAACAACAAAATATCGTTTGTAGCTTCTATAGACCTACCATATCTAATTAAGATCACAAATGATCCAATTTTTCATAATCCACAATGGCCTCCCATGCCAACTGAGCTCCCTTCAGACGTTCTTAAGTTTGAAGGTAAACATGGGGAATATATTGCCAACCACATTATGAACGTTCATTTCTGGTGTTAATCCAACAACATAATTGAAGACTCAATTCATCTACAATTGTTTCAATGCACCCTCATTGGCTCTGTAGCAAAATGGTGTGTCAGTGAGACCTCATGCCCCCATGTAGCCTTTAATTCGCTAGCCAACTCATTCCTCACATTTTTCTAGCTCCCATTCTGTCATGATAGGGGGTTGGAGTTATTGATTCACTTTTTCCAAATTACTTCTACCCATATCTCTGACCATATTAATGAATGGAGAAAACATCGTACTTTATGTAAGGTCGATGTCACTCCACCTCTTCTTATGGTTTTTTGATTGAAATCTCTATTTCCTTCCATTGCAAAATATTTGGCCACAACTATGCCACAAATAGAGGAAGAGGTTATTAGAAAAGCTAAACAATTTGAGCTTATCTATACTAAATTACGAAACGTTTACTCTATATTTCTAGATTCTCCCGACTTGCAAAATATTGGCCAAGACAAACCTAGAGCATCAAACGTTCTAGATGGTTTGATTTCCATTTCAAACTAAAAATAATTTCCAATCGTATAGAATAATATACGGTCCCTCGCCTCACTTCCAATCATTTGGTAGGCCACCTATACCCTCAGTTCCATCTAACCCTAGGTTCTACCCAAATCAACTTGTGCCTCCTCACAACCCTCCCATGCAGGGTAATTAGTACTCGCCATGAGTGACATAAATGGTATCAACCTCCTAGTCAAATTATTCTACCCCAAGTCAAGGGATCCCTTATTACCCTTTCCCTTCCCCCCGATAACCTAATCCCCCACCTCAGCCAAATATAAGAATCAATTTTGTATAACCTTCCTTCCCTAAAAAGTGGTAGGCATTCGAAAGCCCCAACATGGGCAACAATCTGAATGTTAACAAAAGTAAAGGGAATAACAAAATATAAGGGGACCAAAGTTGGGGGGTGTGGTAACACCCCACAAAAACCTCCATGAGCACCAACTCGGGACCACCCCCTACTAAAAATCCAACCCAGAGACATGGTACAACCAACCCACAAAAGAAGAAAAAGAATGCTAGTATTAGGATCAACCATGTATGTGTTATTTTTCAGGAATATGGACATTACAACCATCATTTTCGTCAAATCCCAGAGCTGAAGAAGATGATAGATGCTAGGGGAAAGGGTGAATGAAACAACAACCTATAGTAATGTAAAATCCTTTCCCTTGTCAGGGAGCAGTGGTGATGCAACACGAGGTTGCTCCCCACTAATACGAAAATCCAACTGGGGGCAGTTCTAATGACCCAACGAGTCATGAAATTTTCATGGCCAAAACAATTTTCTCCCGCAAACATGAAACGAGGGTAATAAAACACCTCTAGAAACCAATCCTTCCACATCATCAAACACATTGTTTATGTCAACTTGACAATAATACGACCCCATATTGAAAAATTTCTAAAAATGATTAAAGGGTCATTATGTCATGCTACGCGTCTCTTAAAGGAAGCCACTAGTTACAATATTGTTGATGACCTAGCTCAACCACCCTTAGCCATGTCAACATTGGAGGTCTTGCAAGCCTGTCCAACTTAATGGAAAGCCATACTTTCTACATTAGGCACAATCAACTCCTCTAATTCATGATTTGTGGCTTTTTATTTAGACAATGCTACACAGTGACTCCAATCTATAATTCCCTTTCAGATACCGATCACCATTCAAAACATCACCATCGATCGATATATTATAGTTGAGGGGGCATCCACTTGTATTATATCAAAATCATTTTTGCCCCTGAACTAAACACATCGCCCATTACATTAAGGGCTCATGACGGATGTTTCTCTATAACTATCAGACTTTTCCAAAATTCCCCGGTAGACTTTGCTGGAAAAATAGTTCTCATAGAGATCGAAGACCTTGATGCCCAATTATACTATAATATATTACTTATCTGAAACTAAATTTTTGCCATGACCGCAGTAGAATCATCATTATTTTGCATCATGATGTTTCCCCATGATGGGAAAAAATTCACCATAGATCAACTAATATACTATGAGAAATGAGCATTCAAACCCCCCAATGGTGTGTTACCTTTCACAACATACCATAACAAGTTTGTCCCTTCATTCACTAAACTAGGTTTAGGGATGTTCATATCATCATAACTCCTAGGGATATACCAAGGAGACGCACTATTAATCGAACCTAATTCTACATCCTCGGTGTGTATGTTGAGTTCATTAAGTGCTACCCAGTCTCAAGAACCAATTTTAAACACACACAGTGCTATGACTACTAAGTCATCATTTCTACCATACCTGCCAACCTAAATTTCTTTCTAATATCCCCGACCTATTCTTGTCTCGCAGCAAGTTATGGAAACACTTACCTTGCCGAACGCAGCTCTCTCGAATCCTATTTGGTATGTGGCTCTGCAGCCCATGTCAACAACTCAAGTATTACTTCAACTAGAGTGAATATTCCTTCAACCACACCTCAAGGAACCATATATACAACAATACCAACAAGTTCCACCAAAAAGGAGAAACATAAAGGTAAAAATGTTGAATGCCCAACTAATTCCTCTTCTAGGGTATCTTCATCATGTGCATTATGTGAGGTATTAGGCAACCCTACTGACCAGTGCATAAATTGGAAGAATTGGAAGCCCTTCTTCACACCACACAAGCACTTGTCGCCCCACCTCCACCTCTAGGAGACAAGGCCACATGATTGGTTAATAATGCATTACGTACCAACCATCCATGCACTATATGTGCACAATACAAATAGTACACACACCACTGTTCAAAACTCTCTTGCTATCAAGACGCATAGGAAGACCTCACCCAAGCCAATACTATCAAACCTCCACTTCCCAACACCCAAGTGGCGCATGATATATCTCAAACCATTTATTGTCTCTTCGAGGAAGAAAACTCACATAAGGATCACCATTGTGCTCATTGTAATTCAACCTCACACTTGATATTCATCTCCTCCAAGATGGAAAAGCTACCAAAAACAACCATGCCTACATCTACACACTCATGTGCCTTATGTGACAAACCAAGGCATTTAATTAATCAATGTCGAGAGTTGAAAAAGATCAGGAAACTTTTCCTCTTGCTGATCCACCTTCCTTTTCCTTTTCACTCAAACAAGTCTAGATGAAACCACAACCATTGTTGCATCTTTTCTCAAGTCCATCATACATGTCACTACACATACCTCCCTAAATTTCAAGATGCAAGGGCATATTTTTGGAAAACTAACACAAGAACCTAAAATCTTTCTCTTATTGCTGATGCTAAGCTCAATGGATGCCACATGCCTTTACCACATGCCCATATCATGACCCCATCCCCTAATACTCATCATGAACCATGAGAGACGCTATTACAAAGACCGTTTATTATATAGGCACAAGACCTGCATTACATGCAACACATCCTTATGCCATTTGTACTGACACCTTTCATAGTTTGGCAACATGTCTAAAGTTTCAAAAATTTGGACAACTTAACATTTGATAGTGCCCACTCCATGAAGTGCTTGAAGAATATTCTCTCATAGAGTAAGATTCCCTGCACCTAAGGACCTCATCAACTTCCCATGACACTTTCCCTACACACCATCAAGCTACCATACAAGAGATTCTCCTAGCACATGGTGTTTATGACACCCAACACCACATATAGTTCATATCCTCATATGTACGAACATTGATTCATGTGTTCTACTCACTGTTCTTCGATGTAGAGAGTACTTCACCCCTTGCAAATATTGCACCACCCCCAACTATGAAGATGCACACAATATGCACATTTTCTACATCATTAGTTTCTATGACAACGACAACTGAATAATTTTATTCCTTTTCAACCAACACCATTATGTGATAATTGTTAGTGTAAATATTTTAGGAAAGTGTACCTAAAATGCTTCACTTAAGGCATTGGTGACAAGTTACCCTAACAAAAATATATGCGTGTTTACACTTCAGATCTGCAATGACACAATAAGGAAACCCTGCGGAAAAATATTATATGAAACCCAAAACATAGAACAACAAGAAATAAACAATGCAATAACCCAATAGAAGTCTTTAAATGAATAATAATGTTATTGAAACACTCAGTGAACAATATTTACAACATGGTCTATAAATCTCCCTCTGTGGAATGGGTCCTTTTGTTATCCTTTTTCTTTAGTGATATGTTTCTCTCCCTTAATATGTAGAAACCCCAATAGAAAGATGGAACTCAAGTGGGATTTCAAATGCAATAAGATGATAGTGGTGACGATGATAGTGATCATGGTGAAGAATGGATAGAAAACCCTCTTATTTATAACAAATTATTGAGCTAAATTAGGAGTTTGAAAATAATAAAATATTATTTACCAAATTAAAATCTAACCATTAGGAATACTTTATTATATTTTTTGGAGAGGGAAAAGATATTCAAAATGGTCAAATATCTTTATTAGAAAATGGTTGAAGTAATTAAAAAATAAAATGATTTATTAATCACTTTATGAGGATTAAGAAAGGTGTAGATTTGAAATAATTATTAAATAATGGTTTAACAATTATTCCACAAAGAAAATAAGGAATAATAAATAAATAATGATTTAATTAATTATTCCAAGGTGATTTAGTCAAATGTGACAAGGAATAATTATCAAATAATGATTTAATAATTATTCCTAGAGAAATTTTGATTTATTTAAATATTCTTATGGGGTTTTTTAATATTAATCAAAAATAATTTAATAAAAATTATTTTCTAAATTATTTCCTATGGTGAAGGTGAATTTACGATGGTAAAATTAATCCTACATGGTTTATTTCAATCCACCTAGGATGAAAGGGCTAGGTGATCATTTTTGGGTGATAATAAAATCCAAACTTAAACGGGTACATAAAAAATTACAAATATAACCATAAATATAGAGGTGCTACAGAAATAACACTTCACTTGATTAATGTCAAATACTAAAATATGCTTACAAATAGAAAGGAAATAAAACTAGCTCGGCCGATGGTAGATTATCTCTGAGGAGAGATGTGGCAGCTACATGGCTCTGAAATCTGTGTTACATTGAGGCTTGAAGGCCTATTTATTATTGAGAAACAATGGAAAACCTTGAAAATCCAAAAACCTAACCCTAGGAGATGAGGTGCCAAAACTCTAGGCCCATTTGGGTAAATTGGTCCATCAACCTCCTGAGGTCATAACTTTGGCATACGATTTTTGTTTCATGCGCAAAGTACCTCTTTCAAAAAATATATTTGAGGAAGACAACATTTGTGTGGAAAACATCATGAAAAGCCTAAGTTTGCTCCATTTTTCCCAAAAAACATCGTTTAGGGCCTCAAAATGGCTTCGGAATTTCATGACCCAAAAAACTACAAAAAATAGTAAATTGTGCTACAATTAAGGAAACTGAAAAACTAAAAGAGACACGGGTCAGGATCTAGGTGGAATAGGCAGGTGGCCACCAACATCTACCTAGATTAGTCCTCCCCATTGCGCTGAGTGCATCCATGAGATGGGGGAAATTCTTTTGAGCTTCGTCCCTAGTAAGCCACTTGCCTTGGTGCAAGAGTTGGCCAACTTGGAAAACTCAATATAGTTGGATATTTTGTTAATGAGTGTTCTTGATTTGTGTGTCCATGTTCCGATCAGTTATGGCATGTTCCATGTAGTGTGGGTTTAGCTTTGTTGGTGTGAGTTTTTCTATAATGTTGGATGTGTTCAACAATGGTGGGAAGTATGACTGAAGACGGTCTACATTGAACATTGGGTGCAGACCAAGGAAAGGTGGAAATATGAGGTCAAATGCATTGCCCCCTATAGCCTTGGTGATGGTGTATGGGCCATATCATAGGAGCTGAAGGTTGCTGTCGGGTCCAACGAGGCTCTCCTTTTGAAAATGTAGCCAAAATTTGCTGCCCACCTAGAACTTGTGCAATACCCGATGTTGATCATGGAATTGTTTATACTTAGCATTGGATTTGTCCAATATATCATGGACCTATTGGTGGATGTGTCCCTCAATGAAGTTATTAGCCTTTTCATATTTGGATTAGACGTGAGCTGAATCTGCCTAAGTGGCTACAAACGGTATGGCCATATAAATGAGACATAATGGCTGAAATATTAGCCCTACCAAAAAGGGGTTGTGGCATGTTGAGCTATGAAGAGATCTATTGTAGTTGTGCTGGATATAGGTGAGGCTTTCATCACATGTGTGTGGATGCTTCAAGTTGTACATGCACAAAATGTGTACAATAATCCTATTTACGACCTCTGTTTGGCCATCAGTTTTGGGGGTGGAAAGTCATGGACTTCGTAATTTTGGTATCCAGCATCAACCAAATACTTCACAAAAATGCATTTAGGAATCCGTTGTCCCGATCTGAGACAATGGACTGTGGGATCCCAAAGTGTACCCACACTTTCTCAAAGAAGAGCTTAGTCGTGGCCTCCATTGTGATACTCTTCTTGCAAACCACTGTAATGTCCATATTAGAGAAACGACCATGAAAATGCAGTCGTTGTTGTGCTTAGTTGAAGGAAGGCTCAACATGTAATCCATGGATATGGATTTCCAAGATTGACTAGAAGTAGCCAGAAGAGTATATAGGCCTTACTTCTTGATGGTTGGTTTGGAAATGACACAGGCAGTGCAAGATCGATTGTACTTCCCAACATCCTGATGAGGGTTCGACTAATGAAAATACTTATTAGTATTGCAACTATTTTCTCTACTCCAAAATGACCAGCAATCCGATTGTAGTACACCTCCCAAATAATCATGGCACACTCACTTGAAGGATCACAGGTTTGTTCCAAGTGGCATAATAGTCCATACTAGGTGAAAATTTGGGACTTGCTGACCTTCCAGGAGTCTCTAGTATGTGCTGCTGAATTCTGGATTGCTCTTGTAAAGATGTGGCCACCCAGAACTCTCATTGCCACACCAGTCGAACATAATGGTTAGTGCCATGACTAGTGGTCAGTTGAGGATGTATGCAACATTATTTTTTCTACCCTTCTTGTACTTAATGTTCAAATGGAACTGTTGTAGGTATGTGGACCATTTCAGATGGCGATCATTTTTCAACTTCCCTTGTCTCTGTTTGAACTACAGGGGTTGTTGGTCTATGGGGATGACCTTTTCCTTCCTCATAATATAATGCTTCCAACGACGATAAGTCTACAGAATGGATACATGTATTTGTTATAGGTGTGATACTTTTAGACTGTGTCTAAAAGTGTCTCAATGTGGTAAGCTACTCGATGCCCCTGCTGAGTAAGAATTGCACCAATAGCATATTCAAATGCATCTGTCTCAATCTCAAGTGACTGTTGCACGTCTAGTAATGTGAGCACTGGTGTAGAGAAGAGGCGGTGCTTCAACTCCGAAAATGAACTATGTTGGGTTTTAGAAGAAAATAAATTTTCTTTCGTTCCGCCTTTGGTGACTTGACTTAAAAGCCAAGTGATATGAGAGAATCCCAACACAAACATATGGTAAAAATTGGCAAGAACCATAAATATGCGAAGCTCTCTTACAATGGTTGTGGCTGGTCAATCCTGAATGAATTGTATCTTGGCTGGGGTCCACTTGCACACCCTCCTCATCAATGATGTATTCCAGGTATTGAACCTGGGTCATGCAAAAATTGCATTTCTCCAAATTGGCACACAACTTATGTTGTTGCAAGGTTTTGAGGACCTATTGAATATGATGGAGGTGCTCTTCCCAACTCTTGTTGAAGATCAAGATATCATCTAGATACACCACCACGAATGCATTGGTGAAGGGTCATAAGATGTCATCCATCAATATCATAAAGGTTTCAGGGGAATTTGTCAACCCAAAAGACATGACCAAACATTCAAAAAGTCCCTCATTGGATTTGAAGGCAGTCTTCCACACATTGGAGGGTTCAATATGAACCTAGTGGTAACTGAAATTCAATTGATCTTGCTGAAATATTTGGCCCCCTTGATATGGTCCAGAAGGTCATCAATTTGTGTGATTGGGTAACTATTTCATACAATGATCTTGTTTAGCACCCGATAGTCAATACTGAGTCTCTATGTCCCATCCTTCTTCTGTACCAATACAATTGGCCTCTCATAGGGTGATGAGATGGCCTTATGTTCCCTTTCTGCAACAACTCCTGAATATACCTCTTGATCTCATTGATCTCCAGAATAGACCATCGATAGATTGGTCCATTGGGTAGCGACACGCTCGAAGTTAGATCAATGGACTGCTTGACTTGACAGTGTAGGGACACCCCTATAGGTGAGGAGAAAATTTTGATGTACTCCTCCACGACCTTGTCCATGTGCAACTTCTATGCAGAGAAGCCTTGAATGAAATTCATGGCCATAATCTTCTTTTTTCCCGTGTGAATAATAATGAAAACAAATTTCCTATTTTGTGAAATGATCTTACTACATTTCTTTACAGTGATGAAAGTGATGGTGGTAGGCAGGGATACCTCTAGTATCATGTAAAACTTATTGCCCAAATTAGTAATCACAGAGCGAGGTATAGACTCGTCTATAGAATGCTACTTCCACAAGTATTTCTATCCTCAAAATACATCACAAACTTCAAGAGGGGAAACATCAAACAATACCTCATCCTATAAGGGCTTGATACTGTTGGGAAAGTGACACTATTGGTTGATGCAAAGATCTCGTCCTTGGTGAAGCCACCTAATGGTGTATGACTGTGGGTGTGTTGTAGTTGTTAGGCCCAGCTACTTCATGACCTCTCTTGAAATGAGGTTCCTTTGGCTCCTGCTATCGACAATGAACTGCAGCTGAGAACCCTTCACGTAGAATATATTTGCAGGTGAAGATAGGTTGGTGAAGGGGTGGAAGATCCTTTAGGATATATTTTGAGCCATAAGCAAGTACCATTAGTTGGAGAGCGTGGGACAACTGGGAAAGAGCTATCAGAAAATATCCAAACCATTAGTCAATGTGGAGAATAGTTGAAATGGAGGAGAATTGAGACCATAATGGCTGAGGAACTATTGAAGACCGATAAGAAGACCCGACTTCCCCATTTTGAGGCTTGGTTGAGAATGTTGGAAAGTCGTCGATACTATGTTTTGCTAGTATACTCATTGTGAGTCAATTATAGTTAATTTTGTTATTCTATATGCCTGTGGTTGTTATTCAACTCATTTGTGGAGGGAGTTTGTAGGTTAATTCTATTAGTAAGATGATAAAGTGTTCAAAGTCATTGATACCTCACGATGTAGAAGTATGTATTATCTTATCTCTAATTATGTTAAGCCTCACGAGCCAGATTCATAGGACTTTTTTCTATAGCTTGTTGCACATATCTTTCTATCGTGAAGTAATGAAGAATGAATAGATTACCCCTACCTTTGTCTATGAATGCATGTGTTGTTTTAGTGCTACTTTTTGTATAGTTTGATAATGTTAAATTCAATACTATCTAATGAATTTCTGAGCAGGGTAAGTTAGTATGACTGTGGTGTTCTTTACATTTTATCATTATGAATTTTGAATAGTAAATCGAATAGTGAGAATAAAGTTTTGTGAGACCGTGTGTGGTATATGAGCTCATGATAGTTGTGATCTCTTTGTTTGTTAGATGTTATGACACCTGCGCAGTAAGTTAAGCCACTATTATCTCAAATATATAGCAATATCATCGGATTGTAGAAACCAAGTTCTTATAGGCCCTCATGGCACTTTGACTGAGACATCATCCACTCTGTGGGTGATGCCAAAAGGGCCATTGCTTAGTGGATTGTTGGCCGACACTGTAGGCCAAACTCAAGTCTCTCTGGACCTTGCGTGAATAGGCATTAGTGCATCATAAGCATCAAAATACTTACTTCATGATACATGCATATTGCCAAGATGAAAAAGAATTCATAAAATTGAACTAAATTATAAGTTTTATTATTATTATTATTATTATTATTATTATTATTATTATAATAAAAGGAATTAATATGTGACTTAGACATATATACCTTTAAAAAATACATAACAAGATTCACTCTAACTTTACCATAAAGATGCTTAACATGCAAATAACCTTTGTTGCATTACCATGACTTATCAATATGAAATGCCCAAAAAATCATAAGTCATTTTTGAATGATAATTTCTAATATGATAGGTTTTGTAATTAATAAGTTTAATTAAAATGGTGAAAGAACATAACTAAATTTGAGATAAATCTCATCTTTTGGTCTCTCACTACTACTAAAATAATTCTATAATATTTTTTGGATATTAAAATCCCTAACATCCGCCTAATAATTATTGATAACTAAATTAAATTCTAAAAATGTTCCAAAATAGATACTCACTCCTTCCTATTAAGGTCATCAATCAATAAACACATGTTAAGGTATATGGAAACATGTATTTTTCTTTTGGCTTGATGCAAATGGATTTGAACATTGAATCTCATAGTCTACATGATACTTCATAACACAACCATCACCAATTACATACTACTTGATATCACAATCATCACCAATTGAAATGCTCTCATAGACTTGAGACATGTATTTTTTAAGAAAGTGCTTTTGTTTTATATTTGAAAGTTTAATTTTTTTGGTTTTCTAACACGAATTTATTTTATTTTTTAATGTTTTATATTTTTTTTTCTTAAATAAATTTTTTTATTGTTTTTTTAAATAGCAATGGTTTTTGTTTTTAAATTTATATTTTACCTTATAAAAAAAACTATTTATAATTTTTAATTGAAATTGTTAAAATATAATAATTAATTAATTTAAAAAATATAGATAATACCATTTTTAAATTTAAAATTTGTTTTATGGTCTATTTTTGAAATTACCAATTTATGAGAACAATAATTTCATTTAATCCATCGTTTTACTTTAAAAAAACCAAAAAACTCGTAGAAAAATAAACATTTGAAAAGAATAATAACTTGTAAATTAAAAAATTATCATTAATAAATCTAACCTCTTGTAATAATCAAAGTAGTTAAATTGATAATATTTAACATCTTGTAATAATCAAAGTACTTGAATTGATAATATTTAAGATTCTTTCATTTCAAGTTAACTTATTTTTGGGTTCATTTTAATTTCCTAGTAATAAATATAACAATGAGATAGGTACGAAACCAAAAAATAATCACATATTTAAAAAATTATTATGTACAATCGCATTGCTTGATATTGAGGAATGACATTCACATGGATAGAAAATCGATCTCGATTTCTAGATGTTGGTTGATGCAATTACTACCTGATAAACGGATATGTAACTAACGAAGTTATTTTTCTATGTGCTTTTCTTTATAGAGCTACGTACTCAACAGTTAAGATTCTTTGAAATTACTTTAAAAAAATTCTTAATCAAAATCTAATATTGATTAAATCTAATATTTCTTTCATAGAAATGGAGAAAATGAAAAAACTTTAATCTCAATTTAATAAAATATTTCCTTTCATAGAAATGGAGAAAATGTCAAATTTTAATATCACTGTTCTGTGGTGTTGTGTTACAAGTTTGCCCTTTCTTTTAACATAAGGATGCCAGAGTCCTACTCAGGGTAATTTACTTCTGGTTATATTAGTGAATCCGGGTTTTTCTCATTAAAGAACTTTGCAAACACTCTTATGCGGAAAAATCTATACAAAAGAAGCTAGATTACTTTATTGTCACTGGTAATGTTGAGAAAGGTACTGCTCATTTTAAAAGAAAATGTTTATTTACCTCTAGGAGGTAAACGAACTATGCCCTTTTTTCCACTAAGCGACATGAAAAGACAAACTCAACACCAGAGAATATATATTAAAATCATCACATCAATTTTTAATGAACACTCTATAAAGCTAAGATATCGTATTTGGAATTATATGAAATGAATAGTGATGCCATTTGTCTCATTACGAGCTCTCTCTTTCAAGTAGTTGTGAAGTTGATTTGTAAGTATATGATACCTACTCTATTTTTTAACAAACTCCAAAAAGGTATATATGGCCATATTTTAAAAAATTGGCAGGTCAATTATTATGCTTTTTCAAATTCCGATAAAGATCTTACAATCCAAATGATGCATAATATAGCCTCGAATCAAACATTTTTATGGAAATAATGTTATCAGAACAGTTTGGATATTTTTTAATTGATAGTGCTAGGGGAAGCCAAATGAAAATGATAATGGGAAAGGGAAAAAAATCTGGTTGGTTTAACTCACTATCTTGATCGTAGATTTCTAAATATTTCAGAATTTTAACATATTTATCGAAATAATGTTATCAGAACAGTTTGGATATTTTTTAATTTATAGTGCTAGGGGAAGCCAAGTGAAAATGGTGAAGGGAAAGGAAAACAAATCTGGTTGGTTTAACTCAGTATCTTGATCGTATATTTCTAAATATTTCAGAATTTTAAATTTGAGTAAAGATATTACACTTCACACGTTGCATAATATAGCTTCCAGTAAAACATAGTAATGGAAATAATTTTCTCAGAACAGTTTGATATTGTTCAAATGATAATGAGAAGTGAAAGCTATTTATTGTTGGTTTGCATGATTGTAGATGTCTAAATATTTTAGAATTTTAATTCATAAAATTAAAATGATAACATTAAAAGAAAGTCAAGTTTGTTAGTTTAGCAAGTTGTTAGTTGTTAGTATTTTGGTAGTAGATTTTTAAATGATGATTAATAAAAACAAAGTGAATGTATTTGAATGGTTAAGCGTGGAGGTTTGGTCCACATATAACTGTCTAATTTTAAGACTGTGTATACTTAATCCAAAAACAATTTCTTCAATTAAAATAAACAAAATAAACAGTTTGACTTTACCCATATCTATCTGATTTTCCAAAATTTACATTCCACTAGTTACCCATATCTATCTGATTTTCCAAAATTTACATTCCACTAATTCAAGACTAGCCAACATTCAGGACTAGCCCACAGAAGCTTCGCCTTATTTAAAAACGTTGAGAAATGGCTTTGACCACTTTTTTATTGCTTTGCTGTTATAAAACTTTGGTTTTATAAAAGTAGGGGATGAGATCACTCCCACTTTATCCAAAACTAACCATACATATATTCCAATACATACATCATTTGTAAGTTGATTCCTCCTCCGACAACCACTAACATAGAAACACAATTAAATCATTTGTCACTAAGAAAAGAAAGAGAAATCAAAAATCGTACACCCAATATTCCATGACTTTCACTGTGAGGAGCGATCAATTTTGTAGGGTGGAATTGACAGCGTACTGTCGATCTTGAAAAGTAGTAAGGAAAGGACGCTAACAGTGCAGAGCAGGTAACATGGCCGGCAGTATTTTACTTGCACTTAATATTTCATGTCTGCCATTGCTCAGCGATCGAATCTCTCTGCAGAGGCATGGCAAATATGTCTATATATGGGCCTGCAAATTGTCTTTCTCCATTACTGTCTTATTCAGAAGTTGTTTCCTGAAGTGTTTTCCTGTCATGCAGCAGGTCACCATAGAGATGACAAGGTACTGCCATCATGAAAATGGGAAAGAAAGAGGTCTTAGTCTAATTAGCTTATAAATTTATTTTGAAACTAATGAAAATTCTCGTAAAATTATAATAGAAATTCTGGTAAAATTTTGATAAAATCTGTTGGGATTTTTTTAAATTTAGGTCATAGTTGTTAAACTTCAAGATTTTGTGTGTTTCAAAGGTAATCTATTTCCACTATCAAAAACATGATTCAAACACTGCTACTACCAGTTTTTTGAAAAAAATTAAGCCAGATTAAGACCCTTTTGACCATTCCAGCAATTCTTCCACCTCTGTTGAACACACCAAGAACAAGTAACCCACATGACCCAGCCCTATTACATTTTAGAAATGGGTATTTTCTAATTATTATAAGTTTTAGAATTTTGGTACTAATATTCTTAAACAATTTTTAGTTAGTTTTAAATGTTTAAAATGAATTTCTGATTAAATATATACATTCAATACACTAAATTTATTTTAGAGACAAACACACTCAAACTTATAATTCTAACAAAATTAATATTAAATTCTATGATAGATAAATGCTCAATAAAAACTCCCAAACTTATGACAATCATACTACTGCTTTACACGCTATCGTTCATCACGGCTCTAATTGTTTAGTCCTTCGAACTTCTCACTGAACCTTGACCTTGATGTCATTGGTTGGGCAGGCCGGAACCTTATCGATTTATAAAGTTAATAACAGAAACATTGTACACGTACAAGGGTTCAGAAGGGATTTTCAAAAGCTGCACAAATTTTGCCAATAAGAATCATGTAGCTTTGAAGCCATAGGGTGGTAGGGTAAACCAAGGCCGTGTTGTCGAAATTCCGGACATGATTTCTACACCATCAACGTGTTAGTCAGATGACAGCTTCATGATTGAATGCCATGTAACAGATCAACGTCATAAACTTCGTCGTGACGCAAAAGAAAGGTAAACCCTAGCGCCAATAGAAAGAGATTGTACCGATTGCACTGAATTGTGAATAACAAGACTAGAATTACGAAAATGCGTGGAATTATAGTGATAGTAAGAGTGTAATACACCTTTTAAAGTTTTCTTCGAAAACTTCCTTCGTAATCTTAATATGAAAACGACCAGCATTGTTAATCCATATTTCTGAATAAATAAATAAAAAGATTCCTATGCAATCACAATATGACAATTACAGCAAAGTTAATCAAAATTTTAAGATCGGTAATTGAATTTACAGAAAACAAAAAGCATGTGATTTTAGGAGGTAGAAAGACAATATTCATTTACGTGAGTACCACTCACATGGAGTAGTAATGTATGTATGTTGCATCATTATTTTAATTTTTAAGGAAGTTTTTTTTTTAATTATATTTAATGATTGATATTGATTAATATTCAATAAAGCTTATATGGTCACAAAAAATATTTTGAATTTTTTAACATTTTATTTTTATTTTTCTTAAGTTTTCTATAAAAATAAAGTTTTTGAAGCTGTGCAATCATCATAAAAAGCTCAGAGAATCCAGTGAAATTGAAAAGTGCTTTATTAATCTTCTTAAACTCTCTCTCTCTATATATATATATTCTTTGAACTCCCTATTAAAATATTATCAGATATTTTAATATAATAATATTTGAATCTAATTGTTAGATATTAGTTATTTTATTTGATAACCATTTCATAAATATATTAAAATTACTATGACTATACTTTTACAGATATTCAATTCTTATTATATTATTACTAAATTAATCTAACTAATTCAAATATTGCTAAAATAAAATAAAAGATAACAAAATTATATATATAAATTTATTTTACTAATTTTTAAGAGGTCTAATTCTTAACACCTATTTCCTAATGGCTAAGTTTGGAACCATATGCATCTTTTCTACTTAAACATTTTCACCTTTGTCCTAAGGATGAACCACATTAGATGGTTAGAAACGTCAACCAACAACTTATGATTTTATTAATCCTAAAGACTTTATCAAAATCATTATGGATCACAAAAGTCTAAAATCAAGCAGTTTATTAACCCTCTTATTATAATATAAAAGTGACCAAATCTTTCATTTCATCCTCGAAATTGGGCAAAGTCACTTTCACTATGAACCTCATGAGAAATTGTTGTTATTTTAGCAATGCCCATTTTAACATTAGTCAAGTAAAGGAAAACATAATTAAATTGATGTCGATAACCCCTTTTATAATATCTTAGTTTCTTTTTTCATTCTACCACATTATTGCCTCACAATTTTATCTTTAGTATTTTCCTTATTTTGTAATTTTAGAAAACCTTTTAGCTTCCAGGTTGATTAATTTCTATATAACTAGTCATAGTCATACTTTCAAAGTGGATATTTTGGATCTATTATAGCTTTGTCCATGTCTCAATCCAAATACCAAAAACCTCAAACCTCACATCCATCTAAAATGAAGGGAGTGATGAGTGTGTCAAAGAGGAGTTTATTTTTATCACATATCCAAAGATAAGCTCACTTACAACTATTTCCAAATACCAAAAAACTCAAACCTCACATCCATCTAAAATTAAGGGAGTGATGAGTGTGTCAAAGAGGAGTTTATTTTTATCCCATATCCAAAGATAAGCTCACTTACAACAATTTTCAAGCTTGGTGTACACTTCTTATACCCCATTTATCCTTTTGTAGATGTTATAATTCTAATTGAGCTCGTGATGGATCTCCATTCCAAAGTACTTGTATGAACTAACTTAATATAAGTAGTTGTTGCCATATATGAAAGTATCATATGTAATCATTTTGAATTTAATTATCCTCACTTTAGTTTTGTTAGGCATATCCATCTTGGAGCAAAAATCTTAGAGGATTCTTAGTTTCTAGCCAAGATCATAATGGCTCCTTGTGAAAACAAACAATATTGTCAAAGAGTTTTGAATTTACTATTGAGAAATCCAAACAATATACATCTTGGTAACACTCTTATAGCATAAAGCTATATGGTAAAAAAGATAGGGGATAAGAGACACCATTGCTTGATTGCTATATTTCTTTTAATTTCTTCACACCAAAGCTCACTGCCACAATCATTCTAGTATAACCTTGTAACAACAACACTCTGAAACATTTTTTTCAACCCTCTTCCATAAATTTATCTTAAAAATAGTATGAAAAATAAGAAATATTAAAAAAAATCACCTTTATTATTGAGACATTTCATGATCTTCCTATTAACAAAATTGTTAATAATTGAATATTTGTTAAACCAAACTTATCAATTAACATTGTTACCATAACTTTTTAACCATAAACTAATCTTTTTTAAATAACTTTGTACAACTTAAGTAAAATATAAGTAATCATAATTTAAATACTTTACCATAACTTTTGAATCATAAACCAATCTTTTTTAAACAACTTCGTACAACTTAACTAAAATATAAGCAATCATAATATAAATACATAACTTAGTTATCCTAATTTTTTCTTTACACTCAATCTTAAACCTATGTAAATAGAACTTACACTGCACTTACCGTTAGTTACTAAGTCACTCATCACGAACAACAGCCCATTGTGACATATGTACTACATTGAATTGAAGTGAACTTAAAAGCATCCGAGTACAACCCACTAGTGAGATATCCTTAGAATGGCCATTGGGATGTCCGGAAGCTCACATCTCGTTAGGATGGCCATTACAAAACCTAAAAGTCGACGTCATTTTAACTAGCTATCGATTTATATAGTTTAAAAATACATTATTTATTAACTATTGATCGAGGAAAAAACCATTATAGTTACGGTTATTAAAAATTATATAAAATAATTACAAAATAAAATAAAAAACAAAAAAATATTAAAATAATAAATTTAATATAATTATATTTCTTATATATATATAAAATTATAATTATAATATTAAAACCTCTGGTAAAAATGAACAATAATGAATTTGGATAAAGGGGATCCAAATCTTTCCTCCCACCACTTACAATAACACTAATTGAGAAATATATATATTCATTATTGTTAATTAATATATTCATAGGGTAATATATATTTTTTAATTAATATATTTAATTAATAATTTATTTTATATAATATAAAATAGATATTAGCAAAGGATAAATTTTTGTTTCTCAACCTTATTCAACTTGCCTTTTAACTTATAGGATTCCATGACATTCCATTGTGAGAAACCACTTATTTGGTTGATTAGTAATTTCAATTTTGTGAAATGGAGAAGATAAATAAAATAGGTGGAAGCTTTACTTTTAAAAAGATGGGTTACATTGCTTTTTATAAGAAAAATTGGAAGTTATAATACATATGTTATTTAAGGTCCATGTAGATTCCAATTTTGTGACATAGACTATAAAGGTTTTGAAAGAATGGAAATGATATCTAAAATAGGTGGAAGATTTACTTTTAAACAGATGGTCCATGTAGGTGTCGAAAAAATTTGATGCAATCTAGTATTAATGTTAGTGATGTGCGATAAATAGATTATCAATCTCAATGTTAAAAAGTGAATTTACTCCATTGCAATCCATACCTCAACTTGGAGAAACAAATAAATTTCAACTATCAATAATATTTATCATAATATAAATTTATTTATTTGATAATCCTAAACAAATTAAAGAAAGACAGACATCATGAAAATAGATCATAGCAATAAATATATCCATCCCAGAATAACTTTTGGACCATTAATGAAGTCGACGACTTTAATTGATTGACTATCTTGAATTATTGGTTGCATATGTACATTATAATGTGAAATTAATTTTTTTATGAATTCAACTAAATTTAATTGATTGACTATATTGAATTATTGGTTAGAAAATAATTTTGTCTAACTACTTAGAACATAAAAACTAATATTCTTATCTTTAGATTTTTATTGTTTTTCATTTGTATCAAATCATTAAAACAAAGTGACCAATAAGTCCAACCACACTTTTTAACCTATCCCCAGATCAATTTTGGTCTACTACACTCTCTATTACTTGTCATCTTTTTTCTCTTTCCCTTAATTTGATTTTTAATATTTTTAGCTCTATGTAGCTAGAAAGCTTCAAGTTTTTGTGCCCATTTTTACAACAGAATATTGAACTTTGTAATAAAGGCTAATCTTATTTTAAACCTTAGGCTATGAATGTATATATAAAGTTGTCTACCACTTAGCATGTACGTAACATTCAATTTAACATAGCTCTTGGTATCAAATCTTAGCCAATAGTCAAAGTGCTTATAATGACATCATTTACAAAGGATGTTCTACGTAACGTACGTAAGGCACCTAACTCACCATCTAATTATCATAAATTTTCTAAGTAGGAATTCTTTGTCTTCAAACCAACCATAATACGAACCACTAGAAATAATTATTTCATCTAGATCCTTATTCTGGAGATTGTAAGGATATGTTATTTTTATAAAATGTAAAATCTTTGGAGAACATCTCTAATTCTTAAAATTGCAACTATAAAATGTTTAAATATATTTATATAAAAGTATTTAAATTTGCAAAGATTTTATATATTCTAAAAGCTTGCGATGTTTTTAGAGTAAAATACATTTATTATGTAAAATTTGGGAAAATCACATTGGAAACTTTGGAAATTACTAAATCTCACTTTGGTTAAAAATATACAACAATAGCTCACGTAAGAAACTTATCCCCTCATCTCCTAAGGGGTCTAATTTTACAACGATGTGACTTTCATCTAATCTTTTAAACTATTGCAAATATAACTTTGTGCAAGAGATGTACATAGTTCTTCTCCCAAGTTTTGATCCACTCAAGACATCTATATTTACATCTATGAATCCTCATAGCCTCATTCTCATGCAATATGATAAACTTGTAAGTTAAGGCTTGGATTGCATAACCACATCATCGAAATGTAGATCTAGTCCAAGGTATCAACAAATCATGTGTGCAACATTATTTCTTTAATTCACTGGATGACTTGTCACAATTACAACCACATATTGGCCAACCATTTTCTTAGTTGTTCAACATGGAATCCCCCCAAGGCATGTTTTGGGGCTCAAAGCCAAAGTTTTGACCGAATCTTGTTGTAAAGCTCCGTGAATTGCAGGCGTGAAAGTATGATAGAGTCAGAGGATTGTCCGCCCTAGTTTTGTAATGTAATGTCGGTTGGATAGACTTAGTTATGGTCCTCGGACAATGGGATTGTGTAAATAGAGTGAGGCTCTAAGTGTAAAAGAGGAGATGGATAAGAAAAAATATGTATGAGAAGTTTAAGTGATTAAGTCGAAGTGTAGTGTGTGTCTGTTGGTCATAGAGTAAGAGAGGGCTTTGCAGCTGAGTTCACAAAGGCCTAATAGTTCGCAGCTGAGTGTGTAGACCCTTGCAGCTCAGTGCACAGGGCGAGTCGAGTTTGTAACTGGGGAAAGAATCAATAAAGATAAGTTTTGCTATAATTATGTGTATCTATTCTTGGGTTAATGCATGATTGATATAATTTGCAAATATATTATTTATTTACTATGTGCACCTGTATGAATGTTATATGTTTTTAAGTATAACTTAAAGCACTCAAGTAGGCAAAGATAATTATCTAACATTGGAATAAAGGTATTGGGTAATAATGAAGAGCATGGCGCTCAGCCCCTGGGTAGGTTTGTGCAAAGGTAGTATATCAAGCCACGAGGAAAGGGAAATTGCGCGATGAAAGCTGTGAATAAGGACAATCCGCGGACCAGTCAAAGTCATCGGACATCTCCAGGGTGCGGAAACCTTGTTCTACCACCCTCCCATACTACATCAGGTGAGACCTCAGTCCGTGCTCCACGGATTGTTGTCGAAAGGGCCAGTAGTATGGGGATTTGTTTGGCTAATTAAATCTGAAGCTGGGTCAGGCCCAAACAAGCCAACAAATGGTTCCACTACTAGGACCGGGATCTACATAGAGATGTCTGAAGTCATATCACTGGAATTCGACCAAGAAGGGAATTGAAGAAGAGTGGTTAGATTGCTACTTATATATAGAAATCCATGAAATTTTCTTTGCATCCTTCCCTACTAAGTTGTACGAGTGGATCATGAAGCTATCTAATTGCAAAGGAAGGTGTAAACTTGACAAACCTATTGTGTGGACTCCAGAATTGGTTCGTAGACTTGAACCATCGAAAGACAAGATCGCGCGCACTGTTGATCACTGGTTGGATGAGATCATAGGATGGTTCATCACCGAATTCACGGTAGATACTTCGGTCAGATATAGCAAGGCAGAATGACACTTCCTCAAGGGACCACGAGGTCAGTACGTTAAATCTTTGAACAGTTGGCTTAAAATGCTACTGTGTGAAAAGTAGGTTATGCAAATAAATTCATGTTTGGGGCTATGTGGAGTGGCAAGATCGATAGAAACAAAGGTAGCATAGAACTAGAAACTAGACCCTTGATTTCAGCTCCATGCAGAGGTGACGAAGAGCTCGCAAAGGTTTCAACAAGAAGTGCAATCAATCTGATAAAGCAGAGAATTTTGCGCATACCACCCCTACCCACACCACCATCAATTTCTCATCTTCACCCCTGACTTTACCCATACCACCTTCGCCACCACTGCGAAGCAGTATGGCCAGCACGATAAAGCTACCAGTGTTCAAGGGAGTAGGGAATGAAGAT
Organism: Pinus tabuliformis; assembly: GCA_031772625.1. Lineage (NCBI taxonomy): Eukaryota > Viridiplantae > Streptophyta > Pinopsida > Pinales > Pinaceae > Pinus > Pinus tabuliformis. The sequence continues at coordinate 286,694,781 of CM062816.1, read as the reverse complement.
CCAGACGAGTTTTGGTTCATGACAAAAGCTGTATGGAAAGCATAGGGTGTCACAGATGACAATATAAAGAAGGCAACGTTGGCCAGTGCTCTGCAGGATTGCGCACAGACCTGGTACATTAAGCATTGTAAAGACAATCTAAATGCAGAGATAGCAGATATCCAAGTTGTGCTAAACAAGGAATTTAGCAGACCAAAATCAAAGGCACAGTCGATCATTGGATTCAAGGAAATCACAATGATACTAGGCGAAACCCCGTGGGAGCTGGATCAAAGGCTAAAGTGCACAATTTGCGAACCGAACATGACCTTAACAGATGGGCAACATCGTGAATGGTTTGTAGCCTCATTAACACTACATCTATGGATCGCACTTTCACAACAAAGGCTAACAAATTAGGCTGAAGCTTTAGAGGTCGCGATGAGATTGCACGAGACTTCGATACAAGATCCTAACCTAGGAGTCTAGCAGATTCACGCGTATTTGAAGAACTTGTCCCTTGAGATTCAGAGTTTGAAACAAGATAGGATAGCCCACCCAGAAGTGTGCGACGAGGTATGGTGCGTAAAGTGCAAGGGCCACGGAAACAACAAGGACCATTGCCCGGTGTTCGTGAATTACCTCGTGGGAGGAGGGCCAATGCCACTAAGACTGGAGGCACAAGCAGGACCAAGCGCGGTGCCTGCATTGCACTGCATGACTCGTCATATAGGAGGGAAGAATGCTACAGATAACTGTCATCTATTACAGAAGTATATGCAGAATTCCCAACAGTTGTTCTGTAATTTTTGTAGGTCAGTAGGACATGACGAGCACACCTATAGAAGTTATGAACTAATGATGGATCAGACTCCTACCTATAGAGTTCAGGCTGAAACACGGTCCCTCAATCAAAATGTAGGAATGGCATGCACTAGATTTCAAGGGCGTGGATGAGGCCGAGGTGTAATGTGACTAGGAATAGGTCGCAGACTGCTAATATGTTACAATTGCGATGGGCCAGGGCATTATGCCTGTGATTGTACAAATCCGACGAGACCATCATGCTTATATTGTACACAGTTTGATCATGAGAGAAAGGATTGTCCAACGCTGATAGTGAGGTTGCGCAATAAAGGAGCACTCTAGCCTCCCCCAACTCAGAACATGCAAATGATGAAGTCTAAGTCATGTGAGGAAGACCCCAATGTAAATATCGTGCTCTGGGGTGGTATTATCACAGGGGATGACAAAGGTAAGCAACCTGAAGAAAGTACCTGGGTTCGCAAGGCTCCAACAAAGGAACTAGTATTTGATTTCAAGCACGCTAAGGAGACCTTCATGGAAGCTAAGAGGAGCTTTGTTGATGCCTCCACTTCAAGAAGTAGGGACAAAACAGAGCTGGAAATGGACCCATCGATGCTCACTACATTCTTGGAGACATGCATGAAGTTGTTGCGCAATAGAAAGGTTATGAAGGGGCCACAAGAACTGATAACTAGATGCATTGGGACCGCGCTAGGGGAACTGCGCATAGTCCGAAAGCTCGAGAAGCACGCAACACGAATAGGAAGGGAGATGAGATTGATCATGCAGATCGGGGAATATGAGATGTATCAAGTGATTCTAGATCTAGGATCGGACGTGAACATCTTGCCAAAGGATACATGGGAGCACATGGGCAGGCCTGCACTGTAATGGTCTCCTATCCAACTATGAATGACAAACTAGCAAAAGATCCTACCTATGGGAAGATTGCAGGGAATCACAGTAGACATCGAACGAGCAAGCGCGCTAGTAGATTTCAAAGAGATAGAGATTGTTGATGACAACAATCCCTACCCCGCACTACTGGGAATGGATTGTGCCAATGACATGAATGGAGTGATAAATCTAAAGAAGCACAAGATGATTTTTGAGAAATAGTCACTACGCTTAGTAGTACCTTTAGACCCCATGGAAGGATCACACTACACAGAGCTAGTGTGCAACTATAACAACGATGATGATCTAAAATGTATCTAAACGTTAACTGTGCGCGAGTAAGACTAGGTAAATCCGACTGTGGATGGCCGAATCTCATGGAAGCGTGAAAGCTCCTATACATCAGATTCTGATGAAGAGATAGAAAGATGGCAGAACCAGTTACATGAGGTAACCACGCTCAACTACAACATGATGACAAGATCGCTGCACTGCGTAGCAATGGAGGTAAGAGACCTGCCTACGAATGATGGTTTAAGCGAGGTGCATGACTTCCTGAACAAATTTGAAAGAGAAGTACTAGAACAATAGCGTTTCAATGCTCTGAAATGGGTACTGAGAGCTACGACGACAAGATGGTGGGGTACGCACCAAAGAAGTTTCGAGGACTGGCGGGAATGTATAAGTATGATGTGCATGTGGTTTGGGAAGCCTCAGATGTGGTTAAATGACAAGTATGATGGATGAAATGGCCCACGCTTCCACCTTTGCAGGTGGGTACAAACACATGGTACGAAACTTGTAGGAATACACAGTACTCGCAGCAGGAGACATGCTCAAGAAGCAGGTGTAGGCAAGACAATGGCGCGAACAACCCCTCCGTTTTGGACCACGAAGTATGGTAAGGCGAGGTACGTAGAGCATATTCACACAGAAGCTTTTGACAAACTACATGAAGCACTGAACACGGTCCACCATGATTTGATAATCACCCTATGAGTGATCTCAATTAAGATTCATTACATGAAGGTATTATAGACTCATGTGCTGGTGCGTCTATGTTATTTAGGCATCAGGTCGATCAGATTACAAACATAGAGACACTTGAAATGGAAAACAACAAAGAAATACAGTAAGCAAATATAAGAACACAATAATTTAATAAGGAGTTCACCCTATCCTCCAGGGCTACATCTCTTGTCCAGCTCTCAGTGGTGGCCTTCTTTTATTGTGTCTTAAAGAAGAGAATTACAATGAAGGAGGTCAATATGAGTCTCCTGAAATAGAATTTGCTTGGCAAGGTGGCTCATGGATTCCCTAGGCCACTGGAGTGCACAGACTCTTTTCCTCACTAGCTCTTTGACCTCTCTAGTCGTTGATGGAAAGAGCCCCGTGTGGCACTCAGTGTTGACAGATCCTCTCAAGGATGGCTTCAATCCCTTAAGCTCTCTAGTGCTCGACACTGCATTTGGTCAACTTGGCCCTTTGTCTTCTCTCTACTTCTTTTGCTTCATTGTCTTTCTTTGTTTTCTCTATCTTCTTCCTTTTTCTCTCTGTCTCCCTCTCGATGTTCAGTGTTCTTTGCTTCATCTGCTCATGGCTTCAAAACCATTCGATCCCGTGGCTGTTCGATTCCCCTTCCACTTCCCGTCGAATCGCCTACTACAGCTACCTTTGGATTTCCCTATCTCGGCATCATCATCTGTTCATAGGGAGTGGCCACTTGTCCTCCTGCAACTACGCCATCTCGCTTCATCGATTCGGTTTTTCTGTTACAATGTGGAATGAGTCATCTACCACCTTGGCGGTCGAATCAGACGTTAAATTCTTATAGATCATGGTTTAATCCCCTGTCGATTCTGGCATTCCCATCAGGTATGATCTCAACCATTAGATCTGGGGCCTCCAGATCCAACGCCATTTGTACATTTCACACGATTTACTTGCTTGACCATTAGCACGCGATGAGCAGTGGTTTACTCTCTCCTCTATTTGCCACGCGTCGGCCGCTGAGTGGAATCGCTCCGTTTTCGCCAAAACTGCTTATCGCTCAAGGGTTCCCCTGTAAATACCACTGGTTTTTGGAGCGTGGGTCCCACCTTTGCCTTTAGCCATTTCCCCCATGGTTTTCTCGGCTCTCATGTGACCAAGCGCTCGAGGCCTCTCCTTCTCGAGGGTTTTTCCCAGCAATGCGCGATTAGTGCTAATCACGCATCAAAAACTGACTCCTTTTCCCAATCCAAGCCTCGCAGGGGCTAGTTTCACCTCCTGTGCAGTCTTTATGGGCCTCGGTCAGCGTGATTTGACCAAGGTCATCATCGTTCCATGCTGGCTGCTAACTGCCATTTTTTAGAGGTGTTTTTGATCGCTGCTCTTAATACTTGAAGCCTGTCCCGACCTGATATAGTCATGGTTTGCTAATAACTTTTCTTCATGGATCCAATTTGGATCACAACCTTCCCACTGAAAAGCTTTTGGACCACCAAAAGTCCATTTTCAAGCATTGACTAAGTGAGGGTACTATTTTCTCACTTGCCTAATCTCAATCCACTTTGCATTGCTCGGCGTTGAACCTTTGAGCCCTACTCTGAGGTACTCAACGTCTCCTCTGTATGTCGTCCTCACCTTCCTGTCCAGCATTGTGTCTTCCTGCAATTCATTGAGATATTCAAGTAGCAGGTCATCAATAGAAGGTAATTGACTCTGCTCTTTAGGATCGTCAATCATTGAAGGTTCAAACAATCTCAAGCAATCTGCATTTACGACTGAGTAGATGTGCATGTAAGCTAGTAGATCAAGGTGAAAATCATTCTCACCGATATTCTCAAGTATTTTGAAAGTTCCATACCTGATAGGCTTTATCTTTTTACCTTCACCTTGCATCCTTTCCTTGCTGATATACAGCCAAACCTGGTCACCAACTTGAAAACTATGCTCCATCCAATGCTTGTCATGCCTAGCCTTGTATTTGTCTTGGCTTTTCTCCAACTATTCCTATACTGCCTAGTGGATCCCTCGGATTTGTTCAATGAACCTAATTGCCTTGTCCACATCGCTGTGTCCATCAACTATGGTATCTTTACCAAAGACAATATCGAAAGGAGACCTTGATGTGAAACAAAAACAAGTCTCAAAATGAGATATCTGTGTAGAAGAATGTTTTTCTATGTTTTAAGCATGCTGCACATAACACAAATGTTCATCCCAAAGCTTAGGATGTTTGCTGCAATATCCTCTAAGTAACTGGATCATTGTCTTGTTAACTACTTCTGTCTGGCCATCAGTTTGTGGATAAAAAGTTGTGCTTTTCTTTAGTTTGGTGTCCATCAGTTCCCACAGACTTGACCAAAACTTCCCCACAAATCGGGTGTCTCGATCAAATATAATGGAAGTGGGTAATCCAAAATGAACCCATACATGTTCAAAGAACAATTTCGTAGTCTATTCAGCTGTAATCTATTTATTACAAGGTATCAAAATACACATTTTCCTGAATCTATCTACGACAACATATAGATATTCATGATCTTTTCTAGATTTAGGCAGTCCCCCAATGAAATCCATGGAAACACTTTCCCAAGGGTGAGAAGGTACTGGTAATGGAGTGTACAAGTCTAGCTTTCTGTTGCTGGGCTTTCTTTTAGCACACATAGTACACCCTCTTACATATTTAGAAACCGTCTCATTCATTTTTGGCCAATAACAAAATCTTTGTAGCTGTGAAACTGTTTTACTTACTCCAAAGTGACCTGATATTAGAGAAGTGTGTGCTTCCCTAATTATCTTTATTCTCTCAGTTTGTGGAATGAAGAGTTCCCCACAATGGTATAAGAGTCGGTCCTTTACATGATAATCCAATTCTTTTACTCTTTTGCCTCGACTCAAAGTTTCATATACATATTTAAAGTCTATATCTTGAGCATATTGTTCAATGTAGCTTTCATGTAGCACATAATTATGCTAAAGTATAGTAGATGCATTTATAATGGGTCTAGATAACATATCTGCAACTTTGTTATGTATGCCCTTTTTATATTTGATGACTAAAACAATGTAAACTTTGAAACAGGAACTGATACTGTTATCCGTTTCGTAGAGATAGCAAAAAAGTGACCTGATTTTGAAAAGGGGTGATGCAGAACGAACATGTTTTTTTTAGAGCATACTTTTTGGCACTTTCATTTTTTTATGTACATTACATTTTAGAATCATTTTAGAATGGTAGTGATTTTCATGTTGATTTAAAAAAGCGAGTATTCTGCATCACCCCCTTTTTTTAAAAGACCTGTGTTTTGGCTTTAAATTTTCTAATGTATAAAATGTAAATAATTATTTTGTAAATTTGATCATTTTTGAAGTGGCCGTTTTCTTCACATTTTCTTGTTTTTTAATTTTAATTTTAACTTTTTTTTAGTGAGGTTTTATTGTTTTGCATTTTTAAATTAGGAGGTCGATATTTAGAATTTTCGATATTCTACATATTTATACATCCTTAATTAATTTTTGAATCCACATGAAATAATTGTTTGTAAAAAACAATATTTTTTAACAATGGACATAAAAATAACCATTTTTAACATAAATATAACTAAAAAACTACATGTTTTGATAATTTTTTGCTAGAATTGACATGTCAAAATCACAATTTTTATACGATAATTTTAACCAAAAACGATTAAATAATATCTTTTTTTATGAATTTCATGTCAAAAAAATAATAATAATCATTTTTTTTCAAAAAATAATGATTAACTTAAAAATCAATGCGAAAATCACATATTACAAATATTGAACGTACAACAACCGTAATTGAGTGTTTATTATTCTCATAAAATGTCAAAGTCAAAACATTGCAAAGCTTGATTTACAAGCATAACTTAAATTTAATCAACAATGTCACGTAATCCAAACTCTTCGCTCTCTAGAGTTTCATCATTGTCTTTTTCCACAATATTTTCTGTTTCCTTTTGCTCACTTTCCTCTTCTAATGGGTCTTTGATGTCTGCGAATCTCCCAATGTATGTCTTTCCAAACATTCCATGTAATGGTGGTTGGGGTTCCTTTGCCTTTTTTGCCACACGTGATTCACTAAAGTCTCCTTTATTCAACCCAATTTCTTGCATTGCATCTGGAAGAAATTGAAGAACATTAATTCTTTGCTGAATGAAATTGCACTGTACTGGATCTTTTTCAATTGCAATGCAATTTCTTCCTTTTTGAAGGCAACATGCTAGCGTTGTACCTAATTATCAAGCACAAAAAATATAATGAACTAAATTAGTACAATGACATATTAATTAAAAAATAACATATTGAAATTCAATTCCATATAATAAAACTTACCTGAGCCAGAAAATAAATCCAGAACCCAATCTCCTTCATCTCACAAATGTCTATAAGATAGTTAATCAATAATTGTGGTTTTTAATAAATGTTAACTATCTCTCCTTTTGCTTTTGATTCCAGGAATCAACCAGCCACCAGCCGGGCGGGCGGCTAGTGGCTGGTTGATTCCCGGAATCACCCAGCCAGCAGCCAGTGGCCACCCGACTGATGGCTAGGTGATTCTGGGAATCAACCAGCCACTAGCCAACCACTGGTTCATTCCGGAAATCAACCAGCCACCAGCCAGCCGGGAATCAACTAGCCACCAGCCACCAAGCTGGCGGCTGGGTAATTCCGGGAATCAACCAGCCACCAGCCCGGTGGTCGGCTAGTGGCTGGTTGATTCTGAGAATCAACCAGCGACCAGCCGCCCGCCCGGCTGGTAGCTGGGTGATTCCGTAAATCAACCAGCCACCAGCCGGGCGGCCAGCTGGTGGCTGGTTTATTCGGGAATCAACCAGCCACCACCACCAACTGGCCACTCAACTGCTGGCTGGTTGAATCCCGGAATCAACTAGCCACTAGCCGGCCACACCAGCCACCACCCGCCTGCCCGGCTGGTGGCTAGGTGATTCCGGGAATCAACCAACCACCAGTTGGGCAGCTAGCTGGTGGCTGCGCCCAACTGGTGGCCGGTTGATTCCTGGAATCAACCAGCCACCAGCTGGCCGCCCGGCTGGTGGCTGGGTGATTCCCGGAATCACCCAGCCACCAGCTGGGCGGGGGAATCACCCAGCCACCAACTGGCCAGCCATTTGGTAGCTGGTTGATTCCAGGAATCAACCAGCCATTAGCTGGCCGCCCGGCTGGTGCCTGGTTGATTCCGGGAATCAACCAGCCACCAGTCGGGCGGAGCCACCAGCCGGGCGGGCGACTGGTGGCTGGTTGATTCCGGGAATCAACCAACTGCCCGCCCGGCCGGTGGCTGGTTGATTCCAGGAATCACCCAGCCACGAGCCGCCCACCCGGCCGGTGGCTGGTTGATTCCGGGAATCACCCAGCTACCAGTCGGGTGGGCGGCTAGTGGCTGGTTGATTCCTGGAATCAACCAGCCACTGGCCGGGCGGCCAACTAGTGGTTGGTTGATTCTCGGAATCAACCCGCCACCAACCGGGTGGTCAACTGGTGGCTGGTTGATTCTGGGAATCAACCAGCCACTAACTGAGCAGCCAACTGGTGGCTGGTTGATTCCCGGAATCAACCAGCCACCAGCCGCCCGCCCGACTGGTGGCTGGTTGATTCCCAGAATCATCCTACCATCAGCCGGGCAACCAGCTGGTTGATTCCCGGAATCAACCAACCACCAACCGGGCAGCCAGCTGGTGGCTGGTTGATTCCCGGAATCAACCTACCACTAGCCGGGCGGCCAGCTGGTGGCTGGTTGATTCCCGGAATCAACCAGCGACCAACCGGGAGAGCCATCAACCGGGTGGCCGGTTGGTGGCTGGTTGATTCCCGGAATCAACCAGCCACCAGCCACCAGCCGAGCGGGTGGCTGTTGGCTGGTTGATTCCAGAAATCAACGAGCCACCAGCTGGCCGCACGGTAGGTGGTTGGTTGATTCCTGGAATCAACAAGCCACCAGCCGCCCGCCCGGCCGGTGGCGGGTTGATTCCGGGAATCAACAAGCCACCAGCCACTAGCCGCACGCCCGATTGGTGGCTGGGTGATTCTCGGAATCAACCAGCCACTAGCTGGGTGGGCGGGTGGTGGCTGGTTGATTCCCGGAATCAACCAGCCACCGGCCGGGCGGCCAGCTGGTGGCTGGTTGATTCCCGGAATCAACCAGCCACCGGCCGGGCAGGCAGCTGGTGGCTGGTTGATTCTCGGAATCAACCAGCCACCAGCCGGGCGGCTAGCTGGTGGCTGGTTGATTCCCAGAATCAACCAGTCACCAGCCACCTTCCCGGCTCCCAGCTGGTGGCTGGTTGATTCCCGAAATCAACAGGAACTAACCAGGCACCGACCGGGCGGCCAGCTGATGGCTAGTTGATTCCCTCGCCGGGCTGGTGGCTGGATGATTCCGGGAATCAACCAGCCACCGGCCGGGAAGGCGGCTGGTGGCTGGTTGATTCCTAGAATCAACCAGCCACTAGTCGGGCGGCCATCTGGTGGCTGGTTGATTCTGGGAATCAACGAGCCACCAACTACCTACCCGGTTGATGGTTGGTTGATTACCGGGAATCAACCAGCCACCAGCCGCCCGCCCGGCTGGTGGCTGGTTGTTTCCGAGAATCAACCAGCCACCAGCCGGGCGGTCGGCCGGTGGTTTGTTGATTCCCAGAATCACCCAGCCACCGGTCGAACGGGCAGCTGGTGGCTAGTTGATTCCAGGAATTAACCAACCACGAGCTGGGCATCCAGCTAGTGGCTAGTTGATTCCTGGAATCAACCAACCACCAGCCGCCCGCCCGACCGGTGGCTAGGTGATTCCGGGAATCAACCAACCACCGGCCGGCCGCCCGGCTGGTTTTTGGTTCATTCCCGAAATCAACCAGCCACTGGTCGGCCGCCCGGCTGGTGGCCATTTGATTCCTGGAATCAACCACTAGCCCGCCGCCTGGTTGGTGGCTGGTTGATTCCCGGAATCCAAAAGCCACCAGCCGGGCGGCCGACCAGTGGCTGGTTGATTCCCGGAATCAACCAGCCACCAGCCCGCCGCCCGATTGGTGGCTGGTTGATTCCCGGAATCAACCAACTACCGGCTGGCCGCCCGGCTGGTGGCTGGTTGATTCCCGGAATCAACCAGCCACTAGCCGGCCGCCCGGCTGGTGGCTGGTTGATTCCGGGAATCAACCAGCCACCAACCGGGCGGCGAGCTGGTGGCTGGTTGATTCCGGGAATCAACCAGCCACCAGCCCGCCACCCGTTTTGTTGCTGGTTGAATCCGGGAATCAACCAGCCGCCTGGCTGGTGGCTGGTTGATTCCTGGAATCAACCAGCCACTGGTCGGTAGTCCGGCTGGGGGCTTGTTGATTCCCAGAATCAACCAGCCAACAGTCAGGCAGAGCCACCAGACGGGCGCCCGGCTGGTCACTGGTTGATTCCGGGAATCAACCAGCCACCAGTAGCATGGCCGGCCGGTGGCTGGTTGATTCCGGGAATCACCCAACCACCAGCCGCCCACTCGGCTGGTGGCTGGTTGATTCCGGGAATCACCCAGCCACTAGTCGGGCGGGCGGCTGGTGGCTGGTTGATTCCTGGTTGATTCCCGGACTCAACCAGCCACTAGCCGCCCACTTGGCTGGTGGCTCTATCCGGCTGGTGGCTGGTTGATTCCCAGAATCAACCAGTGACCAACCGGGTGGCCAGCTGGTGGCTGGTTGATTACCGAAATCAACCAGCCACCAACCGGTCGCCCGATTGGTGGCTGGTTGATTCGCGACTGGTTGGTGGCTGGTTGATTCCGGGAATGAACCAGCCACCAGCCGGGCGGGCAGCTGATGGCAGGTTGATTCCGGGAATGAACCAGTCACTAGTCGGAATGCGAGTTGATTCCGAGAATCAACCAGCCACTAGCTGACGGCTAGTTGATTCCCGGAATCAACCAGCCACTAGCTGCCCGCCCGACTAGTGGCTGGTTGATTCCGGGAATCAACCAGCCACCAGCTAATTCCCGGAATCATCCAGCCACCACCCGGATGGCCCGCTGGTGGTTGGTTGATTCCCGGAATTAACCAGCCGCCCACCAGGCTAGTGGCTGGTTGATTCCGGGAATCAACCAGCCACCAACTAGGCAGCTGGTGGCTGGTTGATTCTCGGAATCAACCTGCCACCTGCCGGGCGGCCAGTTGGTGACTGGTTGATTCCGGGAATCAACCAGCCACCCGCCGGGTGATTGGTGGCTGGTTGATTCCGGGAATCAACGAGCCACCAGCTGGCCGCCCGGCTGGTGGCTGGTTGATTCCGGGAATCAACGAGCCACCAGCCGCCCGCCCGGCCAGTGGCTGGTTGATTCCGGGAATCACCCAGCCACCAGTCGGGCAGGCGGCTGGTGGCTGGTTGATTCCCGGAATCAACCAACCACCAGCCGCCCGCCCGACTGGTGGCTGGGTGATTCCCGGAATCAACCAGCCACTGGCCGGGCGTGCGGCAACCAGCCACCAGCCGCCCGCCCGACTGGTGGCTGGGTGATTCCCGGAATCAACCAGCCATTGGCCGGGCGGGCGGCTGGTGGCTCGTTGATTCTCGGAATCAACCAACCACCAGCCACCCTCCCGGCTAGTGGCTGGTTTATTCTCGGAATCAACCAGGCACCAGCCAGGCGGCCAGCTAATGGCTGGTTGATTCCCCTGCCCGACTGGTGGCTGGATGATTCCGGGAATCAACCAGCCCGGCTGGTGGCTAGTTGATTCCCAGAATCATCCAGCCACCAACTGGCCACCCGGTTGATGGCTGGTTGATTCCCGAAATCAATCAGCCACCAACCGGTCGCCCGGTTGGTGGTTGGTTGATTTGGGAATCAACCAACCACCAGCTGGCCGCCCAGCTAGTGGCAAATTGATTCTGGGAATCAACCAGCCACCATCCGGGCGGAGCCACTAGCCGGGCAGGTGCCTGGTGCCTGGTTGATTCCCGAAATCAACCAGCCACCAGCTGGCCGAATCACCCAGCCACCAGTCAGGCGGGCGGCTGGTGGCTGGTTGATTCTCGGAATTAACCAGCGACCAGTTGGCCGCCCAACTGGTGGCTGGTTGATTCCGGGAATCAACCAGCCACCAGCCGCCCGCCTGCCTGGTGGCTGGGTGATTCGGCCAGCTGGTGGCTGGTTGATTCCCGGAAACAACCAGCCGCTCGCCTGGCTGGTGGCTGGTTGTTTCCGGGAGTCAACCAACCACCAGCTGGCCGAATCACCCAGCCACCAGTCAGGCGGGCGGCTGGTTGATTCCCGGAATCAACCATCCATCAGCTGCCCGCCCGACTGGTTGTTGAGTGCTTCCGGGAATCAACCAACCATCGGCCAGCCACCCGGCTGGTGGCTGGTTGATTCTCGGAATCACCCAGCCACCAGCCGGGAGGAGCCACCAACTAGGCGGGTGGCTGGTCGCTGGTTTATTCCCGGAATCAACCAGCCACCAGCCGGGCAGGCAGCTGGTGGCTGGGTGATTCCGGGAATCAACCAGCCACCAGCCGCACAACCGCCCGTCCAGCTAGTGGCTAGGTGACTCTCGGAATCAATCAGCCACCAGTCACCTGCCCGGCTAGTGGTTGAGTGATTCTGGGAATCAACCAGCCGCCCGCCTAGCTAGTAGCTGGGTGATTCCGGGAATCACCCAGCCACCAGCCAGACGGGCTGCCGGGGTGGGGCGGCCCGGAATCTCCCAGCCACCAGCCGGGCAGGCGGGCAGGTCACCGGGGTGGTGCCACTCTAAGCTGCGCCACCCTGGCGACCCGCCGGCCTGCTCGGCTGGTGGCTGGGTGATTCCGGGAATCACCCAACCACCAGTCCCCTGCCCGGCTAGTGGCTGGGTGATTCTGGGAATCACCCAGCCACTAGCCGGGCAGAGGGAATCACCCAGCCACCAACTAGGTGGGCGGGTGGGCCGCCGAGGTGGCACGACCTAGGCTGGTGCCACCACGGTGGCTCGCCCGCCTGCCCGGCTGGTGGCTTGGAGATTCCGGGAATCTGGTGGCTGGGTGATTCCAACCGCCTTGGTGATTCCCGGAATCACCCAGCCACGAGTCGGGCGGGCGCGGGCAGTTGGTGCTTGGGCGATTCCCGAAATCACCCAGCCACCAACCAGCCGGGCAGGCGAGGTGGCACGAATCCCCCAGCCACTAGCCGGGCGGGCGGGCGGGCCGCTGGGGTGGCCCGGCCTGGGCTGGCGCCATCCCGGTGGCCTGGCTGCCCGCCTGGCTAGTGGTTGGGCGATTCCGGGAATCACCCAATCCCCCACTGAGCGGGCGGGCAGGTCGCTGGGGTGACACAGCTTGGGCTGGCGCCACGCCGACGGCCGCCTGCCCACCTGGCTGGTGGCTTGGCTATTACAGGAATTGCCCGGCCACCAACCGCTCGCCCGGCTGGTGGATGGGTGATTCCCGGAATCACCCAGCCACTGGGCAGGCGGGCCGCCCTGCTAGCGCGGCCTGGGCTGGCGCCCCACCGGCTGCCCGCCAGCCTACCCGGCTGATGGCTGGGGGATTTCGGGAATCACCTAGTCACGAGTCGTGCCACTCTGGTGGCCTGCCCGCCTGCCCAGCTAGTGGTCGGTCGATTCCCGGAATTGACCAGCCACAAACCGGGTGGGTAGGTTGGCCGCCAGGGTGGCACGGCTGGGCTGACGCCACCCCAGTGGCCCGCCCGCCCACCCGGCTGGTGGCTAGGCAATTCCTAGAATCCTTTTTCTTTTGTATCTAGCATGTTATGGTTGAAAACATGTTGAATTTATACTTAGGAAAGAAAAATGATATCCTACCAAAAACATTAATGTGTTTTTTTCCTCATAAACAACTTTGTTTGGCACATAAAAATTTGGTTTTACTAGCATTTTTTAAAAATTTTGATAATTGACCCTAAAAAAAAAAGTCATTGTTCCAGTATCATCACTTTCGTTTTTAAGCTATATTTTGCATGAAAATTTCGTAGTAAATTTCGTAGTCACTGCCATTTTTAAAACATGTTCAAAATTGACCCCTAAAAAATAAAATCATCGTTCCAGTATACACACTTTTCATTTTTAGCACTGTTTTTGATGTTTTTTCGGGGTTTTTTGGCCAGAGTTCCCGTTTTGAGTTTATAGTTCCCGTTTCAAAGTTTACATTGTTCTAAATGAAGCTGTTGTAGAAAACCCGTCCATTTATAGCGTTTGGATTGCTGCAGCTTAGTTTGGGAGTGTAGATATTGAAGTGGTTGATGATCAGTATGTATTACTATCTCTTTTCCCATTAAGTAATGTTTCCACTTTTTCACACTCTGAAATAATGCATACAATTCTTTATCATATGTAGGATAGTTAACTACTGTAGGATTAAAAGTCTCAGAATTATAACATATGGGTTTACCGTGTTGTGTCAACACTGCTCCCATGGCGTAGTCACTGGCATCAGTTTGGATCTAAAATAGTCTTTGCAGATCAGGCAGTGCTAGTACAGGTACTGTGCTAATATTTTCTTTCAAGGTGTCGAAGTCTTTTTGATGTTTGCCTCCCCACTGAAACACCTTGTTCAATCCTGTTAAAGAATGTAAGGGAGCTGCAATTAAGGAAAAGTTAGAATTGAACTTCCTCCAATATTGTGTTGCTCCTAAGAAGCTTCTCATTTCTGTAGCAGACTTGGGTTTAGGCGAGTTCACAATGACTGCCACTTTAGAGGGATCTATCTTCAATTCACCAGCACCTACTATATGACCCAAGTAATTTAGAGATGTCTTTCCAAATTCACATTTTGAGAGTTTAACATAAAGTTTTTCTCTTTTCAAAACATCTAGTATATGCTTAACATTTTTTAAGTGTTCTTCCCATGTTTTACTAAAAATCAGAATGTCATCCAGATACACAATAACAAAATCATCAAGAAAAGGCTGAGTACATCATTCATTAATCTCATGAAAGTAGCAGGAGCATTAGTTAAGCTGAAAGGCATAACCAGCCACTCATACAATCCCTGCTTTGTTTTGAAAGCAATGTTCCATGCATCTTGTTCTGCAACTCTGACCTAATGGTATCCACTGTGGAAGTCTAGCTTGGTGAAATAAACATCTTTCTTTAATTGATCTAAAAGATCATCTATGCGTGGAAGGGGATAACGATTTTTAATCGTTATCTTATTCAATTTTCGGTAATCAATGCACATTCTCCACAAGCCATCTTTCTTTCTCACCAAAACAATTGGTGATCCACATGGTGAAGTGCTAGGTCCGATGAACCCCTTCTCGAGCAACCCCTGCATCCGCTTCTTGATTTCAGCATTCTCTAAAGCTGAAAACCTGTACATTCCAATGTTAGGGAATGGAACATCTTGCTGCAAAATAATGTCATGTACTATTTCCTTTTTCGGTTGTAGACCTTTAGGTTCTTGAAACAAGATATCATACTCTGAAACAACCTTTTCTACATCAGCTTTTTGTTTAGCATTACAACCCTCAAATACATTGGTTTTATTAGGTTTCTTTTCCTTTACAACCATCAGTAAGAATTGTTTGCATGAATTTATCATTCTTTCCATCTATCCTGAGTTTATGAGATTATAATTATTCTTGAGCTTATGAGCTCTTACAAAGCATTCGATTCCATCTTTAACAAGTAGATAGTTGTTCTCAGCTCTATAGAAAATAGCCTTTCTATCATACAAGTAAGGACTTCCTAAAACAATTCCACATATATCCAAGGGAATTATGTCTAACTCCACCTCATCTACAAATGTTGACCCAAAAGAAAACTTGAGTTTGCACTGTCTAGTCACTTGTAGTTGTGCTTTATCATTCAACCATCCTAATGGGTATGGTTTCTTGTGAAGTGTAGTTGCTACTCCCAATTTCTTTACAATTTCTTCAAAAATTAAATTTACTTGTGAGCCACTATCAAACAAAGTATCAATCTTTTGATATTTGGAAACAACTCAAATATGGAAAAGCTCATATCTTTTTCTCTCATTCTCTTCATCAATAATAGATTGAGCAGAATTACTAGTAGATGCTTCAGAATTCTTACCTTTGATACCTGTGGTTGCAATGGTCCTTTCATCTCCCGAGTCTGACCCCAAATATTTCTGAATAGCTATAGCATTCTTCTTCTTCTTGCCCTCAAACTTCTTAGGCCTCAGCTCTGGATGCAGAATCCAACAATGCTCATCATCATGCCCATCAATTTTGCAGTGAGTGCATGAAGCACTTTTATGTGCAGTGTTAGCCTTCCTTGCTTTCCACTTCTTCTTTATTTTCTCCTTGATCTTGCTTGCAGTGGGTTGGGATGGTCCCCCAACTTCTAGATTTCCATTCTTTCCTCTTGTTTCTAGATGAGTAGCTTGTATAGATACCTCATCTATACTAGTGGGATTAAACATGAGGATGGTATGCCTCATGTAGCTATGTAGACCACCAATTTACTTCAACAGAGTTTCTGGTGAGTCTAATGAAATTCCTAGAATCAATGCTCTATTTCTAAATTCTTGAGTGTACCCTTGCACACTTTGCCCTTTCAACTGCCGAAGATTTTTCCAACTCATCATGACTTGTTACATGTAGGCCAATGGATAGAATTTATTTTTGATTGCAGAAACAAATTCATGCCAGACAGAGATAGTCTTACCATGTCTTTTCATATCAGCTTGGGTTCTACCTTCCCACCAAACCAAGGCAGTGCCTCCTAGATGTAGGCTTGCTAGCTAAATCTTGCTCTTGTCTGAGTCGATGTTTTGTACTTTGTAATAAACATCAATTTGTCTAATCCAATTGTCCAACTCTTCTGCATTTAACTCTCCATCATATATAGGAAAATAAAATTTAACATCTAGTTTAATTAAGGATGCTTTCTTGTTATGCACAGGGCTATTAGGAGGTGTGAGAAAGCTTTCCTCTTTCCCTTTTCCTTTGGAGTGGTCATAGAAGTGAGACTCATCTTCTTCTTTGTCTTGTTTAGAGCCTGACGAGTCTTCATCCTTATGTTTTCTAAAGTCCCTATACATTTCTTCTACCATGGACTTTATAGCTAGAAAACTTTCTATGAATTGAGGGTCTAGACCCACAAAACCTTTCTTTGAAATTGTCTTCCGAGGATAGACTCTCCCAATTTCAGGATTAGTTCCCACCAACTGTCCTTCTCCTAATTTCATCTTTTATTTAGTGAGCATTCAATAGCTAAACCAACACAAGCTTGTCTAACCTTTACAAACTAGAGATCTACTACCACTTGATCTTATAATCACCCTATGAGTGATCTCAGTTAAGATTCATTACATGAAGGTGTTACAGACTCATGCGCTGGTGTGTCTATGTTATTTAGGCAACATATTGATCAGATAGCAAACACACAGACACTTGAAATGGAAAACAACAGAGAAATACAATAAGCAAATATAAGAACACAAGAATTAATAAGGAGTTCACCCTATCTTCCAGGGCTACATATTCGGTCCAGCTCTTAGTGGTGGCCTTATTTTATTGTGTCTTAAAGCAAAGAATTACAATGAAGGAGCTCAATATGAGTATCCTGAAACAGAATTTTCTTGGCAGGGTGGCTCTTGGATTCCCCAGGCCACTAGAGTGCATAGACTCTTTTCCTCGTCAGTTCTTTGACCTCTCTAGTCATTGATGGAAAGAGCCTTGTGTGGCGCTCAGTCTTGATAGATCCTCTCGGGGATGGCTTCAATCCCTCAAGCTCTCTAGTGCTTGACGCTGCCTTTGGTCAGCTTAGCCCTCCGTCTTCTTTCTTCTTCTTTTGCTTCACTGCCTTTCTTCATTTTCTCTGTCTTCTTCCTTTTTCTCTCCATCTCCCTCTCGATGTTCAGTTTTCTTTGCCTCATCTACTCATGGTTTTAAAACCATTCGATCCTGTGGCTATTCAATTCCCCTTCCACTTCTCGTCGGATCACCTACTACAGCTACATTTGGAGTTCCCTGTCTCGGTGTTATCATCGGCTCACAGGGAGTGGCCACTTGTCCCCCTGCAACAGTGCCATCTCACTTCGTCGGTTCAGTTTTTCTATTATGTCATGGAATGAGTCATCTTCCACCTTAGCAGTTGAATTGGACGTCAAATTCTTATAGATTGTGGCCTAATCCCCTGTTGATTCTGGCTTTCCCATCAGGCGCGATCTCAGCCATTAGATCTGGGGCCTCCAAATCCAATGCCATTTGCACATTTTGCACGGTTCACTTGCTTGACCATTAGCACATGATAAGCGGCAGTTTTCTCTCTCCTCTGCTTGCCATGCATTGGCCGCTGAGTGGAATCGCTCCATTTTTTCCAAAACTTCTTACCGCCCAAGGGTGCCCCCGATAAATACCGCCGGTTTTTGGAGCACGGGTCTTGACTTTGCCTTTAGACTTTTTCCCCATGATTTTCCTGGCTCTCATGTGATCGAGCGCTCAGGGCCTCTCCTTCTCGAGAGATTTTTCTAAGTGCTAATCGCGCATCAAAAACTACCTCCTTTTCCTAATTCAGGCCTCCCAGGGGCTAGTTTCGCCTCCTACGCAGTCTCCATGGGCCTTGGTTAGCGCGCTTTGACCAAGGTCCTTGTCGTTCCACGCTGGCTACTAACTGCCACTGTTTAGAGGTGCTTTTGATTGCTACTCTTAATTCTTGAAGCCTCTCCTGACCTGATACAGTCATGGTTTGTTGATAGCTTTTCTTCATGGATCCAATTCGTATCACGCCATGTGAAGCGGGCAGACTGGGAACTATGTGTACCAACAATTCTCTGGGCATATAGGACTGTGTGAAAAACCTTGACCACACGATCACCTCCAATGCTGAAGTATGAAGCGAATGTTGTAATCCCCGTGGAGCATGAAAAGCCTACTCCGTGCATAGTACCACCATTAGATACGATGGTTTGCGGAGCCTAGAAAGAAGGAATCAGACAGCTGCAAGAAGCAAAACGCATGGGACTTGATGGAGAAAACCAACAGGGAAATTTTAGGCTTCAAGAACTTGAAAAATAAATGGTGCGATTAAGGAGGAAAAGCACTTCGGTAGAAGCGGAAGTCAAGAAGCTGGAAAGCGAGATAAGGGACGAGTTTCTCGATAAGAACACCACGGTGATAAAACAGGGTGCACATGATCATGCTGGCGAGCTTGACGACTATCACCGCGAATTGATCATTCTGATGCCTTGGCTTGGATTGCATATTACTAGGAGAATTAACTAGGGTGATGTCCTACAAAGTATAAGGTCCGCAACATGGCCGGTAATGGAAAATGGTAGGTATTTCCCAGAAAGAATGGTAGATGATCGGAGGAAACCACAAAAGGGTGGTGCGCCCACCTGACTAGCTGAGGAAGGAATAGTCTTAGCACCACAGGCAGTTGAAAGGGAGCACATGACTATAAATTATTCTACCCAAGAGCTGTGCGACATTGGAAATGCACGCAGAAGTAAAGACTCACAAGGTCTGCCACCATGCACGAGGGGCTGTGCTGCCTCGCGGGTTGGCCAGAAAGTGACCTTTGAAGTCACTATTCATGATGGGATGCTCAACTTGAGTCCAAATGGAGTGGCTAATAGGCATTTAAGATGCGATTTATGGGCAAGATTTGGGAAAATCTGCCGCCAAGGAAGCATTAATGAACCAGATTCAAGGGGAATGGTCGAATTCAAATTCAAAAGGTACTATAAATTACAAAGGGTTGCCTAGCAAACAAAACTTGGTCATTTGCGAATTGAGCTACTGATCAGAGCCTTGATTTTTGAGTGTCAAGCATTGATTGAGCCCCTCAAATTGCGAGTGATAAATTTCTTCACAGATCCAATGGCAAAAACTAAGGATGTTATGGAGATAACGGAAATAACCTTGGAGGAGGCCGCGTAGCCCATGACTGTGGGGGATGTTCCAGAAGGCATCGAGATTGTGGCAGAAATCCCTAAATCACCATGCATGCCACGACCCAATAAGGACAAGCAAGTAATGGTTCTCGTACGTGTGTCCCCGCGGAACCCACTACACACCAAGCTGTTGATGGAGGAAAATGGGAGAGATGTCACCATAGAAATTGATGAAGAAGAAGAAGATTCGGAGGATATTATCATCGGAGAGGAGGAGGATGAAGGCATGGAGGAGGACACTCAACCTGTGTACTCTGCAACAAAATTGCCTGCCTATGTCTCCCCACGAAAAGGGAAGGTGAAACTGCCCAAGGACCTAAATGAGACCAAGAGCTCGCTATAGATCTCGCTCCTCCCAGACAACATTATGTTTGAAGGTACGCACCTGGGATGGGTGCCGAGCCTAAAATTTGCAGATTGGGACCTTGTTGACCACAAGAAGTTCCCTCACGTTGAGACTAGGAACCTCATGAAGCCCAAACAAAACACCGTGGTGGGGGTGATAGAATTAGAGCTACAGAAGTGGTTGCGTGGAGTGGAAAAGGCTGGGCTACTGAACCTACTTTAGGTGCCACACTTTCACCGCACACCAAGAACCATTTTCATCATCAGGTAGCTACTCTGCCTAGTGCATGATGGGTGTTTGTGGTTGGAGGAGCCCATCCCCATCATGGCAGACCTAATTCACCACATCTCTCGGCTTCCATGAAAAGGAGAGGACCCCAAAGACATATCGAAAGGGAAGGGCAGTGACTTGGCCATCGTGGAGGCCATGAAGAAAAAGTACAAGATGGAGAAGAAGAAGAGGGCCTACGCCATATCCAACATGAAGGAGAAAGCAATGCACGTGGTGACCCAAATCCTGGCAGTAAAGGTCATGTGTAAGTGTCGCACACAGGAAGTACCCAAGCCAGTGGTAGCACTGGATGAGCAGTGTACTGAGGGGGTTCAGTTTAACTGGTTAGAGTTCCTCTGTAAGGAGATTTTAGAAAGTTTCCGCGAAGCCCAGGAACAAGGCAAAATGTTCCTCTATGCATGGATATTGCTATCCATAGTGCTCGTGGCTGGGGAATTGTTGGAGGATAGTTAATTCCCCATAATTGATGCGGATTTACTAGAGGTCGCGAAGTATGCTTCGCTCTAGGCCACGAAGGATGCTAAGAGGATACGTGAAAGAAAAATCTTCTAGTGTTCATGGAGATGGACCTCAGAATGGGGATCAACCGTAAACTATGGTTGTCACCCACTGTTTATAACAGTCTCCAGAGTTTTGTAGAATTTAAAGTGAACATGCATAATATTTACATCAGGGCGCACAAGGACCCAATCAAGCAGTGGATAAATCTACCCTTTGTAGCCATAGACGATGTCATTTTTTATGTACTAGAGGCATGGCCACCAGAGTGGAATGCCCCAGACATCACAGGGATTGCGAAGTGAGCGGCACAAAGGAAGAAAAATGAGGCCAAGTTGCGCATCGCACAGTTGGCTGAAAAGCGAAGGAAGGAAGCAGTGGCAGTAGAAGTGCGGGCGGCGCAGGACACAGGATAGAAAGCCGTTGAACAGGAAAAGGAGTAGCAGCAACAACATAAGAGGCAGCCACGAAGACAGGCGAGGGCCACACGACACAGGGGCAGGAAGCAAAGGAAGCAAAAACAGAAGAAGGAGGCACGAAACAACAAATCGCATCAACGCAGCTGAAGCACCAACACCCAGCAAAGCGGGTAGGGTCACGCAAGAAGGTCAACGCCTCGAAATTTTCCATTGACCCAATCACCCTAACCGAGGGTGATTTTCATGACTGTCATAGGTGAAACGGTGTGCGATGTCACCAATGAGGCTCTCTAAGATTTCATGCAGGAGAACCAGATTGTGTTGGGGTCCCTCAGAGCATAGTTGTAGGAATTACAAGTATGCCCCCTCAGGTTGATACCCTTTCGACCAACCTCGCAGTCGGATCCATAGAAGCAGAGCAGATGTTGCATGCGTAGATGACAAATACCATAGTGCTACTGGAAGGGGAATTGGTGAAATCAAATGAGGCCGACAGGCCTACGTTCAGTGCGTTGAAATGTATCAATATCAATATAGCTGCATTCTTGCATGAGACCTTATATGTGTTGTAGGATGGGATAATTGCAGAGCTACAAGCTAGGGAGAGCCGCGCACTCCAAGTCCTCCATGAACAGAAAATAAATATGAAACAACTAAGCTTGCAATGTGACAAATTGATGTCACATAATCAACAGCTGGTATAGGTGATAGATGACGCTTTCCAAAGCGTCCCAGAGTTGGCCATCCTAGCAGACATACCAGTAGAGGCGTAGATCCACAGGTTAGCAGCAGGGTTCTACGAGGTGAGGGAAGAAATGACAAAGGTTCAGTTGGAGGTAAACCTTCATATCACTAAGCTGCGGTTAAAGGTGTAACCATCCACTCCCCTAGAAATCAAAGAGCAACACGCTAGTGCTATCACAGTGGGATTGGAGGAAATTGGAGGTGCAATGTACAACGACACTAGTATGTTGGAAGAATCACTTGAGGTCCTCTCAAATATGTAGGAGGACCCCAACATCCAGTTCTTAGAGATAGAGGCACGAGAACTCCAACAGTAGTATGACAGTGTCCGAGGAACTGCACAGACAGTGGTCCTCACTCAAAGGCTTGCACGGATGCAGCAGGCTAAAGCACTAAAGGAGAAGGTGGACTTGGCACGACATAAGGAATTAGTCTTGAAGGCACGCGTTCAGCCTTAGATTGATGATGCCTTCACCATCATGACCGAAATCGAAGGCAAGCTCGCAAACATGTAAGGGATGCGCATGTTGATGCAGAGAAGCAATCCCGACACAGAGGTATCTGAACAACGTATACAACAGATCTAGTAGTAAGTAGCTCAGTGCGTTGCTGACCTCTACACAGTTCAAAAACAATTGGAGGGAATCTGTGCAAAGATCACTGCACCGACAGAGTGGCTCGAGCATGACTCATAATGTTTATGTTGGGGGCCTGTTGGGCATGGAATCCCACCAAGGCATGTTTTGGGGCTCAAATCCCAAGTTTTCACCGAATCTTGTTGTAAAGCTTCATGAATTGCAAGCATGGGGTGCATAAGTATGATAGAGTCACAAGGTTGTCTGCCCTAGTGTTGTAATGTAATGTCGGCTGTATAGAGCTACCCATGGTCCGAGGACCATGGGATTGTATAAATAGAGTGAGGCTCTAAGTGTAAAAGGGGAGATGGATAAGAAAAGAGAAGTATGAGAAGTCTAAGTGATTGAGTCAAAGTGTAGAGTGTGTCTGTGGGTCGTAGAGTAGGAGAAGGCTCTGCAGCTAAGTGTGCAGAGGCCTAGTAGTCTGTAGCTGAGTGCGGAGGGCAAGTCGAGTCTGTAACTAGGGAAAGAATCAATAAAGAGAAGTTTTGCTATAATTATGTGTATTCATTCTTGTTACAGGGAAAAGTGTCTATTTAGAACTGCTCTATCCCACTAAGGTGTGACAGCTACCTTAGAAACAAATAGAGAAAAGCTACTTTTGTATTTCCTTTATGAATTATAGATAGAGAGGCATATAAAGAACCAACCTGTGTCTTGCGCTAATCCTTTGATTTGATCCCTCTCTTCTTTGATAGTCTCCAGCTACCTGCTCACTAGCACGCCCGGCTTCACAAAGCACCTGTAAGATCACAGAAGCATAGCACTATACAAAGACATGGATCTATATTCATAAACAACTTAGGATCAGATTTAAGTTGACCATACAAATGTAACAAGAATCAATGATACAAAAGCATGGAGGAGAACTCAAATAGCTTTTATTGATAAATAGGAAAAGATCTAAGAGGAGTTACAACCAGTGGTTCCGACCTAGCATCAACCTCCCAGCAAAGAAGCCCCTCTTCACCTCAAACAAAGCTTAGATCACCCAACAATCTGATCTTTGTCTCTAGAAACCAACAACAATTCCTTACAATATGCAAAATTCCAGCCTCTGGATCTCTGGGATGAGGGATCCATATATAGATATCTGTAAGGAGGATGAGTCAGCTTGTGATTTGATTAGTGTCTTCTCTCTATCAGTTCTTGCTTCCACTTGGAGACTGAGGGCCACTTACTCATCCTTGGTCGAATTCAGTGAGGCAAGTGTCACAGGAGAAGATTCTGGAAGCTTCCATTGCCTCTCCACCTCGCGGAATGACACTGCCATTTGTCATTTCTCACCCATCGCACCCCACAGAAGGGAGTTTTGAAATGCAACGCACCCTCACAGTGCATTTGGGTGAGATGAAACGCACCTAGCTAGTGGAGCAGCTGCAATGATCCTGTTTTGACCAATTTTGAGTAGTTTTTCATCGAGAACTTCTGGGAGAAGCTGTAATCTATTGACCTTGTTCCTTTAGGGGTTAGAACAACACTTTTAGGGACTTAGGAGCCTTTGGTTTATGGACATTTCATGCTTGGAGTTGTAAGGCACAAAAATGTCTATAACAGTTGCCCCCTAAAGTATGAGGCCGTTAACCTTTTGGTGTTAGGTGAAATGCTTTATTATGAGGATCCGAAGTTCTTTCAATGCTAGGAGGAGACCTGTAATAAGATAAAAATACAATACATTATCTTCATAATATTTTCATGATCTAGCTGAGGCGGGCATTCCCATGCTCAGCTTTTATAAATTCATTTTCATGTACATAGGACAGACAACCGTCTGAGTGTAGACTGATGATTCTGATAGAGCCATCATCCTTTTGGTAGGATGATTATCTATGCTACAATGTTGTACATTTAATGTCTTTATTTCCCTGAATATATATCGCAGTCCGGATGGATGAAACTAGATCCGGGGTCTTCAATCTTGTCTGATCTTCACTCAAAGTACAAGTCGATCCATGTGAGAAATGTTCTGAAGTTGAACATGGAAAGACATCGCTTGATTACCAGTCAATGATGTAAACTGTTAACAAGCGCGAGGGGAATCACCGATAATGATAATGGCGCTCAAGGTACTGTAGTACAATTCACGTGGTGTGAATAAAGGACTTGGCGTTGAACACCACGGAAAATCTTTCGGTCAAACGCCATTGATGTAAACCTGTCGCCGGAAGTGAGAAACTTGCCATTGAGGCATGCAAGCTTCAAAGTACTGAATGGGGTGTTCCTAGATCAACTTCTTGGATAATGAGCTGATGTCGACAAGAAGTGATCCGTCACAGGAGGGCCTTAATGAATCCCACATCAATGACATGGAACGGAGCAAATTATTTTGATGGAGGTGAAAACGATCTGATGATATAAGGTTCAGGGTGGCGGTCATGAAAGAATGGAGTATAATGTATGGTAGTGGGTGAGACACAGGTGACTTCTCTGGATGAATTCTCTTGAACATATCGGCGACACTGATGTGATGGATTGGTAGCATTAACCCCAAATGTGGATGGTATGGCATGACCATGGTGATGTGATCGGTGAATGAAACAACCCAACCCGACTCGGACACGGAGTGGAAGTGTCATGTTCAAGAGAGACTTGCTACCAACAAAGTTTCTTTGAGTTTTCTTCCAAACTTTTCCCCAGTCATTGCTGACCAGTACCTCTTTATTTTTTTCAAGCTTGAGGAGGATAACATATGCTTGTTCTATAATTTTCCCTTCGGGCAAACCCGTCGCTATGTTTTAACGAGCCTAGCGATAGTGAAACTCGTTCTCGTCTAAAGACAAGTTTGTCGCTATTAATCTTTTTAACGAGTTTAATGACAAAGATAACTCAGTCCTTTTCAA
Source organism: Pinus tabuliformis (assembly GCA_031772625.1). NCBI lineage: Eukaryota > Viridiplantae > Streptophyta > Pinopsida > Pinales > Pinaceae > Pinus > Pinus tabuliformis. The sequence continues at coordinate 286,669,460 of CM062816.1, read as the reverse complement.
TTTTAGAGAGTCTAAAAAGGAACGTAAAGGTAACTCCAAAATTACTTTTTCGTCATCTAATCCCTTAAGTTAGAAAAAGTATAAAACAATACAGAAGGGATGAATTTTCGATAGTTTTAACGAGCCGAACAAAACAAGCACTCAATCTTTTTGTGTAATAATCCCTCAGGTCCAAAAAGATTAAAATCTAGAGGAGGGATAGCACTTCCTGTCCCTTTAATGAGCTGGAGAGGCCAATGGCTTGGCAATCTTTTCATATTTTACGAGTCTGTTGAAAAGAGCTTAAAGGAGACTCATATTTTGAGGAACGAGTGATAAAATGGGTAGCAGCTGATTCTAGGTAAGGTTTGGAATTTTCCAATCACGGTAGTGTCACAAGGATGGCTAGTGAAATCACTCTTCGCAGTTGTTCCTTAAAATGGGTAACAATCAGATGGAGGTGAATGATCGGCCAATGAAAAAGTGGAGGTGACGGTGCAAACACGACCAAGGCTTTAATGGCTGAAGTACTACATTCACGATGGTTATTTACCGGGGAATAGTTCATTTTTTAATGAGCTTAAACGCGGGTGGAAACATTTGCTCATGTCTTATGTTTATTTTTTAACGAGCTTGAACTATGTGCTAAAACTGCTCGATTAATCCAGTCTTGTGATAAGAATGTCTCATATAAAAACGACAACTTTTAGAGATTTGCCCCACATCCTTTCTTTATGCAAGTTAGGAAACGACCAATCCTACGAGTTTAAAGGGTTAGAGGTCCTATAAATTTAAAAAATAAATAGCCGCTCTTCGCTTGCACTCCAAAAGGTTTGCATGCCCCCAGGTATAAAACAGAGTTTCAAGGTTACCCCTTCTTTAGTCCGTTAAAACATTTGTTTTACCGAGAGAGGCCTACCTCTTACAGGTTACCCAAAGATTGCTCTATTTATGGCATAAACAAAACACTTCTCTGGCGATGTCTACCGAAATAAACAAAGGTGAGCGGCGATGCCCACCAACTCACATAACTTTGACAAGAGAATCTTGTTCTAGAATAACCCCTCTTCCAATCATGGACGGGGGTATAGACTAGTCATATTCTCCTGCGGAAACCTACCCTATACCCGAAGTTTTCCTGCCGAAGTAGACCAGGGTGCATGCCCCTTGGGTTTCAGTCATATCCCTCCAAATCACTCGCGCTCATCAGGAGGACGGACTGGAGATTGAGACATTTCTTGGGTGAAAAGACCATTCAGGGATGGTATATGACTATTTGCTCTGTATGATCCGGGAAATGAAAGCTGGTCCACGAGCTTGACCACTCTTCCTTCATGCGGAAAACACATTACTCTAAAGAGTGAGGAGACAATTGCTCCCATGCAATAAATATAGTCTTGTCCAAGGAGTAGATTGTAATCCAGGGGTCCTTGGACTACCATTACATTCATGTGAATTGTTTTCCCTCTCAATGTTATGGGCACAGCGGGAAGGATCCCTAACGGTCGACTGGTTCCTTTATCAAAGCCTGTCAGATTTCTCATCTTAGGCAAAAGTGATGGAGAACCAAGCGCTTTCCAAGCAGTTGAGGAAAGGATACTCACAGAAGCCCCCTCATCTATGATGGTACCAGCCATAACCATTCTATATATTTGAACAATAATTCGGAATGGTACACTAGCTGGTAAACGGGGTCTGCCTAGTTGATTCGAGTCGAAGGAGACAACTAGGTTGCTTGGAGGTGGGACCGAATAGTCGGCCGGGTATGACTCTGACGAACTTCCTTCCTGCGGTAAAGGAACGGGTAAATTGTCCCCATGTTCGTTGGAGTCTGTGTTTATGAAAAGAATTTGGACGGTGTCATCCTTGTTCTCTTCAGTGATTGTATCATCTGAAGATGGAACCTCTGAAGGCAAGATCGGGTCAACTGCCACCTCGACCTTTTGACTTTCGTCTGGTATGGATTTAGATGGTTCATCTTCAATGACAAATGCTTCGACTGACCACCTGATCGGGTCAGCCAGATTTTCAACTAGTGACGGACTCGGCAAGAGTTTTTTATATCCAAGAGGAAGTCGTAACGGTGAAACCGGACGATCATCCAAAACTCTTTTAGCTTCGTCTAAGAAGGGACAACGGTGGATGGCATGATTACCTTCGTACAGTTTACAAGGAAATCTATATTTTCCTTTTTGTCATGGGGCTTCACTTTCACTAGTTGACGGTGTGTTTTCAACATGATCATCAGAGGTTGACGACACCGGGTTGTGCAAACGAGGAGACCAGTCCCTTAATATCCGAGGGATGCAAGGACAATCTCTGTGATAGTGGTCTCCTTTGCAAATGACACATGGCGATTTAGGCCTGGTCGGTGCAGTGTGTGGATTTTCGTTAGACGACACTCGTTTGCCCCCATTCGCTTTTGGCTCCTTCTTCTTCTTCTCTTTCTTCTTCTTTTCCTTCTTCTCCTTAGGTACTTGACTTTTGGCTTTACCAGCCCCATCAAGCGAAGAGGAAGGAGGAGAGGAAGCATTGGAGGAAGTAGAAGGTTGGTGGGTAACTCTGGACTCGTCTATTTGCTGATTCGATTGTTCAGGAATTGTGGTGTTTTGAACAACAGAGGTTGAGAAGAGCCATACAGGCAAACCAATTGTCAGTCCTGGAAGCGACAATGTGGCCATATGGGGTGCACCAACATCTCCCCAAGAGGAGAAGGGACTAGGATTTCCTCCAAGGGGAATTCCTTGGTTGGTGGACTCCATTTTCTCAACCCAAGATCAACGTAGGAAAGGGATAATGAATATTCCATTTAAAATAAATTTTTAGACTCTTTGACACAACTTGTTTTTTCAGTTTTTAAGAGTCGAGAAAAAACAAAAGATGACTCTAGTCGCCTTCAATTTTTAATGAGCCTGAAGTGACAAGCGCTTAGATGGACCTTTTCCGTTAAGGAGTCTGAAAAGGAACGAAAGGGACTACTCTGGAAGTCTAGGTAGAGGGAGTACCAAACCAATCGCAAAACTGCAGAATACTTTTTATGGTACGGCAGTCAATCTTCCCGAATGTTGTGTTCAGTGCATTGCGATCGATAGGGCGACAGACATGGCTTCCTATGGATAAAGGATTTAAGCATATAGGGGTCTCCCAAAATATACTCGACGGTACATGGGAGCACAAGTCCGTACTAGCACTTATCATCTCAAAGTGGAGGAATCACCCAACCATCAGTGAGGACAACAGTTACCAGGCTTTACGATGCCGGAATACGTCTCTAGCCTAGACCTCTAAATGTTGTGCGTTGAGTTCCAAAGCGTTGTTAGATTCATTGAATTTATTTTAAGTTGATCTTGTTTATGAAGTTTGCCTTTCGGGTTCACCATGAGATGTAGATGTAATTCCTAAAATGCAATCTAAAGATGATAAACAAACTTTTTATCTCTTTTGTGCAATGAAAATCCTAGCTACTGGGGAAAATAAAGACAGAATCTTTTCACAAAGAGCAAAGAGCACACTGTAAATGCACTTTCCTAAATCAAGCCAAACAGATTGTCTATATGCAAATGCACATGCATGTATTTGTTTTCGACTTTCTTAGTATTGATGCTAAAAATAAAGTTGATGTACAAATCCGAATTTCTTTTCAAGCGACAAATATAAACAAGCTCTTTTTCGAAATCAAAAATAGAGATGATTACGACACCTTACGATTTTGAAATGAACACTCGTTCTTGACACTGGAAATTTCAAAATTCAGACCAAAGGCAATAGTAATAGGATAATCGACCATCAACAACAATCAAACTTTCTCCTATGATCGAAATCGACACTTGGGACAGATTCAAATCAAAGGACGACAGTACGACTATGCTACTTTTGCAAAGGAAAACTATAAACGATTCAACAAACACAAAAAAAACATCTACAGTTCTTTTGTACAAAGGAGGCGGAATAACAACAAGGAAAAGGGGTTTCAAACAGACATATACTGATCACAGGCAGCAAAATTCAGGGATAGGACTGGAAAGAATGAAGCACAGGAACCATAGCTGCACAGAGCTAGTCTGATCAATGCACCTGTAACACAGAGAATCTGAAATGCAGCGCAAGTTGTCCCTTCAGCAAGTGCGCTGAAATTCAGAATCTCTAAACAGTACCTGCGCTGGGCCAGAAACGAGACTCTGTCCGGGTTTCGGGTCACAGTTTGCAGTTCAGTCCTTGGCTTTTGGCCGAGTAAAAAGCAATCAGTAATGCAACGATCAGGGGTGGATCTAAGGAGGATCTAAGAGCTATTAGAAGGGCAATCAGATAGTTTGTTAATCAGTTGTTTAAATCATAAATAGATCTAGTGAATGGATTGAAGCAGCAATTATCTACTTTGCATTTGTTATGGCAAATGCAGTTCAAATGCTACTTATAAGTTTATGAAACAAATAGCAAAGAATGATAAACAAACAAACTAATTATCTCCCCAGCGGAGTCGCCATTTTGTTAGAGGGAAAAGTGTCTATTTAGAACTGCTCTATCCCACTAAGGTGTGACAGCTACCTTAGAAACAAACAGAGAAAAGCTACTTTTGTATTTCCTTTATGAATTATAGATAGAGAGGCATAGAAAGAACCAACCTGTGTCTTGCGCTAATCCTTTGATTCGATCCCTCTCTTCTTTGATAGTCTCCAGCTACCTACTCACTAGCACGCCCGGCTTCACAAAGTACCTGTAAGATCATAGAAGCATAGCACTATACAAAGACATGGATCTATATTCATAAACAACTTAGGATCAGATTTAAGTTGACCATACAAATGTAACAAGCATCAATGATACAAAAGCATGGAGGAGAACTCAAATAGCTTTTATTGATAAACAAGAAAAGATCCAGGAGGAGTTACAACCAGTGGTTCCGACCCAGCATCAACCTCCCAGCAAAGAAGCCCCTCTTCACCTCAAACAAAGCTTAGATCACCCAACAATCTGATGTTTGTCTCTAGAAACCAACATCAATTCCTTACAATATGAAAAATTCCAGCCTCTGGATCTCTGGGATGAGGGATCCATATATAGATATCTGTAAGGAGGATGAGTCAGCTTGTGATTTGATTAGTGTCTTCTCTCTGTCAGTTCTTGCTTCCACTTGGAGACTGAGGGCCTCTTACTCATCCTTGGTCGAATTCAGTGAGGCAAGTGTCACAGGAGAAGATTCTGGAAGCTTCCATTGCCTCTCCACCTCGCGGAATGACACTGCCATTTGTCATTTCTCACCCATTGCACCCCACAGAAGGGAGTTTTGAAATGCAAAGCACCCTCACAGTGCATTTGGGTGAGATGCAACGCACCTAGCCAGTGGAGCAGCTGCAATGATCCTGTTTTGACCAATTTTGAGTAGTTTTTCATCGAGAACTTCTGGGAGAAGCTATAATCTGTTGACCTTGTTCCTTTAGGGGTTAGAACAACACTTTTAGGGACTTAGGAGCCTTTGGTTTATGGACATTTCATGCATGTCTATAATAATTCTTGGGTGAATGCAGGATTTATATAATTTGCAAATATATTGTTTATTTACTGCGCACACCTGTATGAATGTTTTATGTTGTTAAGTGTAACTTAAAGCACTCAAGTAGGCAAAGATAATTAACTAGCATTGGAATATAAGCAAGGTATGTGGTAATAATGCATATCGTGATGCTCAGCCCCTTGGTAGGGTTGTGCGAAGGTAGTATACCAGGCCGTGAGGAAAAGGGAAAATGCGTGAAGCAACCTACACACAAGAACAAACCATAGACCAGTCGAACTCATCAGACATCTCCAGGGTGAGGAAACCTGGTTCTAGCACCCTCCCATACTACTTCAAGTGATACCTCAATCTGCGCTCCACAGACTATTACTGAAAGGCCAGTAGTACCAGGATTTATTTTGCTAATTAACTTTGAACCTGGGTCAGGCCCCGATAAGCCAACATTAGTTACCCCAAAGGATTTACTAAGGCCAAGTTCTTATTTTTTGGTGTTTCCATGTCAACAATAAACACCTTTACCTATATTTAATGGCGATTCTTTGTTTTGATGCAATTTAATACTTAATTAACCATCTTATCTATTGTTTTCTTCACCCTTTTAATGAAATAATCATTGATTGCCATCTGATTCCACATTTATACATGGTTTATTTGATAAGGAAAAATTAAGATAAATAAATATTGTTTGTGATATTTTCTTGATTTTTTGATAATTCAGAAGTACCAAAATTAGTTAAAATATATCTAACAATGTGTGCATTAAGTTTTTAAGGATTGTGAACTTGTCATGTAATTTACAGCATAACACCTTAGTAGCCATATCTAGTAGTTTGAAAATGAACCAATTTTTTGTAGTTATTGTAGCATCTCAAAAATGTAAAGATATGAAGTAGTTACTCTAGCATATATGGTGGAAATGATTTGTCAATTGAAGATTACTACAACTCTATAAAAATTAAATCATAACTCTAAAACATAATTACATTACCTAGAATTATATTAAAATTAATAAATATTATTAGTTTGGATTACATAAAAATTGGTGATATTTGAGAATGTGAATACACACGTATATATACTTTGGCTATGTTGTGTAGATTTATCAAGTTGGAATTATTTCCAAATACTGTGGAAATAAAGCCTACCTCCATTGTTTGAGTTGGTCATGTAGTTATATTAAGTTAAGGATTTTTCTAACTAAAATGGATTTAGAGACTTCTTCCACACTTAAATTGAATTTATTGTCCAACTAATTAATGCAATTTGTTATATTAGTCTTTTTGGGTGTAGAATATTTTATATTAATGGACCAAAATTTAATGTCAATCTAGGGTTCGTGGAATTCGAGGTGCAACACTACAAATGCCTAAGAAGGACTTTTGGAACCTGCAAAAAAAACCCTAATTCATTGTGCAACCAACTATAATTATCCACTCCAATCCTACAACAAAAAACATTCATTAAAAGTGAAACCATAAACACTAATCTTGTAAAATAATTAAGAATTTTCTAAGTTTTGGAAAACGGTGCATAAATTCTCAATTCAATTCATACACTAGATTTGGAAGCTTTTATTAAAGATAAACCAAATAAGAAATCAACTATAATTATGTTCACTTCGCTCTTCAAATAATTAATTAAAATGAACTTAAAAAATTATTTAACTAACGAGCGGAATCTAAAGAATCAATGTCAATTGGTTCCTAAAAAACATCCCAACAAGACCCACACATATTTCGTGTACTACTTTCAAAGTCTAAACGAGAACCACAAAGATTCCTGCAGTCAAGTCAGCATAATAGAGGTTCTTGCACTAAACTAAACAATCCACTCCTCTTTGTGATTTTAAAAGTAAAGTGTGGTACTCTTAGTGTTTTAATCAAGTAAGCTTACATAAAAGGAATATCATTCTCCAATCTACTTCTCCAAATTAGAAAATGCACCAAACCAAAGATATGAAATTGTACTTTTAATCCATAAGAAATATTTGAAAAAGGAGGGCTATAAAACCAATCTCAAAATAAATTCCAAGTTTTGAATGAATAGCAACAAGATACCAATCCAATTTCCAGAAAAAATCCCTATACTAATCCACTTGAAATACCATGAACACTTGTTCTACACACAAATAAATCAAACAAATCAAGCTCATAAATCCAAGAAATGTAACCAAGCACACTTGTTGACCAACCACATTGTATTATAGAACTCTTTTAAAATCAATCGATTTCCAGTGGAAATTTTGTACAAGCATTGATTTCGATATGAATTTGTAACTTTCAACCAAGAAACCATAGTTATAATAATTAGAAAACCTTAGGAAAGAATAGAGGAATCAAAATCAATCTTGCTACAAACTACTAGTTCACAAATTGCATAAACATATGTTGTAGCTATTGTGTATGAGTTTAATCATTACCAAAAGGTTTATGTTTTGACGAATTCGGTATTGTTTCATTCACACCTTGTATCATGATATTTTTGAAAGAAAATAAGGTACCCTCAACATTTTAGATATAAAATAGTTTGAAAGTTCCATAGAGGGTGGTATTTAACATTGATATCATATATTTATATGAAGCATTCAAGCTTAAACCACCAACAAAAGTATGATTGTCACCAAGTCATATGAGGAAAATGACCATTCTAAAGGTAGTTTCTTTGTACAACCCGAACTACCTGGCAATAGAACAAGGGTTTCAGAGAACTGAATGTTATCATATGTAAATATAAAATCACGACAACCTTTAGAACTTTTGAACTTATAGAGACCAATGATTAGAATGATAAATCCAAATTAAAATATCACTCTCACATCTTGGCAATAATCATTCCCAAATCTAAATACAATACAAGTCTTTAAATATGAATAGATTATAGAAAAAGAATTGAATTAGATCTCATGAGAATGCACACAATAAAATATTTCACTCTAAATATCAAACCACACAATACTATCTAAGAGAGGCATGACAAGCTAGATTGGTTGGGCCCAAACCAACCAGCTTGCACCCTCCTTAAAAAGAAGTTAAGTTATAAGAGAAAATTATTAACAAAATGTAACAATGATATAAAGACAACCTCACATTTGTCTTTCTATTAAGAAAATATTAGTCCTTAGCACATATTGAGCTCAGTAATTCAGATCTAGTTGAACAAAGCAGGAGGGAAGAACTCCCAACACTCCAATCCAATAGCATAAGAGTTTAGAATGTTTTCTTGTCCTCTCTAGCCATAACTGTTTTCTTAGACATTTCATAATACAATTTTGGCTTTAGGCCACCCAATGCATTACAAAGAAAGATAAGAAATTGAATCCCAACTATTTTGAATTGATGGATACCAATTTCAACCATAATACAATCAAGGAAATATATATATATATATATATATATATATATATATATATATATATATATATATATATATATATATATATATATATATATATATATATATATATATATATACACGAAATTTTCCATTTTGCAAATCCGGGCAAGATCCTAGAATACTGGAAATTTGTGCTTTTTTAACAAATATACATGAAAGAGCCTTCTGTATCTCCCAAAACATTGTGAATTTTGGGAAACAGTTTGGGTTTTAGATAATTTTATATACTAGGAAAAAAACAAAACCATTAAGCCATAATTTTGAGATTCATGTCCATCTGCATGAAAATAAAGGTGAAGTTTGCCAGTCTGAAGATTGTGTAAATTTTAAATAGATTTGTTGATTTTTCTTCTAGAAACCCACATGTACGACCTAGGTGCATTAAAACTCATGTGGAGGTGTAAAAACATTATTTTGGACAAAAGCCTTCTTTGGTTTGCCCCAAAAATGTGTTGATCTATCAAATCCCTAAATTGATTTCTCTTTAGTGCAGGTAGACTAGTGCAGGCATAAATGTATTCCATCTAGAATTTGGTTGACCAATTTCTTTTTTGCAACTCCATATGTTTTCTCAAGAACCTTGACATGTCAAATATGTGAAAATTGCTGAATACAACATGCATGATCTTTTCTTAGTGGGGGAACCATCAAGGTGTTGGTGCACTAAGATGTATTCTTACGAGCAATATCCATACCTACATTCATTATCAACCCAGGGAAAGTCTTTTTATTTCAAGAGTGTCAACACTATATATGCGGTGAATTCAGAGGTCAATCTATGTTGGAATCATTGCAATTGGTAATGCTTATTTCTCTAAATTCAATCCAAGCACTTCTGAAACAAATTCATAACACACTTTCAAAGCTACATAATCTATTCTGCAAGCAACTAAATCAAAATGTAGATAGAGAGAAACACACTTGACAATCTAACTAGTATTAAAACTCACTCATTTCAAAATGAAGGAAGCTATGATAGTTGAACAAAAAATAACCATATAAACACCTCATGTAACACAATCACTCTAGCTTTGAAATCTATGATAACATTACCTTAGAATTAATAGAAATTTGGAATGAACACAACCAATTCAATAAAGAGCATCATGCATATGACATAACCATTTAAATAAAGAGAATCACAAATATATAATCACACAACTAAATCTAAAATCTTGACTGAACAACAATGCAAATGAAAATCATCAATCCTCACAATAATCAGAATGATACTAACTTTGAAAACTAATAATAATGAACAGTGAAGAATAAACAGAAGTAAATATAACAGAATTGGAGCAGTAGATCTTCTATTGAACAGGCCCAAAGTCTCCAGAAGCCCCCACTGTTGAATTCTTAGAATACGATTATGAATTAAACACAATCTTCCTAATTAAAATCAATAACAGAGTTACAAGATCACTGGGGATGAAAGTACTATATGTCCAAAAAATAATAGTTACAATTGACGAATTCCTCAACTAGTTGTTTAGCTCACCTTTTGGAATTAAATAGATAAAATTGAATCCTCGGGGTTAGGGGATCTTGAGAATTTCACAATACTTGATCTAGTTTCATCATAAAATAACATTGGTCCTCCTGGTCTTCCACTTTCTTCCATGCTCAGGATGCTGTCTCTTTTCCCTCACTAGCTGCGGCTATCCTGTAGATTGAACAACTATCAACCAATCCATGTCCTTGGATACAAATATAGTGAAATTATGTTTTCTATGCCCAAATTTATTAATTTGTTACTATTCAATTTTACCCAACTTCTGCTGTCATTTCCTCTATTTTTATCCATAAAACGAAGATAAATATGTGAAGACAAATACTTAATTAGGCCATTTACGAGGAGAAATCATACCTTTTCCTTGTCCTAACATACTCCCTAGCTTACATTATTGCATGTCCTCATGCAATCAGATGGTTAAGGTGTAGTTGAGTTAAGGAATAGGCTAGATATACTTCCTCCTTATACAACCTGAAATCGTTTTTCTTTTTAAGCACTGTGAAAGCTTGGTTCACTTGTTGATCTATGAATTTATAATCACTATGGTACCTATCTGGGGGATATCGAATAATTGGGTTTTTATATCGGCACCCTATCCACTCAGGTCCCATGCTCAAGACCATGTTACTATATTTATGTAAGCGAGTTGAGGCAACTTTAAAATTCTTGAATCCAAATGGCTCTTTGTTCCTGATAGTATTGTTGGAGGCTTCCCATCTCTGTCTGGCTATAGATAAAGCTTCTTCTTTGATTTCCTGAAAGTACTCCTTCCCGACCTATATAATGTCTGTATGCAACGGTCCTAATTGGCCCATAAAACCTGTTCATTTCATAAACTGTTTATGCTAGACAGAGAGGTGTAGGGGTTTTGTAGGCTCTCCCCTTACCCATGGGTCTATGCCATATTCTTGTTTTCTAAAATTATTATGGGACTTAGCCCACTTGATCTAGTTAGTGGCAAAGGAAATAAAATCCTCGAATTGAATGTCCCATATGAAGGGGCTAAGATTGATGTATAATTCATCTTCTAAAAAGAAATTATGCATGTACAATTCACATAGGAGGCGTTCTACCTGTTCGTTCTACTCCTTGAAACACTTAGCAAAATTGAGGGTGGTCTTAATTTCTACTGACTTTCTAGCTTTAATAACTTTGACCTTAAATAGGAGATACCTCTCTAGTAATAATAGTGCATAGTTCGTAGCAGGAGCTTGGAATGACAAGGCATCAGAATAAATAGAGCAAACAGTCTCCAATTTCACTTTAGCTTTCTGCAACTTGACCTGTGCTTTTTGAATTTCTTTTTTTCATCCTTGTAATTTGAAAAAGTTTCATCCTCTATGACTGTGAGTGCCTCAAATTTGTTTCATAATTCTTGGTGTACTTGCAGGGGCACTACTTCCTCTTTATGCCAAATCAATTCGTCCTGAGTCTTGACTAGCTCATTCTGCAATTTCCTAATGATCACTTCCCTTACCAAGGGAATGTAGGTAGGTGTCTCCTCTGTCTGGACCTCATTGTCTTGTGTTTCCATTGGGTCAATCTGAACAGCAGCCTCAACCACTTCTCTAATCATGCAACAATTATATTGGGTGTTTTCTTTAGTATCATTTTGAATGGCAACAACAACAGTAGGGAAGTCCATTTGAGTTTCCTGTGGGAAAACATAAGGATCCTCTGTCTGCATTCCACTGTCTTCTAAAAGACATGGCTCTGTTTGGGTTTCTTTTGAATAAACCAACAGGGTCTCAGTCTAGGTTTCAACATCTTCCCCAGGGCAATATTCAGTTTGGGTCCCTATGGTCTCCAATTCTGCTTTCACTTTCTTAACCCTAACTGCTTCCTTCAACCACTATCTTAGTTGCTTAATTGTTTTCTTTTGCCTCCTATATTTCTTGAGCATTTTATTGAGTCTGTCCTTGTATGTTTTCTTTGTTGTGAGGCTTCTGACCAGTAGTGGCACAACTATATTTAGTTCAGGTCCTTGTTCAAGTGGAATTGTATCGACATTAGGATGGGGTTCTAATGGGACCGTGTCCCCTAATGGATTTTCACCTTCTAGGTCTCTATCTCCATGAGCTTCCCTCTCAGGAGACCCCAATGGAATGGTGTCTCCTGAGAAATTATCATTTTTAGGGTAATTATGATTTTCAGGGTCTACTTCAAGGTGGGCCTCATCCTCTGGGGACTTCATAAAACTAGTGCTCCCTGGTTGACTTTCACCTTCCAGGGTTTCTTTTGCAAGGTTTTCCTTAGCTGGGGGGTATAGTGGACCAATAGCTTCTGCTTGATTTCCTTCCATAATGGTTTCCTTTGCATGCATTTCTGCTTGAACGGGCTCCTCTGTAGGAAGGACTCATTGCCTCTGTTCTTCCACGTTAATAGTAAACAACAATGTTTCGTCATGAACAAGACTTCCAGTAAGGGAATATTAGTTTGGGGCATAATTTTTCCCTTCAGAATTCCCAGATTGCTCTCTTTCTTCACCAAATATCCCCATATTTTCCAACACTCGGGCACCCTCTTCCTAATAGTCCTACAGAGAGACATTTTGTGGACTTGGAGGAGGTGTGTCAGATGGCCCTGCCTTGTCTATTTGAATTGGGGTGTGGTGCTATGACTTTACCCTCACAGAGCATCTTTTCTTTGTTGGGTTGAGGCCAAAGATGGATTCTTCCTTTTCTTTGTCCTTTTCTGACCTGTCACTCTTAGCCCTCACTGCTCAATTGCTGGGTTTTCTATAGGTGGGGCTAGAGTAGGATTCACAAGGTTATCCCAGGTTAGTTGCTACTGGACCAGTCCATGAGTGATTACTAGTTTGATCATTTCATGATGGATGATGATTGTATGTGGGTCATTTTCTTCTCTAACTTATCGGGCAACATCATGCAATACATAATTTAAATAAAATAACAGGTTAACTGTAATTTTTTGTTTTAAAATGGATAATAGTTTGAGTTGGAAGGTTTTACCATGTCCTATCGTCCATCAGACATGATGTACCTCTGCACAATGGATGCCAATTCCTGCCATGTCTGCCTCAAACTTGTAGGGTGAACGCATTTCCTTTTTGCACCAATTGCTCATCTGGATCGTGAAAGACTGTGATGTCTTCCTGCAGAAGAACATGTTTGTCTGTCCATCTTGTTCCTTCTGCTGGTAATTCAATGAATTCAGCTATGGCTGCTTTGAATACCATTATGTTCTTCCCTCTCACTGTTGTGTGGCCATTCTACAAATTCTGCAGAAATTCAAGTGTCACCTCCTTGTGAAATCGCTATAATCTAGTCAAATATTGTAACCAACCGGTGTGCTTAGGAATTACTCGAGCCTAGTCTGATACCTTGAGCATATGGGTTCATTTCTAATGGCCTTTCCTCCCATGGCTGTTGTTTATCTATGGTTGGTTCATTTGAATGCACTTCTCTCAGTATTTCACATTTTGGAACATCAAAAAATAATGTTAAAGCTTTTGACAGGAGAACAATGTTCTTTTGAGAATTAATATCATAGACAATTAAGTCATTTGTTGTTGGAAATAATACTGAGAGGGGGGGTGAATTAGTATTATCTAGCAATTTAATAAATCTTCCTTATTTGATCTTTTGAATTATTTTTGCATGTCAGTACCATAAAATAATGAGCATGAACAAGGAAAACAGATAGTCACACCAAAGAACACAAGATGTAAGGTGGAAACCCAATGTGGGTGAAAACCACCTGCTGCAATATGTCTCTATCTTCTTTCAAATTAGAAACTCCTTTTACAATGATTTTGTACTGGTGCAGTCCTTTACCAGTACGCAGGCTGCAACCTACAGAGAGCTACAACTCTCTCTCGTTTTCCATTCTTCTCCTAGAAGGGAGCTACAACCCCCTACTTCTTTTCATAAAGCATCAAATGATCATCAAGTACATAACAGTTACAGTCCACTACAGTTATCAGATCAGTAATAACAGAACTAACCCAGAACACCTTATCAACAGAGAAATTCAATCAACAGAACATCTTAAGACAGAGACGCAATTTTCCCTTCTGTGGCCTGCGACCAGACGCAGTTAACCTTCTGCTCCCCCACGTCCACACACAGAGATCCTTCTGCTGCGCTGCGTGCCCACGCACTGTTCCTTCAACTGCACTGTGTCCTGTTGCTGCAGGGACGCACTCAGAAACACTGTCGCGCCGCGTTCTTTTGCTGCAGGGACGCACCCAGAAATACTATTGCGCCGCGTCTTTTTGCTCAGAGACGCACCTGATCCTTATTATGCTCCACGTCCCCACGCAGTGCGCCTGTTACTGTATTGCGTCCCAGACGCACCTGAATCTTGCTCTGCCCTGCGTCCCCACACAGGTCTCTTCTTACTGCACTGCGTCCCGGCGCACTTGCCTTTCACTGAACCTGCGTACCTTCGGGTATGAATGATTTTAAGACTTTAAGAGTAACCCAAACATTCAGATCTACAGATCTGATCATGCGCCAAAGAGATCTCAGCCTTTCAGAAGATTCGCCCTTTTAGATCTAGACCAGATCTAGCCTCATAAGATATTCAACCAAAGACATGCTCAAACCAGATGATCTCCTTTGCTTTATATAGACAAGCTCCTCCTCAAATCATGGAACAATACCACGAGCCGACACCATAATAACACAATACCGTCGGCTAGATACCAAGAGTAAAACACAAGAAACCCCCACGTGAGCTTTTCTCTGCCTTGAAATGTGTGCACTGGGTGGACGCACCTCCTGAACGGCTGGCCTGCGTCTCCGGACGCGGCTCCTGCATGGTGTACCTGCGGGTACGCACCTTCTGAACTGATTTCCTGTGTCCTTAATTTTTCAATAAATTGAGAGCCTTGTCATGGGAGTTGCCATCAAGTACAACATCTGTAACATATAGCCATACTAGAAAACATAATGCCAACAATCTCCCCCTTTCGACTTGATGGCAACCTTACAATCTTCAGCTTCATTCTCCCCCTTTGACATCAAGGGCAAAGGGGTATGCTCCCCCTAAGCTCATGCTCCCCCTGAAAAAGGAACCAGATCTGCAACACAGAACCATAATCCATCATGAAAGAGATAGAGACATATTGCAGCTATTTCCAAGATCTCCTTCTGACCATCCTCCATAATGCCAACAATGCATTATATGTTCCCCCTGAACCTGTACCATCAAGCAGAAAAGGTTCAATCAATAAGATGATGCATCAACAACCCCCAACTTTTGCCTGAGGTATTCAAAAGTGTCCCTGGGCAATGGTTTGGTGAGAATATCAACAACTTGTTCCTTAGAAGGAACATACTCCAACTTGACCTTCTGTTCAAGCACTTGTTCCCGGAGAAAATGATACTTGATTGGTATGTGCTTGGTTTTTGAATGCATAACCGGATTCTTTGAGATGTTGATTGCACTTGTATTATCACATAAGATGGGGATAGGTGGTGTACAAGTGATTTGAAAATCCTGCAAAGTCTGTATCATCCAAAGAAGTTGGGTGCAACAAGATGCAGCAGCAACATATTCCGCTTCAGCTGTAGACAAGGCAATCGAACTCTGTTTCTTGCTGAACCAAGATACCAGTCTGGAACCCATAAAGAACGCACCACCACTTGTGCTTTTCCTGTCATCCACGCTTCCGGCCCAATCTACATCTGTATAAGCATGAAGAGTAAGATCTGTATCTCTAGGATACCATAAGCCATAATTTTGAGTCCCTTGAAGATATTTGAAAATTCTCTTCACTGCCTGAAGATGAGTCTCCTTCGGATTTGCCTGAAATCTTCCAACTATTCCAACTGCATGCATGATGTCCGGTCGGGTACCTGTCAAATATAGTAAACTTCCAATCATAGATCTGTAGGTTGGTTGATGTACTGCTGCAGATTCATCATTTGCACTGAGACTACATCCTGTGACCATGGGTGTACATACTGGTTTTGCATCTTCCATGCCATATTTCTTCAAAATCTGTTTGAGATACTTGGTTTGAGATAAAAAGATTCCTCCTTCTTTTTGTTGGATTTGCAAACCAAGGAAATATGTCAGTTCTCCTAGCAAGGACATTTCAAATTCTTTCTGCATGACCGAGGCAAAGCTTTGACTCATAGCTTCTTCATTGCTGCCAAAAATAATGTCATCTACATACACAACAAGTATTAGCAATTTGTCATTTTCAACTTTTATATAAAGATTGCTATCTGCTGAACCTTTTGAAAAACCTTGTTGATGAAGATATTTGTCCAAACGGTAGTACCAAGCCCTTGGAGCTTGTTTGAGACCATAGAGAGCCTTTTTCAATCTGCATACAAGATTTGGATCATTTCCAAGAATGAACCCATCTGGCTGTTCAATGTACACTTCTTCTTCCAAGTCTCCTTTCAGAAAAGTTGATTTCACGTCCATTTGAAATACTTTGAAGTTTTGAAAACTTGAGAGAGCAAAGAACATTCGGATGGCCTCAAGTCTTGCAATAGGAGCAAAGGTTTCTTCAAAGTCTATTCCTTCTTGCTGCGCATACCCTTTACAAACAAGTCTGGCTTTGTTTCTAATTACTTCTCCATTTTCATTCAATTTATTTTTGAAGACCCATTTTGTTCCGATAACATTCTTATCCTTTGGTCTAGGAACCAGCTCCCAAGTGTTGTTCTTTTCGATTTGCTCAAGTTCTTCATCCATTGCTTTCACCCAACATTCATCTTTGCATGCTTCTTTCACATTTTGTGGTTCAGTAGAGGAGAGTAATGCCAAATAGCTTGAGGCTTCTGCAACTGTTCTTCTTGTTTGTACACCTGCTTCTTTCTGCCCCATAATCTGAGATTCTGGATGATTCTTCTGAACATATCTGGATGGGGTTTTTTCTTCTATTCTTGTCTGCTCCTTTGGTTCTTCTTGAGGTTATCCTTAAGGTTCTTCTTCTTCATCATTCTGTCTTTGAGGGTAGCCTTCATCTTCTTCTATGTCTTCATGATGTACTTGCCTAGGAATGTATCCCTTCTCATCAACCACTACATCAATGCTGTCAACAATTCTGCCAAGTCTTTTATTGTAGCATTTGTATGCTTTGCTATGTGGAGAATAACCAAGAAGAATGCCTTCATCTGCTCTAGGTTCAAGTTTGCCAAGCTGCTCATCAGTATTCTTGATATAGCATTTGCTCCCAAAGATTTTGAAGTTCTTTACCGAAGGAGTCCTACCATTCCAAAGCTCATGAGGAGTTTGAGTGCTATTCACCCGACATTCGTTTTGTTGAGAATAACAACTGCAGCATGTGCAGCTTCACCCCAGAAAGTAGCGGGAGTTCCTGATTCATTAAGCATAGCATGAGCCATTTGTTGGATTGTTCTGTTCATTCTTTCCACAACTCCATTTTGCTGGGGAGTTCTTGCTGTAGAGAATTCTCTTCTTATCCCATGTTCTTCACAGAAATCGAAAAATTCATTTGAAGTAAATTCCCCACCTCTGTCGGATCTGAGGCACTTAATTTTGTGACCTGATTCATTTTCCACCAAGGCTTTGAAGGATTTGAATTTTTCGAATGCTTCATCTTTGTGCTTCATAAGTCCTAACCAGACAAACCTGGAGAAATCGTCAATAAATAATATCAAGTATTCCTCTCCTCTAGGTGTTCTTTTCCTGAATGGACCACATGTATCTGTATGTACTAGCTCAAGAGGCATGCTAGCTGATCCTTCTTTCTCTGGAAAGTTAGTTCTGGTTTGTTTTCCAAACTGACATGATTTGCATATGGTGTTGTCAGGAATTTTGATATCTGGAAGATCGCGAACTGCCTGATATTTGCATGCTTTCCTTATTTGTGAGAAGCTTAGATGTCCCAACCTCCGATGCCATAACCAGTGCTCTTCATCCTTGCTCAGATAGCATTGTTGTTGTCCTTCTTCAAATATGTACAAATTATTTGGAGTTCTTTTGCCTTTGAGCACTGTTTTACCTGTATCAAGATCACGAACAAGACATCCATTCGATCTGAATATAACCTCGGTTCTTTGATCACACATATGGCTGACACTTAGAAGATTATGCTTCAATCCATCAACATACAAAACATTTCCAGCCTTGACCTTTTCTTTTAACTGAGCAATGCCTTTTCCTTTTATAGTTGCAGGAGTATCATTTCCAAAAGAGACTTTCTTTCCCTTTTCTAGA
The DNA here is from genome assembly GCA_031772625.1 of Pinus tabuliformis. Taxonomy (NCBI): domain Eukaryota; kingdom Viridiplantae; phylum Streptophyta; class Pinopsida; order Pinales; family Pinaceae; genus Pinus; species Pinus tabuliformis. Next base: position 286,650,897 of record CM062816.1, on the reverse strand, counting down.
GCAGAATAAGATTCAAGTTTTTCTTTATCACCTGTCATATGCTTCGAACATCCACTGTCAATGTACCATAGATTTTCCTGTCCCTCTGCATAAAATGCTATCCCACATCTTTCTGTTTGAGGTTCCTTTATTCTCCATGTTTTGGTGCTTGAGGCTTGTTCCTTTTTCTGCTGGAACCTGCTCCTGCATTCAGAGTCTTCATGACCAAAGTTATTGCAAATAGAACATTCAACTTCATTTTCAAGAACCGAAAAGTTGTTATAGGTCCTTTTTGTAATCCCTGTCATACTTCTTTGTTTTTGAGCTTCCCTAGTCATGATTGTTTTATATGCAACACATTGAGCTGCTTTGTGACCAAAGTTATGGCAAGAAAAGCATTGTCCATTGAAGAAACTTCTGCGGTTATCAAATCTACCGGCCAAATGATTGTAATTTGTATTGTCATCCATTCTTGAACCAAATTGAGAAGATTTTACCTGTGGTTGGTTGTAGCTTTTGTTCACCCTTAAGATGGATTGCCCCTGATAGTTTCTGTTTGTAATTCGTCCCTGTTTTACCTGATGATCTTCATTTTGCTTTTGCTCATTTCTTCTTGCTGTATCAAGATAACTTTTTGAGGTGGATGCTTGAGAAGTTTCTCCATTATAGCCCAGACCTGTCTTGTTTAGAGGAGATCGCTGCACATTGATAATCTCATCCAAAGTTTCAGATCCTTTGACAAACTTGAGATTAATAGCTTTTGTTTTCTCAATCTCTTTTCTAAGACCAACAATTTCACCTTCTAATTTTTCAAGATGTTTTTCCTTTTCATCAATTTGAAATTGTAGAGTATCAATGATCATGTTCTTTTCTTCTATACATCTCTTGAGTCTAGTAATTTCATCATAAAGGTTATCCACATCTACATCATCCATATAATCATCATCTTCAAATGCCATTAACAACTTATATTCATTACCTTGATCATCTTCATCACTGTTTGATAGACCATCACTATCTTCATGAGTGTAGTAGCTTTTCTTATTTGCGTTCTGTTTCTTGTTCCATCTAGCAGGTTCCTTTCCTTTATCCTTATAAGGGCATTTTGCATCATAATGACCTACTCTTCCACAAGCAAAGCATTTAAAAGGTAACTTACCTCTGAACCTTCCAAAACCCCTTTGAAGATTTCTGACAAAATTTGATTCTTCTTCCTCTTCTTCTGGGACGTGGCTTGCTTCATAATAATCTCCTTTGCCCGATGCCTTGAAAGCAGCTTCTCTTCTGTCTGAAGGACCTCCCTTTCTCATTTCATAAGCAGTTAGAATTCCATGTAACTGAGACATAGTAAGAATTCATAGATTTTCCTTTTCTTCTATAGCAGATACTTTAGATTCAAACTTGCGAGACAAAGATCTTAGAACCTTTTCAACCACTATAGCCTCTCTTATTTCTTCACCCAAATTTTTCATACAATTAACAATCTCATCTACCCGAAGAAAATAGTTAGCCACACTTTCATCATTATACATCTTGAGAGTCTCATACTGAATCCTGAGAGTTTGAAGTTTAGCACGCTTTACCTGTTCATCTCCTTCATAGCTTGTGACAATTTTGTCCCATATTTCTTTTGCAGATTTGTAGTGCATTACCTTCATGAATTCCGTTTGGGATATACATCCTAACAGAGTACTGACTGCTTTTGCATTTGTTTCATACTTCTTTTTCTCAGCTGGATCTGTAGGAGTAGCTGAAGGAAAAGCATAGCCTGTTTCTACAATGTCCCAAACTTTTGTACCAAGAGATTGAAGATATGCAGTAACTCTTACCTTCCAATAATTGAAGTTTGTCCCATCAAAAACCGGTGGCCTGATTGATGCTTCTCTCTCGTAGTTGCTCATGATGAACGATCTACCTTCAAGCGATCAAGCTTCTCTGAAGGACCTGCTCTGATACCAATTGTTGGAAATAGTACTGAGAGGGGGGGTGAATCAGTATTATCTAGCAATTTAATAAATCTTCCTTATTTGATCTTTTGAATTATTTTTGCATGTCAGTACCATAAAATAATGAGCATGAACAAGGAAAACAGATAATCACACCAAAGAACACAAGATGTAAGGTGGAAACCCAATGTGGGTGAAAACCACCTGCTGCAATATGTCTCTATCTTCTTTCAAATTAGAAACTCCTTTTACAGTGATTTTGTACTGGTGTAGTCCTTTACCAGTACGCAGGCTGCAACCTGCAGAGAGCTACAACTCTCTCTCGTTTTCCAGTCTTCTCCTAGAAGGGAGCTACAACCCCCTACTTCTTTTCATAAAGCATCAAATGATCATCAAGTACATAACAGTTACAGTCCACTACAGTTATCAGATCAGTAATAACAGAACTAACCCAGAACACCTTATCAACAGAGAAATTCAATCAACAGAACATCTTAAGACAGAGACGCAATTTCCCCTTCTATGGCCTGCGACCAGACGCAGTTAACCTTCTGCTCCCCCGCGTCCACACGCAGATATCCTTCTGCTGCGCTGCGTGCCCACGCACTGTTCCTTCAACTGCACTGCGTCTTGTTGCTGCAGGGACGCACTCAGAAACACTGTCGTGCCGCGTTCTTTTGCTGCAGGGACGCACCCAGAAATACTATCGCGCCGCGTCTTTTTGCTCAGAGACGCACCTGATCCTTATTATGCTCCGCGTCCCCACGCAGTGCGCCTGTTACTGTACTGCGTCCCAGACGCACCTGAATCTTGCTCTGCCCTGCGTCCCCACGCAGGTCTCTTCTTACTGCACTGCGTCCCGGCGCACTTGCCTTTCACTGAACCTGCGTACCTTCGGGTATGAATGATTTTAAGACTTTAAGAGTAACCCAAACATTCAGATCTACAGATCTGATCATGCGCCAAAGAGATCTCAGTCTTTCAGAAGATTCGCCCTTTTAGATCTAGACCAGATCTAGCCTCATAAGATATTCAACCAAAGACATGCTCAAACCAAATGATCTCCTTTGCTTTATATAGGCAAGCTCCTCCTCAAATCATGGAACAATACCACGAGCCGACACCATAATAACACAATACCGTCGGCTAGATACCAAGAGTAAAACACAAGAAACCCCCACGTGAGCTTTTCTCTGCCTTGAAATGTGTGCACTGGGTGGACGCACCTCCTGAACGGCTGGCCTGCGTCTCAGGACGCGGCTCCTGCATGGTGTACCTGTGGGTACGCACCTTCTGAACTGATTTCCTGTGTCCTTCTTAATTTTTCAATAAATTGAGAGCCTTGTCATGGGAGTTGCCATCAAGTACAACATCTGTAACATATAGCCATACTAGAAAACATAATGCCAACATTTGTCTTATCAACAATATTTGACGTAGGATCACAATCAATTTGCATGCTATCCATAATGGTTTCCTTTCTGCCTCAAATAAAAAATGGTTTGATAATTATTACACATACACAATCATCATGTAGTCCTTTAACCAGAAAACATTTTAATAATCATCACACAACTATCCATAAATTGTCACACATGTTGTTCATACACAGACCATCCCCCCTCCAATGAGAAAAGGGCATCCACATCTGCCAAGCATCAGAAAAATAAGAGAAAGCATTGGTAAATCATAAATGTAGGAAACCAATCAATAAAAGTAGCGCAGTATACGAGAACTGTAATCAAAGCAATACACGTCAATCAGATTTGAAATTACTGTAAATCGAAACAAATATTTAAACCATTATGTCAAAAGTTTTTTACCTTAGGTGGAAAAGTATCAAACGCATGATCGACGATAAGTATTAATGATTGTCATTAAAGTGATTGGACAAATATGATATAATGGATATATGATATAAGCTACCATGCATGTTGGCTTTTTAGGAATGTTCTTCAAATGGGAAATTTTCCTTTAGAAACGAATCCATGGGTGGTAATAGGATAGAGAGAATTTGGCAGTGTCACATAGTACTTCAATACCACAAGGAGAGCTACTGCTACCAGCAAGCATCCATACCCTTGATAAGGTTTCCTTTTAACCCGAAAAATGAGTGAGAGTCCTCCTTTTAGTATTTAGATGATTCTCTCTTTTCTTGCTATAAAGAGACCAATATGCTGGCATGGTGACCAGATAATCATAGTGTCATCCACCAGGATATAACAAGGTGATCAGGCTGGCTCATGATGAGACCCCATGTCCTTCTGACAGAAGGTCATTACCTTGGTTTGCTGGCCAAAATGGAATGTCACCCATTACATCCTTATGATCATGGTAGGTTGGCTTGTACTGAGACCCCATATCCTCTTTAATACAATGTTTGTTGCATTTTCATATTTCTATATTTTCATATTTTCATATTTTGATGCTTTTATTATAAAAAGAGGGAGGCTCATTTACTCCTTAAGAGTCAGGGATGGCGTAAGAATTAAAAAATATGCCAACCAAAGTTACACTTTTACCCCCATATCATCATATCAAAGGGATTAACTCATTTGAAAGTGTGAAAGATAAAATAGCATGGTATTGAAATAATAAATAATTTTATGATGTGTCCAAAGGCAAGATATTCAGCCAGTCATTATAGAGATGCACCATGTCAGCTTTTGAATAAAGATAACCATCAAAAGGTTTCATAGGTCATAATGGTATTAACATTATTGTTTTTCTTTATCTTAGGCCAAATCCAACCAGATGGTTTTTATTCAAAACATAAAAGAGAAAGAAAATGGAAAAAATAATGGCTGGTGATAAAACAACAAAAGGAAATCACAATTTATTCATTCTACAAATTTAGGCAACAAGCACACAAAAAGAGAAATCAAGGTTGTTCAATCGATTGAACAACATACTCTCAAAAAGTGTTGTTCATTTGATTGAACAACAATCGTTCAATCGATTGAACAACAACACAAAAACACAAACATTGTTTTTCAATTGATTGAACAACACTCGTTCAATCAATTAAACAGCAACACAAAAATGTAAAAGGTGTTGTTCAATTGATTGAACAACAATATTCCAATCGATTGAAGAACAAAACACATGGAAATGCAAAAAGTTTTGTTCAATGGATTGAACAACAATTATTCAGTTGATTGAGCAAAAAAATCATAAAATCACAAAAATTGGTGTTCAATTGATTGAACAGCAATTGTTCAATCGATTGAATAGAAAAATTGTAAAAACGCAAAAACTGTTGTTCAATTGATTGAACAACAATCATTCAATCAATTGAATAACAAAATCATAAAAGTGCAAAAAGTGTTGTTCAATTAATTGAACAAGAAAATTGTAAAAGTGCAAAAAGTGTTGTTCAATGGATTGAACAACAATCATTCAATGGATTGAACAACAATCGTTCAATCGATTGAACAACAAAATCATAAAAACAAAAATGGTGTTGTTCAATTGATTGAATAGAAATCATTCAATTGATTGAGCATCAAACACGCAAAAAGTGTTGTTCAATTGATTGAAGTTCAACTGTTTGAACACAAAACACACAAAAAGTGTTGTTCAATTAATTAAACAACAATCATTCAATCGATTGAATAAAAAACACACAAAAAGTGTTGTTCAATTGATTGAACAACAATCATTCAATCGATTGAAAAACAAACAAAACACGGAAGTGAATAAGTGTTTTTCAACTGATTGAACAACAATCTTTCAATCGATTGAATATCAACACACATATGAAAATAATTGTTGTTCAATTGATTAAACAAAAATCATTCAATCGATTGAACAACAATGATTCAATCGATTGAAAAACAATACATAAATGAAAATAAATGTTGTTCAATTGATTGAACAACACTTACGAAACACACACAAAGACAAGAAAAGTCCTCGTGTTTACTTGGTGATGCCTAACTAGATTGCAATAAACTGTAAAGGAATATATACATTATTTACAACTAAAGAAAGATGCAATTTTATGAGAGCAAACATGTTGAGTCATCATTCCCTGCAACTAAAATTTGTATGGTGGGGTCATCACATAACTATTGGCAGAAAGACTCCTTGGTGAGTGGTTTGTGATAAAGACGCACCCAATGTCCATTGACCTTGAAATAATGGCCAGACCCATCAATTGTGGTAAAGGTGAGAATACGATTATTATGTACTTCTTGAATTTCATAAGGGCCAAGCTACCTTGTTTGTAACTTGCCTGGAAAGTCCTGGAATCTAGAGTCATAGAGGAGTGCCCAATCTCCTTTTTGAAAGATCTTTTTTATAAGACTGTCATGCCACTTTGCCCTTTGCTTCTCAATAACTATAGTACATTGTAGAGAAAGTAGTCGAGCATCATCCAATTCATTTATTTGTTGAAGTTTCTTAGTTTGGGCTTTTGTTAGATCTAGTACCACTTCCTGAGCCGTTATTAGAGCCTTTATTTCAAATTAGAAAGGAAAAATAGGTTTTTTTTCCAAACACATGTTGGTATGGAGAATATCCAGTAGTATTTCACCAAGTTGTACGATATGCCCACAAGGAAGCAGCCCAATCTCATTGATGTGTTGAGATTGTCTTGGTCATAATTGCTTCGATGACCTTAATGGTGCTTTCAACCTTCCCGTTCGTCTGCTGGTGATACGGGGAAGTGATTCTATGTGTAATGTGGTGGTTTATGAGAGTGGTTGTAATCTTGTTTCCTACAAATTTCCCTCCCTCATTTGTTATCACTTCCCAAGGTAAACCATACTGCACAAACAAACCAAAAAGGAAATTAATTACAGCTTGTTTTGTAGCTCTTGGAAAATCTATTGTTTCTACCCACTTCTTCACATAATCTATCACAACCAGTATGTAGACCTTTTGGTTTGATGGTGGATGGAATGGGCCAACAAAATCTAGTGCCCATCGTTTAAAGGGTTCTATCAGCAATTGGGGCTGCAGTGACATTTCATCAGATTGATTAGGTCAGCCCATCCTTTGGCAGCTATCACAGGCCTATGCATATTTCTTAGCATCTTTAAAATAGTGGGCCAATAATAGCTCATTTGTAGTACCTTATGCCTTGTCCTATGATATGCAAAGTGTCGTCCACATGGATCATCATGGCAAGCCTTCAAGATGTCATAAATCTCATCCTCACGTATGCATCTACGTATACACATATCAGACCCTATATGAAAAAGGTATCCTCCAATATAAGAAAACTGGGAACTGTGCTAGACAATCTATTTCCTTTCCCTTGCTGTCAAGTGCCTGGGAAGATTTCCTACTACCAGACAGTTTGATACATATGCATACCATGGTGTTTTGACTGCTACGAAAAACAAATTTTCATGTGGAAATTGGTTGTCCACTGTTAATGGATCATTTACCTTTGGCATTCGAAACAGAAAATCAACGACTTGGTTTTCCTTCCCTAGACGATCCTTGATGGAGATGTCAAACTCCTACAAAAGAAATAACCAATGAGTCACTCGACCATTTGTAATAGGTTTGTTGGCTATGTACCAAATTGAGGAATGATCAATATAAAGAAAAACTTGATAGATAGTTATATAATGTCTAAATTTGTTTATGGTATAAACGATAGCTAAGAATTCCTTTTCTATTACTGTATAATTAAGTTCAGCAGCAGTAAGATTTTTGTTGATATAATATATAGAATAATGTTTGTTGTCCTCCTCTTAGCCGAGGACAGTGCCTATGGCCACATCTGATGTGTCCATGGAGATGTGAAAGGGCAATTCCCAATTAGGTCCATGTAATACTCGTGTTGTGGAAATGAGTTTCTTTAAATCTGTAAAAGTTTTGTCACATTTGTCAGATGATTTAAAGTCAACATTTCCAATTAAAGCATATACAGGCAGAGCAATTTGTGAAATTTTTTCAATAAACCTGCGATAATAGCTTGCATATCTAAGGAAGCTACATACCTTCATCTGACTACAGGGTGTAGGTAACAAAAGAATTACCTATATCTTTGTTGGATCTACCTGTATCCCTGCTACAGAAATATAACGTCCCAATATTACACATTCGGTCATCATCATGTGACACTTGATGTTGCTTAAACACATCCTGGTAGCAATGCAGCGTTCAAAAGCCTTCTCTAATTTTTGTAGCACTTGATCAAGGTCATCCCCATACGGGGTAAAGTCATCCATGTAAAATTCAAGCCCTTCATTTATTAGGTCAGCAAAAATGTTGAGTATGGCCCTTTGAAATGTAGCTGGGGCATTGCATAAGCCAAATGGTAACACTCTGCAAGTGAATGTACCCCACGGACAGGTGAAGGTTGTTTTATCTTGGTATTCAAGGGTGATTTGAATCTGATTGTAGCTGCTGAAGCCATCTAGAAAGGAGAAGAATGGCTTCCTTGCCGAAGTATCAAGGACTTGATCAATAAATGGAAGATGGAAGTGATCTTTCTGTGTTGCCTTATTCAATTCCTAATAGTCCACACAGATACGCCACTTCCAATTTTTCTTAGGGACAACTACCGATGGGGAGACCTATTTGCTATTCGAAATGGGATAAATGAAATTCACATCTAACAGCTTCTATAGCTCTTCTTTTACAATGTCGTTGAGATGTTGATTCAATCTACACTAAGGCTACCAGGTCAGATGAGCATCCTTTTTGGTATAGATATAGTGTGTACATAATTGTGGGTCTCTGCCATTCATGTCAGGATAATCCCCAGAAATGGCACCAAAATGTTGGTGCACTAAGATCTCTTATTACAAACAATCTCAATACCTACATTCATTATCAACCTAGGGAAACTCTTTTTATTTCAAAAGTGTCAGCACTATATATGCAACGAATTCAGAGGTCAATTTATGCTGGAATCATTGTAATTGCTAATGTCTATTTCTCTAAATTCAATCCAAAGGCTTCTGAAAGAAATTCATAACACACTTTCAAAGCTACCTAATCTATTCTGCAAGCAACCGAATCAGAATGTAGAGAGAAAGAATCACACTTGACAATCTAACTAGTATTAAAACTCACTCATTTAACATGAAGGAAAGCTATGATAATTGAATAGAAAATAACCATATAAACACCTCATGGAACACAACCACTCTACCTTTGAAATATATGATAACATTACCTTGGAATGAACAATAATCTAGAATGAACACAACCAATTCAATAAAGAGCACCATGCATATGACATAACCATTTCAATAAAGAGCATCACACATATATAATCACACAACTAAATCTTAAATCTTGACTAAGCAACAACACAAATCAGAATCGTCAATCCTCAAAGTAATCAAAATGATACTTACTTTGCAAACTAATAATAATGAACAATAAAGAATGAACATAAATAAGTATAACACAGTTGGAGCAGTAGATCTTCTGTTGACTAGGCCCAAAGTCTCCAGAAGTGCCTATTGTTAAATAATCAGAATATGATTATGAATTATACGTAGTCTTCTTCATTAAAATCAGTAACAGATTTACAATATCATCAAGATGAAAAATGATATGTCCAAAAAGAATAGTTACAATATGTGAATTCCTCAACTAGCTATTCGGCTTGCCTTTCAGCTTTATATAACATTTAGAAAAGTAAATAGATAAAATTGAATCCTGAGGATCAGGGGATCCTGAGGATTTCACAATACTCGATCTAATTTCATCATAAAATATCATTGGTCCTCCTGGTCTTCCGCTTTCTTCCATGCTCAAGAAGCTATCTCTTTTCCCTCATTGGCTATTGTTTTCCTATCAATTGAACAACTATCATCCAATCCACGTCCCTGCATACAAAGATAGTGAAAGTTAGTTTTCTATGCCAAATTTATCTAACTTGTGACTATTAGATTTTACCCAACTTTTGTTGTCATTTTCTCCATTTTTATATATAAAATGAAGATAAACATGTGAAGATCAATGCTTAATTAGGCCATTTACGAGGAGAAATCCTAGCTTTTTCTCGTCCCAACACAAGGATGGAGGAATAGTTGTTGTATGGACATGAAATTGTTGGAAATAATACTGAGAGGTGGGGGGGGGGGGGTGAATCAATATTATCAAATTAATAACTTTTTCATTTCATACTCAGATTTATATATGCTACTTCAATGAAGGTAACTTGTGTGTACATGCAACTATCTTTAAAGCAACCAACGTATATCCATCAAACTTATGATTCAATTAATTCATCATATGTTGATCTTTAATCAGTGCATGAGTACTTCATTAACCATATAAACAGTATCCATGTGTAGTAATAACAGAATAAAACATCACACATAAGCAACACACATGAACACCAAGATTTAAGGTGGAACCCCAAAGCGGGACAAAAACCACCTACTGTTGTCTTCTTCTAATATAAGAAAAACGTATTTACAATCTTGTACTGGTGCACACTCATACCAGTATGTAGGCACCCACCTGTAGAAGGCTACCACCTTCTCTCGTTCTCCAGCTTCTACTAGAAGGGAGCTACAACCCCCTAGCTCTTGTACTAGCTGATCTGTTTACTAGTATGTAGCTGCCGGCCTATAGAAGGCTCCAACCTTCAATCATTTTCCAGCTACTATTGGGAGGGAGCTCCAACCTTCTGTCTCTTCTACTAGCCAATCCATTTACTAGTAACTAGGTGCCAGAATACAAAAGGATCCAACCTTCACTCATTCTCCAGCTGCTACAGGTAGGGACCTCTAACACCTTGGCTCTTATATTGGCCAATATGTTTACCAGTATGTAGGCACCGGCCAAAAAAAGGCTACAAAATTCTCTCTTCCTCCATGGACCACGTTTCATAAAGCTTCAGACTTCATACTCCTGGAACACAACACCAAAATCTGAAGGCCACGTTTCATCAAATTTTCATACTAGACCCATAAACAACATTGAAGCTCAGAATCAATCACCACTGCAATACAACCATCAAATACATCTACATCAACAAATCACTAAAACTCAATCATTAATATCTGAATCAACCGCAACTGAATCTATCACTGTAAACCCATCATCATGGAAGAAAATCACAGTCAATCAATCTGAATGTTCAAAATGTCACCAGAATACAGTCACGAGAACATGAAGCAGAACCCGGAACCAACTACAACTTAAAACATCATATTTCATAATGTATATGCTATTGCGATGTGCCAAACGAGCATACAGATTGACAAATGCTAACTTAAAACACACAATTATTCCAGACTTTAGTCATGTCTAGATAAGAACATTTACAATGTAAATCACGCGTTAGCATTCAGATCTAGACTATCCATGATCAAACTATATAATAATAATTCATTTTAGGTCTCATGATCCTGATCCATCATTATATCTCATCCCCCATCAACCACTAAGGTTCATCCTTAGTTCAGATTAAGTAAAGCACGATAAAACCATAACATGCATATTTTTTTTTTTGATCTCACTCTTCATAAGATATTCATTACTTGCACACATTGGCCTAATGATCTTCTCCTCGTTATATAGTTTTAGGCATTTCTTAATACCTTGGACCAAAACCACTTAGCACCAATAGCTTGGACAAAATACCTCAGACCAATACCTTGAACCAAATACCTCAGATGAATACCTCAGACCAAATACCTTGGAAAAAATACCTCGGACCAATACCTTGGACTAATACCTTGATTTTCAATCTTGTATGTGCTTTTCCTCTTGCGAGAGTGTTGTAGGGAAAAGTATCCAATACGGAATGACCCTATCCCACTCTAAGGGTGATAGTACCTCAGCAACAACCGAAGCAAAGCTATCTAAGATTTCTTCTTTATGAAAGTAAAATAGGGGAGAAAGGGATCCACTAACCGATGTCTTTCGCTAATGATTGATCCAATCTTCTCTCCTTGCTGCTTACTCCCAACTCCTTGCTCTTTCACTGGCCCAGCTACAAAAGATCCTGCAAAAAAGGCAAGAGAGGGAAACTACAAGAAGCATACATTCATAATTGATTCAAGGATTAGAATAAATCAAATACACAAGTATAACAATACACCATTGAGACACATGCATATAGAAGAACCTCAAATGCTTTATTAATGGAAGAAGTAAAGTTCAAGGAGTGTTACAACCATAAGAGGCCCAATCCAGCAACACCTCCCAGCAGAAAGAAATCTCCTCTTCACCTCCTTCAAAGCAATCACCCAATAGCTCTAAACTCAAACCAACAACACTTCCTTACATTCACAAAATTCCAGCCTCCTTTAGACCTCATGAGAGAGCTCTATATATAGGATATTTGGAGAAAGGATGAGTCAGCTTGAGACTGACATGAAGCTGACTTGTGTCCTCTCCCTCTTCAGTTATACTCCAGTTCTTGAGTCCACTTGGAGATCCTAGCTTCCACTTGGAGTTTAAGGACCTCTTACTCATCATAGGGCGAATTTGCTGATCCAAGTGTCATTTTAGAAGCTTCCTGGGCACCTGACACCTTGCAGAATGACTGTGCCACTTGGCCAATCTCGCCTAGCACAGGTAGCCTTCATTAGCTTTGACATTCAGCGCAGGTACAGAGTGGAGCAGTTGACATTCAGCGCAGATGCTCAGTGGAGCAGTTGACATGATCCTGAAATTGCTTGTTTTTGAGTGTTTTCAGGTGGAGAACTGATCTGAAGTGCTGTGGTTTGCTGACCTTGTTCCTCTAGGGGTAGGAACAACATGTTTAGGGACTTTGGATCCCTTAGATTATTGAAATTTCATGCTTCATGCTGTTAGGCACAAAAATGTCTATAGTAGTTGCCCCCTAAAGTATGAGGTCGTTTATCGGGTGAAATGCTTTATCCAGAGGATCCGAATTTCATTCAATCGCTGAGAGGTGTCCTGTAATAAAATACAATACATTATTTTTCATCTTGTTTTCATGATCTAGCTGAGGCGGGTATTCCCATGCTCAGCTTTATAAATACATTTTGGTACATAGAACAGACGATCATCTGATGGTAGACTGATAATTCTCTGCTAAAATTATCATCCTTTGAGTAGGATGATCATCTGCTGCAATGATGTACATAACAAATGTCTTTATATCCTGAATGTATATCGCAGCCCGGATGGATGAAACTAGATCCGGGGTCTTCAAACTCGTTCGATCTTCACTCTAAGTACAAGTCGATCCATGTGAGAATTGCGCTGAAGTCGAACATGGAAAGACATCGCTTGATTACCGGTCAATAATGTAAATCGTTAACAAGCGCGAGAGGAATCACCAATAATGACAATGACCCTCAAGGTACTGCAGTACAATTCACGTGGTGTGAATAAAGGACTTGGCATCGAACACCACGCAAAATCTTCCGGTCGAAGGTCATTGATGTATACCTGTCGCCGGAAGTGAGAAACTTGCCATTGAGGCATGCAAGCTTCAAAGTACTGAAGGGGTTGTTCCTAGATCAACTTCTTGGGTAATGAGCTGAAGTCGACAAGAAGCGATCCGTCAAAGGAGGGCCTTAATGAATCCCACATCAATGACACAGAACGGAGCTAATGATTTTAGTGGATTTGAAAACAAACTGTGACATATAACTCAGGGTGGCGACCATGAATGGATGAAAGATAATGTATGGCAGTGGATGGGACATGGTTGACTCTTTCTGAACGACATCTCTTGAACATATAACGACACTGATGCGATGGATCAGTAGCATTACCCCAAATGTGGATGGTTTGGCGAGGACCATGGTGATGAGACCGGTGAATGAAAACAACCCAACCCGATGTGGTACGGAGGAAAAGTGTCATGTTCAGGAGTGACTTGCTACCATTAAAGCTTTGAGGTTCTCGCAATTTTTCCCCAGTCATTTCTGACCAGTACCTCTTTATTTTTGTCAAGCTTGAGGAGGATAACATATGCTTGTTCTATAACCTGCCCTTCGGGCAAGCCCATCGCTATGTTTTAACGAGCCTAGCGATAGGGAAACTCGTTCTCGTCTAAAGACAAGTTTGTCGCTATTTAATCATTTTAACGAGTCTAACGACAAGGAAAACTCGGTCCTTTTCAATTTTAGAGAGTCTGAAAAGGTACAGAAAGTTAACTCCAAAATTCCTTTTTCGTCATCTAATCCCTTAAGTCTGAAAAAGTATAAAACAATACAGAAGGGATGAGTGTTCGGTACTTTTAACGAGCCGATCAAAACAAGCGCTCGATCTTTTTGTGCAATAATCCCTCAGGTCCAAAAAAGATTAAAATCTAGAGGAGGGATAGCTCTTCCGGTCACTTTAACGAGCTGGAAGGCCAAAACTCGGCAAACTTTTCATATTTTACGAGTCAGATGAAAAGAGCTCAAAGAAGACTCGTCTTTTGAGGAACGAGTGATAAACAGGGATAGCAACTGATTCCAGGTACAGGTTGGAATTTTCCAATCATGGCAGTGTCACAAGGATGGCTAGGTGAAATCACTCTTCGCAGCTGTTCCTCAAAATGGGTAAACAATCATATGGGGGTGAACGATCGGCCAAATGACGGTGGAGGTGGTGGGCAAACACGACCAAGGCTTTTATGGCTGATAAAATTACGATCACAAAGGTTATTTACCGGGATAGGTTCATTTTTTAATGAGCTTGAACTCTGGAGGAAACTCTTGCTCATGCTTTTATTTATTTTTTAACGAGCATAAAGACCGCGTTAAAACTGCTCGGATCTTGCGTTTATTTTTTAACGAGCATGAACTTTATGCTAAAACTGCTCGATATACCAGTCATAAGGTAAGAAATGTCTCCTGCAAGATTCCAATTTTTATAGAGCTTGCACCTCACATAAGCTATGCTCTTTGGCAAATTTTGACCTTTGCCCCCCATCCTTTTTTTATGTAAGTTAGGAAACGATCAATGACCGCTCTTTGCTTACACTCAAAAAGGTTTGCATGCCCCCAGGTATAAGGTACAATTTCAAGGCTGCCCCTACTTATCCTTCAAAACATTTGTTTTGATGGGTGAGGCTTGCCTCTTTCTGGTTACCCGAAGAATGGTTTTATTTGCTGCCGCAAATGAAACTCTTTCTTCGGCGATGTCTATCATTAGGTTACACAAAGATGGTTACAATTTGTTGCAGCAATAGAATCTCTTTCTTTGGAGGCTGCCCCTACTTATCCTTCAAAACATTTGTTTTAATGGGTGAGGCTTGCCTTTTACCCAAAGATGGTTACTACTTGCTGCCGCAAACGGATCCCCTTCTTTGGCAGAGCCTACTTTTTAGACAAAGATGAATGACCTTTGTCAAACAAGTAACCTTGACAAAAGAATCCTGTTCCAGAACAACCCCTCTTCCATCCACGGACGGGGTACGGACTAGTCATATTCTTTCGCGGAAATTCTACCCTATACCCAAGGTCTCTTCTGCCCAAAGCAGACCAGGATGCATGCCCCCTGGGTTCCAGTTCCATCTTTCTGAATCACTCGCATTCATCGGGAAGGAGGACTGGGGGTGGAGACATTTCTCGGGTGAAAAGACCATTGAGGGTTGGTATTTGACTATTTGCGATGCGTGATCCCGGAAATGAAAGTTGGTCTACGAGCTTGACCATTCTTCCTTCGTGTGGAAAACACATTACTCTAAAGAGTGAGGAGACTATAGCTCCCATGCAATATATATAGTCTCGTCCAAGGAGTAGGTTATAATCCAAGGGTCCTTGAACGACCATCACATTCATTTGAACAGTCTTCCCTTTCAATGTAACAGGCACATTGGGGAGGATCCCTAACGGTCGACTGGTTCCTTTATCAAAACCCGAGAGATTTCTTATCTCAGGCAAAAGCTCCGGGGAACCCAGTGCTTTCCAAGCAATAGAGGAAAGGATACTCACAGATGCCCCTTCATCAATGATAGTTCCAGCCATTACCATTCTGTAGATTTGGACTATGATTCTGAATGGTATACTGGCTGGTAACCGGGGTCTGCCTAGTTGGTTCCAATCAAAGGATACAACCAGGTTGCTTGGTGGTGGGACCGAATACACGGCCGGATACGATCCTGACGATGTTCCTTCCTGCGATAAAGGAATGGGCGCATTTCCCTGATGCTCATCAGAATCTGTGTTGATGAAAAGAATCTGGATGGTGTCATCCTTTTTCTCTTCAGTGAGGGTGTCACTTGAAGATGAATCTTCAGTGACGGTGTCATTTGAAGATGAAACCTCTGAAGGAAGAACTGGGTCAACTGCCGTATCGACCTTTAGACTTTCGTCTGGTCTGGATTCAGTAGGTTAATTTTCAATGACTGACGCTTCAGCTGACCACTTGAGCGGGCCAGCTGTATTTTCAACCAACGAAGGACTTGGCACGAGTTTTTTGTATCCAGGAGGAAGTATTACCAGTGAAACCGGACGATCTTCCAAAACTCTCTTCGCTTCGTCTAAGAAGGGACAACGGTGGATGGCGTGACCGCCTTCACATAGTCTGCAGGGGGATCTTACTCCCCCTCTTTGTCTTGAACCTTCACTTTCGCTGGTTGACGGTACGCAATCAACATGGTTATCAGAGGTTGATGCTCCCGAATTGTGCAAACGAGGTGACCAGTCCCTTAGTATCCGAGGAATACAGGGACAATCTCTATGGAAGTGGTCTCCTTTACATATGACACATGGCGATTTAGGCCCGGTCTGTGCTGTGTGTGGGTTTTTGTCGGATGTCTTTTGCTTGCCCCCAGTCGCCTTAGGCTCCTTCTTCTTCTTCTCCTTCTTCTTTTCCTTCTTTTCCATGGGAGCTTGGCTTTTGCCAGCCCCACCTTGCGAAGATGGAGGATTAGAGGAAGAGTTATAAGAAGTAGAAGGCTGGTGGGCAGTTCTAGACTGATCTAACTGTTGACTCGACTGCTCAGGAACCATGGTGGTCTGAACTACATTAGTTGAGAATAGCCAAATAGGCAGGCCAATCGTCAGTCCTGGAAGCGACAATGTGGCCATGTGGGGCGCACCGACTTCTCCCCAAGAGGAGAATGGACTAGGATTTCCATCATGTGGAGTTCCTTGGTTGGGGCGTTCCATGTTCTCAACTTAAGATTAACGCGGGAATAGGAGGTGATTATGTTCCGTTTAAAATAAATTTTATAATGACGCTTAGACACAACTTGCTTTTTCACTTTTTAAGAGTCGAGAAAAAGCTAAAGATGACTCTAGTCTCCTTCGATGTTTTAACGAGCCCGAAGTGACAAATGCTCGGATGGACTTTTTCAGTTATAGAGTTTGAAAAAGGCCAAAAGAAACTGCTCTGGAGTTCTAGGCAGAGGGTGTGCCAAACTTTTCGCAAAACCACAGAATACGTTTTACGGTACGAGTGGTCGATCTTCGTGAATGCTGTGTTCACTGCATTGCGATCAGTAGGGCGGCCAACATGGTTTCCTATTGGATAAAGGCTTTATTCCTATAGGGGTCTCCCAATATATACGCGACGGTACGTGGGAGCACAAGTCCGTATTGATACTTATCGCTTCACCGTGGAGGAATCACCCAACCACTCAATGCTAAGATATCACGTTTAACGACGCCGGAACACGTCTCTAGCTTAGACCTCTAGATGTTTGCGTTATGTTTCAATGTGTTGTTATGTAAATTCAATTTATTTTAAGGTTGATCTTGTTTAGCAGTTTGCCTTTATGGATCACCACGAGATGTATAGTAACACTCCTAAATGCAGTCTAAGATGATAAGCAAGCTTTTCAATCTTTCAACTTTGAAAACCTTAACTACTGAGGGAAAAGAAAGATAACACCTTTTCACACAGATCATAGAGCACACACTAATGCATTTTCCTAAATCAACATGCACGCTGTCATAATGCACATGCACAATGCAAGTATTTCTTTTCTCTTTCTTAATGTTGGTGAAATGCAAAAAGAAAGCTGTTGTATAATTTTGAATTCAATTTCAAGTGAAAGCAAACAAACTTGTCCAAAATCAAAAGACACCTTAAGATTTACTTGTTTCGACACTAGAAATATATAAACTCAAACCATATGACGAAAGCAAAAGCTCAATCAGCTATGAACAGCAATCAAACTAACTCTTAAGATCAAAACGACACTTTATCACAGGTCTAGATCTAAGAGGTCACAACAAGACTAGTTCACTTTCGTTATGGGAAATTGTAAATGTACAAGAAATACACAAAGAACAAACACAGTTTCTTTATACAACTGAGGCGGAATAATGACAAGGAAAGTTGGTTTCAGATAGGCCCACTGACTAGTAACAAACAACAAAAAACAAGAGTGAAAACAAGGCAAGAAACAGCAGGAAACCCCAGTAGTACACTGTACCACTGGTTCAGCGCAGGTAAAGGACTGTCAGATTGACATTCAACGCAGTTCCCAAAGGGACTACCTGCGCTGAAATGCAGACTGCCTTTGTACAGCCTGCACTGAAGAACGAGACTTGCATTTTTCACAGTTTCTGGGTCACAGATTTCTCAAAAATTCACAGTTTTTGCTCAAATCAGAAGCTATCAGTCAAGGACACACTAAGGGATGACAAGGAGGATGAAAAGCTATCACTAAGAGCTCATTAGAGTCCTTGTGGATCAGCTCTTCAAATCATAAACTTGCTCAGAAACTGAGCTAGAGTAGCTGCCCTCTACTTTGTATTTGAATGATTCAAACACAGTTCGATTCGGTACTCCCTTTGTTTATGAAATGAATAGCAAAAAACACAAACAACCAACAAGATACGATCCCCAGTGGAGTCGCCAATTTGTTGTAGGGAAAAGTATCCAATACGGAATGACCCTATCCCACTCTAAGGGTGATAGTACCTCAGCAACAACTGAAGCAAAGCTATCTAAGATTTCTTCTTTATGAAAGTAAAACAGGGGAGAAAGGGATCCACTAACCGATGTCTTTCGCTAATGATTGATCCAATCTTCTCTCCTTGCTGCTTACTCCCAATTCCTTGCTCTTTCACTGGCCCAGCTACAAAAGATCCTGCAAAAAAGGCAAGAGAGGGAAACTACAAGAAGCATACATTCATAATTGATTCAAGGATTAGAATAAATCAAATACACAAGTATAACAATACACCATTGAGACACATGCATATAGAAGAACCTCAAATGCTTTATTAATGGAAGAAGTAAAGTTCAAGGAGTGTTACAACCATAAGAGGCCCAATCCAGCAACACCTCCCAGCAGAAAGAAATCTCCTCTTCACCTCCTTCAAAGCAATCACCCAATAGCTCTAAACTCAAACCAACAACACTTCCTTACATTCACAAAATTCCAGCCTCCTTTAGACCTCATGAGAGAGCTCTATATATAGGATATTTGGAGAAAGGATGAGTCAGCTTGAGACTGACATGAAGCTGACTTGTGTCCTCTCCCTCTTCAGTTATACTCCAGTTCTTGAGTCCACTTGGAGATCCTAGCTTCCACTTGGAGTTTAAGGACCTCTTAATCATCATAGGGTGAATTTGCTGATCCAAGTGTCATTTTAGAAGCTTCCTGGGCACCTGACACCTTGCAGAATGACTGTGCCACTTGGCCAATCTTGCCCAGCGCAGGTAGCCTTCATTAGCTTTGACATTCAGCGCAGGTACAGAGTGGAGCAGTTGACATTCAGCGCAGATGCTCAGTGGAGCAGTTGACATGATCCTGAAATTGCTTGTTTTTGAGTGTTTTCAGGTGGAGAACTGATCTGAAGTGCTGTGGTTTGCTGACCTTGTTCCTCTAGGGGTAGGAACAACTTGTTTAGGGACTTTGGATCCCTTAGATTATTGACATTTCATGCTTCATGCTGTTAGGCACAAAAATGTCTATAACAGAGAGTGCATGTAACATATACACTCTTTTTGTTTTGTTAACCTGCATGTATATGCTATTTGGACAAAGTGAACCAGCGTATACTTCTTAAACCACTCTCTTTCTTCAATCTTTGGAGTTTGATCTATAATCCTTTGTTATTAGCCTATTGCACCGTGAGTTGTCTTCTATGTGAGTTGCCATCAAGGACAACACCTTTATCATAATGCTAACAATCTCCCCCTTTGGACTTGATGGCAAAAACAACATGAAGACACTCTCCCCCTTTTACATCAAGGGCAAAGGGTGGACCAAGATATTCTCCCTCTTTAATATTCATTATGTTGTCCATGCTCCCCCTGAGTACATGTCGAATTCTCTAATTAAGCTCCCCCTTTGTACATATTGAGATGCACTAAACCATCCATGTTGGAAATAATATTGAGAGGGGGGGGTGAATCAATATTATCAAATGAATAAATTTTTCACTTCATACTTAGATTTATATATGCTACTTCAATGAAGGTAACTTGTGTGTATGGACAACTGACTTTAAAGAACCAATGTATATCCATCAAACTTATGATTCAGTTAATTCATCATATGTTAATCTTTACTCAGTTCATCAGTACTTTATTAACCATATAAATAGTAACCATGTCCAGTAACAATAGAGAAAAACATCACACATAAGAAACACACATGAACACGAAGATTTAAGGTGGAAACCCAATGCGGGACAAAGACCACCTGCGGTTGTCTTCTTTTAATATAAGAAAAACTTGTTTACAATCTTGTACTGGTGTAGACTCATACCAATATGTAGGCACCCACCTGTAGAAGGCTACAATCTTCTCTCATTCTCCGGCTTCTACTAGAAGGGAGCTACAACCCCTTAGATCTTGTATTAGTCGATCAGTTTACTAGTACATAGGTGCCGACCTACATAAGGCTCCAACCTTCAATCGTTTTCCAACTACTACTAGAAGGGAGGTCCAACCCCCTGGCTCTTGTACTAGCCAATCCAGTTACTAGTACCTAGGTGCCAACCTATAGAAGGCTCCAACCTCTACTACTAGAAGGGAACTCCAACCCCCTGGATCTTTTACTGGTCAATATGTTTACCAATACGTAGGCTCTAGCCTACAGAAGGCTACGACCTTCTCTCTTCCTCCAGGGACCATGTTTCATAAATTTTCAGGCTGGATACTCCTGGAACACAACACCAAAATTTGAAGGCCACGTTCATCAAATTTTCATACTGGACCCATCAACAACATTGAAGCTCATAATCAATCACCACTGTAATACAACCATCAAATACATTTGCATCAACCAATGACTAAAACTAAATCATCAATATCTGAATCAACCACAACTGAATAAATCACTATAAACCCATCATCATGGAAGCAAATCATAATCAATCAATATGAACATTCAGAATACTATCACTAGAATACAATCGCTAGAACACAAAGCAGAACTGAGAATTCTGCATCAACAACCAAAACCAACTGCAACTTCAAACATCATATTTCATAATGTATATGTTATTGCGATGTGCCAAACCAGCGTGTATATGCACTTTTACCAAAGCGATCCATCGTACAAATATGCAAATGCTACCTTAAAACATCACAACTATTCTAGACTTCAGTCATACCTAGATCAAAACATTCATAGTGTAAATCATGCATTAGCATTTAGATCTAGACTATCCATGATCAAACCATATAATAATAATTCATTTTAGGTCTCATGATCTTGATCCATCATTATATCTCATCCCCCATCAACCGCTAAGGTTCATCCTTAGTTTAGATCAAGCAAAGCACCATAAACCCATAACATCCATATTTTCCTTTTGATGTCACTCTTCATAAGATATTCATTACTTACACACCTTGGCCTAATGATCTTCTCCTCCTTATATAGTCTTAGGCCTTTCTTAATACCTTGGACCAAAACCACTTAGGACCAATACCTTGGATCAAATACCTCTGACCAATACCTCTGACCAAATACCTCAGAACAATACCTCGGACCAAATACCTTGGACAAAATACCTCAGACCAATACCTTGATTTTCAATCCTATACACGCTTTTCCTCTTGTGAGAGTGTGGGTATATGCATAGACTCTTTTTGTTTTGTTAACCCACATGTATACACTGTTTGGACAAAGTGAACCAATGTATACTTCTTAAACCACTCTCTTTCTTCAATGTTTGGAGTCTGATCTGTAATCCTTTATTGTTCACATGTTGCACTATGATTTGTCATCTGCATTAGTTCCATCAAGGACAACATGTGTATCATAATGCCAATAGAAATGAGCTATATTAATGAGAAATATTCACCTGTCATAGGAATAAACCATAACATTGACCATCATTAGTGACAATCCCATATTAATTTTCTTAAATCATTAAAATAAATTAAGTTCATTAAATAATAACAAATTACCTCATCATGCTTCAATTTAAGATAATTAGCCCAATAATTGTGCAAAGCAATAGTAATATTGATAGAAATTAGATAAAAATGTGAATAATCATATGGAAAAATATGGATTAGATATGAAAATTACAGGGCCTCACATCCCCCTATGTTTATCATCTTGCATATCCTCATGCAACAAAACCTCTAGTAGAGACAAAAGTTTATCAAAATTGAAGGGCTAGGGTTTCTCAATTAGAGTCATGTTACATTGACTTAAAGTATAAGGCTAATTAAGTAAGAGGATGTAGGTAAGTTTCGTATGATGTCATCTTCCTTTGCATTAATAAGAAATACTTGTGGCCAAAGATTCAATGATGTCATGATTGATCTTTATTATTTTCAAAATAGTAGCTAATACTAGGGCTACTAAAAAAATGATAACAATGTTGGTACTACAAGGATAGTGTCATCATAAAATAGTCAGCCAACAAATTTTCCATAATCATATAAGGAGCAACCATAATAAGTATTTATTCATCTCAATATCCCCATTACAAATAAAAGTGACATAATGTCAAAGTCATGGCATTAAACATAGATGGAAATATGTAAGAAGAAAGATAACAAAGTGATACCTTCCCAGTGTTACCATCTTACCATTATCCAACATATAGTTGAAGATCCTCTTGTTGGGAAAAATAAATCACCTACACTAAGGGTCACACATCCATCAAAACCATATTATTCCAAAATATAGAACTCCAAAGCATAATAGTGGAAGGATCTTAAAGCCATTTTCAAAGAGATATGATAATGAGTTTAGCGAAAGAAAAAAGTGACCAAGTAACTCATAGTGTGAAATTAACTTTAATACCACAGACATGACCCTGCTTCCATGAGGTCTTTATAGCCTCAACATCGATACCTTTAAACCCAATTGAATGTGTGTGTCCCATCTATCAAATATAGGTTGAAAGTCATTTAAAAACATTTACTTTGTTGTCAAAATTAGCTAAATTCCACTGTGTTGGATTGGTAACCGGCCAACGACAATGCCATTCACAAGAAATAACAAGAATGAACAAGTCGGCTCATGATGAGACCTATTATCTTCCATATTTTCAATTGAAATCCATTACCCTAGCCTAGTGACCAGTAGTTGTAATGTCATTCTCGTTAGGACCCATGATCATGGTAGGTCAAATCCTAATGAGACCTAGTATCCCTCAATCAATTATTTTTATGTTAAAATAAACTATGATTATGATCAACCTTAAATAGGCTACTTAATAGATGAGGAGGTAAATCTACTCCTTAAGAGCATGGAAAGGCATGAAAAGTCTTTAATGACTAATCTTTACTGGTTGGTCTTTCTACCATAAAGAATCATGTTAAACAAGGCATCTTAGATAATGACAAAAAGATTCCTTGAGTTAATCATGCTATGGTTCTCATTAGAGCTCTTTAGGGTTTTATAAGAGAAGTCCATCATAGGAAAATTTTCATCAATACCTTCGAAGAGAACCTTGAAAAGGTTTCTTGGAATGTAGTTTTTTAGAATTAATAGGTCGAAGTTCAATTTTTTAGCTTATGAATGGAAATTATTAAACATAACAATAACAATCCCCCTAACTGACCTAATGAATAACCTCAACCAATAATCAAAGTCACTTTTTAAAATATGAGGCATTAAGAGTGCATTGCTTGTGACAAGTTTTACCACAAGAGTGCATAATGACAAAATTTTCAATAGTTGTGCCTTAGAGAATTGCGATTTCAAGCGCGGTGTTGTGACAATTTTATTTCATTTTTCATACTACCCTACCTTGATTTAGATAGATGAAGGTCTACTTCCAGTGTAGGAGTACTTCAAGTATAACCATGCGCCTAACAAAATATTGAACATAGTCACACTTGGGTTGAAAATATAACCTTCAACACATATTAGAGTAAGAGAAACCATTTACCTTACTTGATATGGTACCAAGTGCTTCCGAATGATGAGCGAATGGGATGTGTTAATGATTGTTTAGAACCAATTTTCAATAGGACCCACATATTCATGGTTTTCCAACTTGTACAAGTATTCCACAACTTGATGTTTTCTCTCTTCAGATTGACAAGGTTGGTTAAGGGAAATTCTATGGATTTTCCCTTGATATTGTTCATGAGCTTTAACAACAGTTTTCAAACAATTTTCCATCATATATTTCTCCTCTAATGGTTGATAGATTAAAGTTTCTTCCCGAGGGAAATGTTGTGTGGTAATAGGGGAAGTTTCTAAATTCACTCCTCTCCCCTCTATAAAAGATATGACATTACATTCGATAAGGGAGTGAGTAGGAAAAATAGGTGTTTTAAATTGATGTGCAACTTGATTGTTGGAATTAAGGTTTGGTTACAAAAATGGCTTAGACCATAGAGAAGGTTAACATGGTGGTGCAGTGGATAGGAATTGCAGTTGTTGTGGCTCGGGTAATGGAGTTTACATGGGGAATTTCCATAAAGAGGAGGCTCCAAACCATCCTTGAGGCTGTGGGAATATTTGGATCAAGGGAGAGGGCCATTGTGGCCATAAAGTGGGATATTTAATTAGAGGATAATTATAAGTCTCCCATGGTATTGTACAGATATAAATTTGCCACGGAAATTGTTACAAATAATAAATGTTAGTCCAGGTATTAAATGATGATGAGTTTTGAGTTATACTTGGTAGTCGATTCCTTACTTGATTCCTTAAAGAGTTTTTGCAACTCTAGAAGTGGTGGAAAATAATTTTTCGAATGATCCTCCTTGCACTACTTCTATTCCCTACAAATCATCCAATTGTAAATTTAGAGAGGCTTTTGTAGCTGACTCCAAAAATTGAGAGGAAATATCTTGATAAAATCATACCAGTATTGGAGATTCCTCTTGAATACCTAATTCATAAATCACAAACATAATTATATGGTAAGTGAAAAACATCACTTGCTCCTATCATATTTAAAGGCTCTAAAAACTCATCTTTGATCCCTTTGAGTAGTAGTGTTTTCAACGTCTAATTTTCCAAGTTTTTATGTTTTGATTTTTGAATGTTGTATCGAAATCACTCCACTTTGTCCTCCAAACTTTCATCTCCCCCACTGTGTCACTCCAAAAATATCTTCATTAGTTTGGCAATAGTCTTGGTATTTCTTCAAGAATACTTTCTTCATGTCTTCCCACGTTTGAATGCAATTCGCTCCAACGCTCATGAACCATCAATGATCTTATCCTTTAAGAGTAAGAGGAAACACTTGCAACCTTTGAGAATTAATAGAATAACCATATCCTCTACAAAGTATTTCAAACTCAAATAAGAATGTATTTGTGTCTTCGTTTACCAAACCATGAAAATTTGGTTGAGCAGATGTGGGAATACTTTGCATTTGCAACACTCCTCCTGGATATTTGATATGGAATTCAAAGGTAATGATGTGTTCCATTTCATCCCAAAATATAAGAGGTTCCCCATTTACTACTTCAAGACTCCTTCCTTAAATGTTCCTGCTAATTGGTTAGTGAAATATGTGTATTGGATGATTTATATTAGCCTTAAACTCCTCATTGAAAAAAGCCTTGAAATATGATTTTTTTATTGTCAACAAGCTAGCTGGTGTATTCTATTACCATATGGATTAGTATATATGTAGGGGGTATTCTTCAAACACCCTAAAAATGAAATAAAAGTCTGTAGAGAGGAAAGAAAAGCTTGTAAGAAAAACTAGGTAAAGAGAAAACCAAGTCGCAACATGTTACCAAGTTCAATCCCCTAATCACATGCTCGACAATGCCGCCAAAATGTTGGGTGTAGGATATTGTATAATAATTGACCAACATTTAATGTCAATTTGGGGTTCGTGGACTTCGGGGTGCAGCACTAGAAATGCAAAAGAAGGACTTTGGGAACCTGCAAACAATAATCAATATCCACTCCAATCTTGCAATCAAAAGCATTCATTAAAAGTGAAACCATAAACACTAATTCTGTAAAATCATTAACAACCTTCTAAGTTTTAGAAAATAATTCATAAATTCTCAATTCAATTCCTACATTAATTTATTAAAGACAAAACAAATAAGCAACCAACCCAAATTATTTTAACTTCACTCTTCAAATAATTAATTAAAATAAGCTTAAAAACTTATTTAACTAACCAAGGGACTATAAAGAATCAATGGAAATTGTTTCCTAAAAAAAATCCCAATAAGAACGACACATATTCATTTACTACTTTCAAAGTGCAAACAAGAACCACATAGATTACTACACTCAAGCAATACGAACAGAGGTTCCTTCACTAAACTGAACACTCCACTCCTCTCTATGCTTTTAAAATTAAAGTGTGGTAGTATTAATGCTTTAATAAAGTAATCTTACATAAAAGGAAGATCATTCTCTATTCTACTCCTCCAAATTAGAACATGCCCCAAACCAAATATCTGAAACCATACTTTTAATACATAAGGGAGATTTACAAAAACAGGGAAATGAGATCCATATTAAAATAATTTCCAAGTCTTTAAATAATATCAACAAGATACCAATCAAATATCCAACAAAATTTCTTGTATTAATCCACTTGAAATACCATAAACACTTGTTCTACGCACAAACCATCCAAACAAATCAAGCTCATAAATCTAATAAGTGTAATCAATCAAACTTGTTGACGAGTCACACTGTATTATAAAACTCTTTGAAAATAAATATATTTCAAGTGGCTATGTTGTACAAGCATGAATTTCAATATGACTTCATAACTTTAATCCAAGAAACCATAGTTGTAACAATCAACAAACCTTAGGAACGAATAAAGGAATCAAAATCAATCTTGCTACAAATCACTAGTTCGCAAATTGCATAAAAATATGTTGTAGCTATTTTGTATGACTCAAGTCATTACCAAAAGGTTTATGTTTTCATGACTTTGGTACTATTTCATTCATACCTTGTATCATGATATCTCTCAAAGAAAATAAGGTACCCTCAACACTTTAGATCTAAAATAGTTTGAAAGTTCTATAGAGGGTGTTATTAAACATTGATACTATATATTTATACAAAGCTTTTAAGTTGAAGCCACTAATAAAAGTATTATTGTTACCAATTCATACGAGGGGAACAACCATTCCAAAGGTAGGATCATCGTACAACCCAACCCACGTGGAAATAGAACAAGGGTGGGTTTTAGAGAAATGAGTTTTATCATATGTAAATATCAAATCACACCAACCAACCTTAAGAAAAATTGAACTTATAGATACCAATGCCTAGAAAGGTAAATCCAAATTAAAATATCAATCCGAGATCTATGATATAATAATTCCAAAATCAAAGTACAATACAAGTCTTCAAATATGAAAATAGTATGAAAAAGGAACTGAATTAGATCTCATGAAAATGCACACACTACAATATTTGACTCTAAATCTCAAACCACACAATACTATCTAACAGAGGCATGAGAAGAAGGATTGGATGGGACCAAAGCAACAAGCTTGGACCCTCCTTAAAAACAAGTTAAATTACAGAGAAGAGAAAATGATTAACAAAATGTAACAATGATAAAAAGAGAACATAAAATTTGTCTTTTTGTTAAGAAAATATCAGTCCTTAGTACATATTCAGCTCAGTAATTCATATCAAGTTGAAAAAACAAGGGGTAAGAACCCCAAACACTTCAATCCAATAACATAATAGTTTAGAATGGCTTGTTTTCCTCTCTAGCCATCTCTCTGTTATTTTATAGACTTCATAATACAAATTTGGCTTTAGTCCTGCCAATCCATTACAAAACAAGATGATAAATTTAATCAAAACTATTTTCCAATGATGGATACTCAGTACAACCATAATCCAATCAAGGAAACATAGATATGATACGAAATTTTCCATTTTCTGCAAATATGGGCAAGATCCTAGAATTCTGGAAATTTGTTCATTATTAACAAAACTGCCTCAAAGAACCTTGTGTGTGTCCAAAACCATTAATAATTTAAGGAAATTTTTTGGGTTTTAGATAAATTTATATACTGGTAAAAAACCCATTAAGCCATAATTTTGAAAGTCACTTCTATCTACACGAAAATCAAGGTAAATGTTGGTAGTTTGAAAATTGTGAACTTTTAAGCAGACTTGTTTATTTTGCTTCCAGAAACCCACACGTGAAACCTAGGTGCATTCCAGCTAATGTGGGGGTGTAAGAACATTATTTTGGAAAAAAACATTCATTTTTCCCAAAAGGTGTGTTGATCTATCAAAGCCCCAAATTGATTGCTCTTTATTGCAAGTAGACTCGTGCAGGTAGAAATGTATTTCATGTAGAATTTGGTTTACCAATTGTTTGTTTGCAACTCCATATTTTTCCTGAGAACCTTGACATGCCAAATATTTGTAAAGTTTCAAAGAAAACATGCATAATATTTTCTTAGTGAAGGAACCATCAAGGGTGAAAGAATAGTTGTTGTATGGATGTGAATTGAGCTACATGAATGAGAACTCTTCACCTGTCACACACATAAACCATCACATTGACGATCATTAGTGAAAATCCCATATTATTTCTCTTAAATCATTAAAACAAATTAAAATTTTCAAATAATAACAAATTACTCATCATGCTTCAATTTAAGATAATTAGCCCAATAATTGTGCGGAGTGATACTAATATTGGTAAAAACTAGATAAAAATGTGAATAATCATAGGGAAAAACATAGATTATATATGAAAATTATGTGGCCTAACAAGTCTATCTATAAAAGGAGAAGACTTAGGGTGTTGAAGGAGAGGCTTGAAGAGGAAAAAGGTAGAGTTTGGAATTGGAGAAGAAGATCAAACGTATATATGACATTTTTTTATAGTAATATTTTTTCTTCTCATTTATATTCAATTATTCTTTATTTTTGGTTTAATATAATTCAGTTCAATTACTTTTTGTTAATGTAATTTATGTTAGATGGGTATGGAAATCCACTTGATATGAATCAAGGAAGGGGCCCCTTGGCTATAAAAGTCATATTCATGATCCATTAGATTACATGTATGGTAGACGTATTTTACTTCGTTTTAGTTATGCTATATTCTTTTAATTTTTGTGTGTTTTTTACCTTCACCCAATATGTGGTGCACAAATTATGGATTTTATTTGAAAATTTACTAATTAAGTATTCATTTACTAAGTTATATTTATCGATACTAAAATGGATTATTGTTGTAGAAAGGCTTAGATCTTAAAGTTGAATACCTAACTACATACTATTATTACAACATTGGTGGATTTAGTAAACGATATCTTAGCAATGAGTATGAATTAGTTGTAAGTCAATTTGGAAATCATTGTTATTATTTGAGCTCCAAGCTTCATTTGTTTTCATAGTTTTCATTTTAACCTTCAAATAAATGTAGCAATTGGACAAGAATTGAAATTGAGTATGAGCTACAAAAATTGACATTTATGTATATGAGAAAATTATGTACAATGTGTTACAACAATTATTGACTCTAGTAAACTATAATTAGAATATGAATAAAAATTGACTATAAAAAATGATTTGTATTTTCAATTTACACAAAGTAAATTAAGAATATATTTCCTTAAAAGTATTTTTAAAGTTAATTAGATTAGAAAGTTAAAAGTATTTAAAGAAAATATATTTTTCATGCATTAGACAAATAGATAGTCGATGGAAACAAGTGGCCTCTTTTGCATACATAGTAGCGATATCTACCAAGTTCAAAATGAACCATAAGTTGATAATTAAAGGATAACCAATTAAATAAATGAATAACTCCATTAATAAGGATATTTTCAAATTTAGGAAACCATTTAGTATTAGTTTAGAAAAAAACCACTTGGTAAAAATGCATTGACAAGAGGAAATGAAATACACCCACCATTGCAACATATAATATGTAATGTTATGTAGTTAAAATTAGGGAATCAAGATGAAACAATTGAGATACAAACCCAAAAATAAGATCTTCATGGTGTAGTAAGAGCCACATAGAGTACTACTTTCCTTAGGGGAAGCTAGTTAAGAAGAAGAAAACACTTTTTTTTGAGGATTCCAATTGAGAGGAAATTAAGGGAAACTTATTTCAAGAAGGTATGTTATTCATTTTTTTCATTTATATAATTTATAAAACCATCATTAAGCTATATATTGCAATAAACAATATCACTTCTCTTTTCAAACGAATCTCATATCTTAGATAATGAGACACCCCATGGATTCTTTGGAGTTCCCAAAATGGTCGCATGATCTAGGACTCTAAAAGGCTAAATTTGTGAAGTCCTCAAACCTCACTGAAACCTATCTCAAATCTAAGACTCGTTGTTATAAATCTAGTGGCACGAACAACACCTAAATCCAACACCATATGTGAAAGTTATGGCCTGCTGAAGTTTCTTGAGAAAAAACTAAAAATTTTGTAGGAAGGACCCACAAGATGACATGTGGCACTGACTTCAACAGTACAGACGCTGACATTATCTATAAAACTGTTGATGTCAGTAAGGTGACATGGTAGTATGGCTAGTAGGGAGCCAATCGGGGGGTGCAACATGGTAGGTGATGTCAACAACCCAGTCTTCGATCCAATCAGTGGTACAGGTGAATTAAGTGTCTTCCCATTTTCTCACCTGATGCATCACATGCATCTTCAGTATGTGTTCCAAGATTCTATTTAGTCTCTCTATTTGACCATCATTTTGAGGGTGGTATGCAATGTGAAGGCCAACTTGGCTCCAAAACTAGCGAACAAGGACATCCAAAAGTTTCAAGTGAACTTAACATCCCTATATGATATTATATTTTTAGGTATCCCATGCAATATAAATATCTCTTTCATGAAAATATGGGATATATCAATTGTTTTATGAGTACTTTTAATAGTTATAAATTGATCCATCATGTTCGAATTATCCACCACCACCATGATGGCATCATGTTGTCTACTTTTGTTGGGTAGATACATGATTAAGTCCATGGATATGATCTCCCATTTCCATTTTGAAATTAGGATCGGTTGCAGTAGTCCCGCTGGGTGCTTACACTCGACCTTGTTCACTTTCCAAACATTTTTCAAGCTTCAACAATATCTTTCCTCATTCTAGGATAAACATATGTCCTATTTTTGGATATCATCATATTTTCATATCTAGGGTGACCTGAATAAGGTATTTTAAGGAATTCATCCATGATAAGTTTCCTTAAATCCTTAGCATTGGGCATATATTTCTTATTCTTGAATATCAATATTCCATCATCAATGAGCTGGTAGCTTTTTCTTACTAACCATCTGATTGTTCCTTCTAACACTTATTAACATGTTGGTAATGTTCATAATTTATCATCCCTTCTTTAATCCTCTCCTAGACGTTAGACGAGTAAGTTCTTATGGATGCTATGTGAACCTCATGAAAACTTCTACTGAGTCCATCTGCCACCCTATTTTATTTTCCTTTCTCGAATTTAAATTCATTGATAAAAGCCAACAAACTAGCTTGTATAGCATTAACCTTGGGTTATTCAAGCAAGTATTTCAGTCCATTGTGATTCGTCATTAACACAAACATCCTTCCCAATAGGAAACACCTCCACATTTTTAGTGCACGCACAACGGCTATCAGCTACAAGTCATGAGTGACATAATTATTTTCATTCTCATTTAACTTCCTAAATTAATAAGATATTACATGGTCTTCCTATGTGACTCCATCACATCCATATTTATAGGCATCAGTGCGGACAAAAAAATCCTTTTCTCGGTCAACTACTCTTAAGATAGGTCCAAAAGTGAATAAATTCTTCAACTGTTCAAAACTAGCTCCAAATTCAGGAGTCCATTGACACTTCACTCTTTTTCTTTGCAACATAGTGATGGGATGCCTAATCTTTAAGAATTTTAGAATGAATATTTGATAGTGTTAATTTTTGCAACTGCAATAAAATTCCAACTTGGACAACTCGAAGGACCAAGATGATGCATGCATTAAATTCATATTTTTTTAATTATTTTATTTAGTCTTACATTATGGAATGTGTTGGCCATAACCACATGGGAAACTTCTTGGATCAATATTAACCCTAAGTTAACCCCCAGGAAAGCCTATAAAAGGAACTGACCTCAAGTTCATTTCAACACATCATCATCTTTGTATTCTTTTATTTTGTCTTGGCTCACATAGGTACATTGGAAGAAGTTTTCACAGGGTTTGAAATCATAGGAAAAAGATTCACTCTGAGTTTGAATTTTATAGATCTCAGTCGCTAGCATATATCAGGACATTCTCAGCCCTAGTCACAGGCACAAAGTGCACAAGAGAGTGACTTTGGCTCTTTGGTGGCTCATATATAGTTTAATGAGAGTAACCGTAGATTCAAAGGCAGATCAGAAGGTTCTAGTCCCCAGTCACTCCCATAGAGGAGTCCTGGAAGTGACCATGATGTCTTGGTCACTTGCACAACTATAGTAAGGGGGTGACTCTGCATTTCAACTATATTATGCCATAGTCACACGAATGAAGGCTTCCTGAGAGAGACTATATAGTCACAATCACTCGCATACAGTATCTGAGAGACCGACCCAGGAGTTTTGGTCACACACATACAGTTGTGACAAGGGAAACTATAATTCAGATGTAGGGTTTGACATCTTGACCTCAGCAATTTCATGATCTGTTAGATCTTAATTTCTCTCTGCTTTTATACAGATCTATAGATTTGTAGATCAGATTTGTTAGTTTCCGCTGCAAACATATGTATTGGGCTCATTGATAGTGACAACAGTACTCAGCAATGTTCGACATAGTGACAACATTATACAATAGTTGACATCAGTTTATGAAAACACATTACAACCATTAGTATGAGGATTCTCATTCCTAGCATGATTAAATCTGTTTCATAGATATCATTATTGTTTCTCTACATATATAAAGTGGTGATTTATTGTACTCTCTTTTACAACATCATTTGATGATGATCTAAGAAGAAGAAGGTTTGCAAGGGTTTTCCCCACAGTGGGTTTTGCCCTAGCCTTGGACCAATCCTAGTGTCTCTATGTGTGTGCATGCTTTCTTCTATTGTTCCTTTTATATTATGTTGCATTGATGATGATGGTGATGTTTTTCTCTATATAATTTCATGTGCTAATGTATAATGGTGTAGATATGAATAATGTAATGATTATATGGGGTGAAATTAATGTATTAATGATGAAATGAAACTATCATAGCAAAGAACAATGTCTCCCTATGGAAAATTAACATGGTATTAGAGTTGGGATGAAAAAAATCCATGGAGATAACCGTCATGACGACACCTTTGATGGAAAAAAGGAGAGGTTGGTGGGTACCTAAAAGAATTCTAGTGTTTGAAGAAAACCCTAGACATCTTGATGATTAGGGATTGACAGATTTTATCAAGTTAGGGTTGGACATAAAACCTTGGTTTATGGAAAAAGCTTGAAATTTGATGTATGAAACTCTAGCATTGTGTATGTGAAGCACTTGACAAAGATTCAATAAAGCCCTAGATAGGATAATCCCTAGCAGATCTGGTTGGATACTTGAAAGAAATATTGGTATATCGACCATCGACATTGATGGCTCTTGAATATTGGCTAAAAAGGGAGAGGATCACCTCTCTTTGAAGATAATTATTTCTTGACTTATGATGCTTCTTACTTGTTAGACTTATGGATCTGATGATTATGATTTCTTCTACTTCCTGCATATATATTTGAGTATATGGATGTTTCTAACCTCCTTGATGAGACGTGATGAGTAGATCCTTGTTGAGGATCACTTTGAGATGCAGATCTGGGAAGAGACAAAGAGGTATTTGATGAGAAAATAACAATGTGATTCAAGTGACCTATATGTAATGAAAAGGTGCACAGGTAGTAGGACAAGGTATGCATGGTATGTTTCATGTATTAGCTTGGCAAGCCCTAAGGTATGATGAAAATGTCTCTTTCTTTAAAGAATCATACATGTATATGAAAGTGATTTGGATCTATGTATCCTATAATGAAATGTTTCTCCTAGTGTTGAACTTTTGATCTTCTTGAATTCTATGATGCTATCTAATGTTGATACATTGATACACTTGATGTTTTGCTAACATCTATGATTTATCAGTTGGACATCTTGATCCTATAAATAAGGCTAGCACCTTGGCTCTAGAAAATGATATTCTTCATACTTGTGATGATGTATTTCATATAGAAAGTTAGTTCATTGAATCCTGTACATGATTCTAATGGTAGTACTTGTGATAAGTATGATTCACAATCTTTTTGTTTTGATAAAGATTTATTGAATGATCAAACATGATTTGATTGGTCATGAAGAGCCTAATAACCTTGATGTGAGAAGCATAAGTTTAATATCTACGGTCATGTCTTGACAACATATGGTTAAAAAAAATGTCCTAACTTGATGGAGTGACTTGATAGAAAGTGTTATTGTGTTCATAATCCTTAGGATATGATGTTGCATCTATCTACTGATTTGAGTCCAATCTTTGATGAAAGATTGATGTCATGATGCAGATAGACACATGTTTATGAAATAACAAGATTTGTTGTTGCATGACTCTACTAAAGACAAGTTGCTTACATGAAAGAAGATGAATGATGAAAATCCCCAGTTAGATGGAGAATCTCTTCTCAAGATTATTACCCTTATTAATATTTGTATTCTATGTTGCTAAAATATGATTTATATGCATCTGATAATATTGATCTAGAGCAAAATCTTAGCCCATATAGATATTAGGGTTTCTGCTACAAACGTAAAGGCCTAGACAAAGTCTAGGAAGCTAAAGTCACTCTCATGCTAACCTAAAGGGAGAAACTAGAAGTTTTACTATTGTTTACCATCATCTAAAGTTTTCTAAAGTTGTTTGAATTATAAATCAAAGTATCTCTAGCATGTGTCGGCACTTAACTGATTTCTAAAGTTGTTGGGTTAAAGTGTTGATCACATAATGAAGTATTGTCACCTAGAAGATATATGTGTTGTAGATAATAGCAAGATCTGCTAGCAAGAAAATCTTGAATATTTTATATAACACAAACATGTAGACTAAACCTGTGTTTTTAGGTGATAGGGACATACATATAGATATCTCACTATGTTTGTGCTACAAGAGGTTGACATGATTTGAAATTACTAGTATATAAGAAAAGTGTTTTGACATGATTTTTGAAAATAACTTTAAATTGATGATAGAGATGTTATTTCACTATGAATCTCTCTATAATAGTAATTTGGACTTGACTTGATGTCCAGTGAACTGATTTGACAATTGTTGATTTATGGTGATATCAATGTTACGTGGGCATGATGACTTATGTGGGTATACGGATATAGGCCTCCTTGTTATTAGCAAAATGATTGAAATAATGATATTTGTGATTATGAATGACTTATGATTATGAGAATGACTTGATGAAGCCTCGGACTTGTATTTCATAATTGAATTCAGACTTGATATGAGCTCTACCTGCCTTCTGGTTGAAAGTATTACTACGATAACGATGACTTTGATTATAGTCATTATTTGGCTTCTAAAAAATGACGATTTTGTTGGAATGATGATACAACATTGATTTATGTAAGGATAATTATGATGGCTTAGTAAGGAATTATGCTTAGAATCCATATATGTCTATCTGATGAATTTAGGATGATGAGTTCCAAGATATGGCTTTGATATTGATTATGGCTTTGATTTTATATCATGATGATATACTTGCGATAGGTGATGAGCCTGTGATGATCTAAATAAGAGGGAGATGGATTTTGAAGCCCAAAATGATGTATCATGGCATGATACGTTGATGTCTGGAATTTGGGAAAGAAATTCCATATTGCAAAGCTATTAGAGAATGCTTTTGTAAATTATTGATACTAATTTGAATTTCAAATATGTTGTTGAACTTGACATGGCATCCGATGGTTGATTGAAGTATTTTTGACCCTGTTTTTAAACAACCATCTGTATACATATGATTTGCATAGAACATGAATAAATTCATGATTGAGATAGTTCACTCGAAGTTGAAACAAAACATGATTTGAATTATCTACACGAGGTACTAAATGTTGAGAATGAGATATTTCTCCTATTGTATGTCTCTGCATAGAGGTATTGATGATATTTGAGATTATTGTTGATAAGCACATTTGGATGTTTCTTTAGTATGCGATTTTCCATGATATCTGATGAGCGCCAGTGTTGCAGCAAGATGTTGCAACTCCTGGGCTACCAGCTTTACTTATCAACTCAGGGTTCATACAAACTTGGAGGTGATAGTACTATATGCACAAGTAGAAGTGAAGGTCCTGCCTGTTGTCACTTTCTCATCTGGTAAGAGACCCCAGGGGTTCCAATCTAGACTTCTATAGAGTCAGAAGAAGCTTGATTCTTTGATGGAAGAAGATCACATCTATTATAAGAGAGCTACTCTACTGCAGCAACGAAGAAAACAACATGTAATGCTAAATCACACCATATCCTAATTAACCATTTAAAAAGCTATGCTAAGTAGAATTTCTAAATCAACCCTAACCTATTGTTTCTATCTAAGTTACAGAAGTAAAGAGAATCAAACCAAAGTAATGAGTGAGCAAGGAAACTAAACTAAATCTGTTTTCACTTTTTGGATTTTTTTTATGATTGGATAGTGTTAGAGTCTGATTAAATAACCAAATCGAAGCTCGGAAGTGGCAACATTTAAATGATATGTAGAACAAAGTTCAGGAAGGAGTCAAGCAGAAAAGCAACCGAAGATCGAAATCAATGAAGGGAAGACGTAATGAAGCAGAAGTGCATAGGAACCATTGGATCAATCAACAAATGTTAAAAGCGGAACATAAGTGGCAGAAATCTTATTGCAGGACATTACCTGAATAGATGGATAAATAGCATTAACAGAAGATGAGCGGTGGAGATCATATCATAGGAGATTAAGTGAATAGATGGATGAACAAGATTAATGGGAGATCAATGGCAGAGATATTATTTCAAGGGATTAAGTGAATAGAGGGACAAACATGATTAATGGGAGATGAGTGGCGAAGATCTTATCGCAGGGGATTAAGTGAATAGATGGAGGAACAAGATTAACAGAAGATGAATGGAGGAGATCTTATCGTAGGAGGTTAATTCAATATACGGGTGAATAGGATTAATAGGAGATGAATAGTAGAGATCTTATCGCATGAGATGAAGTTAATAGATGGATGGATCACATCAAGTCACATGGCGATAGAAGAAAAAAACGTGCGGAATAATGGAGTGGGTTTTCCTAGGTGGTAAGCAGTTTCTCATGTGCCCTCAAAGTGGTAAGAAGAATTCCTAAATTTCACGCGATTAGCCTAGGTGAGTGACACGTAGCACGAGAAAACCACTTTTTTGACGTGTTCTCGGGCGGATATCAGTTGTGCAAGAATTTTCGCGAGATTGCGCGACAGCTGTTGGATCATACGGGATTGATCAACGATGGAGATTGGCCAAGCTAGTTGGTGATCGGGTTACACAATAGTTGTTGGATTAGGAAAAATGGATCGATGGTGGAGATTTGGAGCACCTAAAGTCAAACATTGAAATGAATTGTTGAGCATTATAAAACATATGTAATTTCCACTTATTTCGTTATCTTTTCCTCTAATTCATAACTTCTTTACATTATGAAATGGGCATATGATGAAGGATTATGATAAAGTTTAAGATATTTGTGAGTAACATAAAATGACTAATTATTACCTTTTTCTATGCAGAAAATGAAGAAAATGGAAGATCACCATTTCAAAGGAAAGGATAAGGCAAAACCAACTACTGTCCCTTTGACAGAGAACCGCATCCTGACAAGGCAATCCAGATCAGAGCGCATGAGCTAAGAAAAGGAAGAAGAAATACCATATCAGTGCAAGAGGACAAAGAGATAACTGAAGGATAATAATATCACAAATCCCTCGGTATCCTTTGATCTTGAGGGATAGCTACCTTAAGAATATCTGTATCTTTGGTCTTCTCGCCTGGCCGCTATAAAAGGTGACAGTGCTGCGAGCCTAGGGGACAGATTATTGTTGTTTTATAGAATTTTCTATTGTAGCCTAAACTTTGATCATCAACTCTCTTTAAAGAGCGATTACTGTAACTCTATTTTCATGATCAATATATAAAGTTTTTTGTTGTTCCGTCTTTGATTATGGAGAAACCACAGCAGTGCGTCCCTGGAGGCTAAGGGCCCGGCCCTAGTGGATCACTTGCTTCCTATACCATTATTTTCCAATCCCAAGTCGTGTGTGGTTTGATTTCTTTTTCTTGCTTCATTCAGTAATCTATTGTTCCTTATCATTTCGTTTACTAGCTCTATTATATTTAATTCGTATTTGAATAGTAAGGTTATCTTCTGCAATTGAAATGCTATGTTGTTCATTCTAAAATTGTATCGCATTGTTGTTCCCTTACAGATTGACATTACTGTGTAACATTGTTGTTCCTTTATAGATCAACATTACTGTTCGTTTACAGAGTAACATTGTTGTGAGTTTATAGATCGGTGTTGTTATTTATTTAGCTACGGTGTGTCTCTAATTGTGATTGTTGTTCATTTGGATTACTGTTCCATTGTAATTGTAATCATTGTTTCTTTATAACCGTGGTTGATATTTATTATGCTAAACTCATATTACTGATTCCATCATTATAGATCCGCTGTGTGTTAACATTTGATTTAGTTCATTGCACGTTTGCACTTGATTCAGTTGTTGTTCAGTATTTCGTAAGAATTACTTTAGTTTGTTGTCCCATTCATGGTTTGCTGTTCAAATCACTTCTGAGTTAAAGATTGCTGCTTAATTCCTTTAGATTACGATTACTGCTTAATTCATTCCTGTAAGATAAAGCTTTGTTGTTCAATATTTTCAAATAGATTAGTTGATGTTCCCTTTTATGTTAATTGAATTATCATTTCAAGTAATTGCTTTGGTGTGAACAAAATGATCTGCAACTGTAGTGAACATTGACTATTGATGTCTAGTTCCCAGATTGGAGATCTTCTCTTTGATTTCTTTTCATTTGCATCATTTTAAAAACGGAAGAGTTATCATTACTACACCCTTGACTGATGAATGTTGTAGTTTCTTAAATGAATGATTTAGTTACAAAGCATTTCAATTTCTTGCCATTACATTTAGAGTTTGTTTCCAGCATTTGTTTAATTTTGTAAAAAGCACTATACTACTAGCATTACTCTTGACAAGTGACCACCTCAGACAGAGTACACTCTTGAGATAACAAATCGTACCCGGATTGATAATTAATGTAGGGTAAATAGAGGTTAAAAAGACTATTTTTATTGCTCGACATTTTGGCGTCATTGCCGGGGAATAGTGTAGCCATTTGTTTCTTTTGAGAGTAGTGTAAGTACTTGCCAAGAGAGAATTGTGTTTTAAAAATGAAAGGTAAGAACCTGTGTACAGAGCATGTAACAGCCCCACTCCCCTGCTCACTTTCCTCTAGATTTGTTGTTATTTTGGGTAGAAACTAGCATTTGATTTGTGTGCATGACTAA
Source organism: Pinus tabuliformis (assembly GCA_031772625.1). NCBI lineage: Eukaryota > Viridiplantae > Streptophyta > Pinopsida > Pinales > Pinaceae > Pinus > Pinus tabuliformis. The sequence continues at coordinate 286,611,155 of CM062816.1, read as the reverse complement.
GCAGAAAAAACTGAAAAGAATCCTAAACCACTACCCAAGCCCGATAAAGCTAAGGGGCCGGTGACCCTTGACCGATCGACCTTTATAGATGAAATCCTTAAGAAAGAATAATCTCAGCCTTTAGTAGCACCTAGAAAATTTACTTCTAGACAATCTACTAGTTCCCTTTGGACCACAGGATCACCATTTGTAGCCTTCGCTGAGGTGCACAGTCAAACTGAGGAGCAAGCTTTTCAAGAAATTGATAATTCTAGCCCAAAATCATTGCAAGAAGGGAACCTTAGTAATATCTACAAAGGGAGAGGAGAAACATGGGAAACTGAAGAACCAAAATCTCCTTTTGGAATAATTCAGCCATTAAGCAACCCAAATAAGGGAAATGCTATAAAAATCATCCAGACTCAAGTTGAAGAACTTGAAGAGCTAAAATCCCCCCAAAGATCAAATCAGCAAGGAACTCTAATCATCCCAGACAAAGGACGTGTTGTTAAGGCCATTCCTGTTAAGGCCATTCCTGCTCGTTCTAGCCAGCCTAGGAATACCCTCCTAGAAATCCCAAAAGTTTATTGGCACATATTTGACCAAATGGCCCAGAACTAGCAAACCCCCCAAACCTCCACACTGCAATATCACATTGTAGATAGTGCAGTCAATGCACCTATGAATGCAATTCCTCTCAAGCATATCCCTACATTTCATGGCCTAACATCGGAAGACCCAAATGAATTTTTGTTTGAATTCGATGCACTACGCAGGGGATATGACTATACCACCAACCCCCAAAACCTGAAACTATTTCCCTCTACATTAAGAGGTACTTTACGATGGTTTATGGGGTTGGGTGGAGGTGCTATAAATGACTAGGATCAGATGAAAGGTGCTTTCTTGAAGAAATATCAGGATTATTGTAGGTCCAGAGAGTTAAAGGATCAAATATTTCAGATGGTAGCTAGACCTAATGAGACATTAGAAGAATATGTTGAACATTTTCAGTATAATCTTCAAAGATGTCCTTATGCATCATTACCCTTACTTGATAATGTATTGAAAACAACATTAAATAAAGGCATGAAGGAACAATGGATTGAAACACTAAATATTATGGGAAAAGGAGATATCTATCAAGAATATTTTGCTAACATCATTGATTTATGTATCAGGAGTTCATGAGGAAGCACAAGGTTAAAACTAGCAGAACATGACAGGTTTACAAGGGACAACAAGATCTCTGGAGAAGGAGTAACTGGAGTAGAAATTGGAAATTTTCTAGAAAATTTCAAAACTGATATATTGGGGACTCTGACAACGCAGCTCGATATTATGCAAGCGTAACAGAAACAAGCAGAAGCAGAGCAAAATCTGGCAATATTCTGTCCCATATGCAGAAATGAACACAACCACATTGAATTACCATTAGATGCAGTTCAAGTTTGCGCCATTTGTACAAAAGACCACTCTACGAAGAGTTGCCCCTCACATCATGGTTTGAAAGAAGTATACAAAGAAGTGGAAGAAGAACCAGAATCGGTGTACCTACTTAATCAGTGCCATCAATGGCATCCACGACAATCAAGTATGTTCCCTGTTCCATCTTCTTCTTTCCAGCCTCCACAATATCATGCTCAACAATATAATACAATGTGGCAAAATCAACCTCCCTTCTCAAATTGGTCACGAAAACCATTTCCTTCATCATCTCCATGGCCAAACCAAACAAGCCAATCTAATTTGCCTAATTTTCCCTACGCCCCACCATATTGGCAAAACAATGCATATCCAACACAATGGTCCCCTTCCACTTCGCAGAGTCAAGCCTGGCAAACAAACTAGAAAAGACCAATGAATCAGCCAGTAGGAACCATTCCACTCCCTCAACCTACACTATTAGCACTACAACAAAACCCCCAGTCCAACTTAAGACCGCAACTCCAAACCCAACCCAACCTGAACCCAAATAACTGACCGGTTCAATCTGTTCAAATAATTAAAACACCAGAACTAGAAACTGATCTAAGGGAGTGCAACGACCTTCAATTAAGTTCTGGGTGTATTGTAGAAACCGAGGGAGACAAATAGGCCCAAGTTGAAAATCAATTACCTATAGAACAATCATTACAAGAAGAAGATGTGGTCAGAAAATAGACTCATGACCAAGCAACCACATCTTCTCCACCATTCCTAGAATGATTAATCATACCACACCCTATAGAACATCCTGACTTTGATATTCTAGGAGAACTAAAGAATTTGTACATAAAAATTCCACTCCTCCAATCTATCCAAGTTATCCCAATTTATGCAAAAACCATTAAAGAACATTGTATAAAAAAAACCAACAAGGAGAAAAACAAATAACCCAACAGTCCAAGTTGTTGGCACCCTATCTGATCTATTATCAGGAAGAGAAGAATCTGTCAAATATGAAGACCCAGGAAATCCAATAGTGACAGTACAAATCAATGGACAAACCCTTTCAAATGCCCTAGTTGATTTAGGGGCTACAATTAATATTTTAACAACCACCACTTGTCAAAAACTAGGAATTACATCACTAGAACAAACCTCCACCTTATTAGAACTGGCTGAATGATCAGTGGTTAGGCCAAAAAGTACACTACATGATGTCATGGTATCTGTTGATTCCTGGGAATATCCTGCCAAGTTTCTGATAATAAACCCCAAAAACTGACTTGATGGACACCCGTTGATTTTAGGCAAACCTTGGCTTGCGACTGTTGATGCTTACATTGGCTGCCGATAAGGCAGTATGACCATAACTAGAAGGAGTAAGATTAAGAATCTAGCCCTATACCCTCCAGCCTATCCAAGTGTAACAATAATAAAAACTAATAAACATCTTGTATCATACCTCACTGAAAACATTAGATCCCCATTAACCATAGAAGATTCCCTCGATTTTAAATATCAAACATAGGATGATGTTATTAACAACCTCATTAACCAAGCTAAGTCCAGATCCCGTGTATAATGTCACATGATAGAGGCAACATTTGACAATGAATTAGAAGAATATCCTCTCAAAGACACTCATGATCAAACAATAATACCCACTACCTCTATTTCAAATTGCAAAACTATAGAGATTGAGCCAGGAAAAACCTTGAACATCAATAATAACCTGAATCCTGAACAAGAAGAGAAGTTGGTCCAACTACTGATAAAATATAAGGAAGCTTTTGCATGGGATTATCTAGACATGAAAGGAATCGATCCGCAGCTATGTACACACCACATTTATACAAAAAATGATGCGAGACCCGTTCGCCAACACCAACGGAGACTCAACCCTCACCTAAAAGGCATTGTAAAAGATGACTTACAAAAACTTTTGGATGTAAACTTTATTTATCCGGTCTCTGATAGCAAGTGGGTCTCTCTGCTAGTTGTTGTGCCCAAGAAGAATGGAAATTGGAGGATTTGTGTAGATTATAGAGAATTAAACAAAGCCACCAAGAAAGACCACTTTTCCCTTCCATTCATTGATCAGGTATTAGACACATTAGCAGGAAAGAAATTCTTTTCTTTCTTGGATGGCTTGGGTGGGTACAATCAAATTTAGATTGCCCCTGAAAACCAGGACAAAACCATTTTTACCTATCGTTGGGGAACATTTGCCTACAGAGTCCTACCCTTTGGCCTATACAATGCCCTTGCCACATTTCAAAGGGCCATCCTCAACATCTTTTTAGATTTAATAAATGAAGGGCTCGAAGTATACATGGATGATTTCACACCATACGGAGATGATTTCGACCCAGCACTAGACACATTAGAAAAGGTGTTGCAACGATGTATTGCCACCAGGCTCTGCTTGATCCATGAAAAGTGCTATATGATGATGATTGAAGGACTTATCCTAGGTCATTATATCTCAACAACTGGAATACAGGTAGATCTAGCCAAAATTAAAATAATTTTGTTAATACCTACTCCTACCACACAGACAGAGGTACGTAGTTTTTTTGGATTTTTGGGTTATTATAGGAGATTTATAGAACATTTATCTCAAATAGTTGCACCTCTATATGCACTGACAAGAAATGTTGATTTTGTTTGGACAGATAGTGACCATGCTTTTAAGGATCTGAAAAAGATTGTGTCAACAGCCCCAGTGCTCAGAGGCCCAAATTGGGACTTGCCATTTCAAATCTCATCAGACGCTTCAGACACAGCTATTGGAGCAGTCCTTGGGCAGGAAGAAGACAAAAAATGTTATGCAATCTATTATATCAGAAAGAATTTGTCTCCTACCGAATTAAATTATACTGTTACTAAAAAATAATTCTTAGCTATAATACATGCTGTAAATAAATTTAGGCATTATATGACTGGATATCCTGTTGTTTTATATAAAGATCACTCTACTATAAAATATTTAGCAAATAAACCTATTAAAAATGGTAGAGTAACAAGATGGTTGATTTTATTTCAGGAATTCGACATCACAATAAAAGATCGACCCAGGAAAGAAAATCCTGTAGTTGATTTTCTCTCACGAATACCCAAGCCAATGGACACAGCAGCAGTTGAAGATCAATTTCCAGATGAACATTTATTTGTTGTTACTGTTAAGACACCCTAGTGTGCTGATGTTGCAAATTATTTAGCAGTAGGAAAATTACCAAAGCATCTAACCCCCAATGAATGAAAACAGATTGTGTAGCACAGCACCCGATTTTCTTGGATTGGGGGCTACCTATTTCATACGAGGGCGGATATGCACATCAGAAGATGCATTCTTGAAGATGAAAATTTGACATTCTGAAAGCATGCCATGATGGACCATGTGGCAGACATTTTGCAGATCAGAGAACTAATCACAATGTTCTGCAAACAAGGTATTATTGGATCACAATCTTCAAAGACGTGAAAAAATTTGTTCAAGCCTGTGACAGTTGCCAAAGATCGGGACGCCCTAGAGAGTCTGACGAAATTACTTTGAATCCATAGCTAGTAATTGAACTGAGCATTGGGAGCTCGATTTTGTTGGCCCGATCAGCCCATCATTGAACCAAAAAACATATATTTTGGTAGCAACTGAGTATGTGACCAAATTGGTTGAAGAAGAGGCACTTTCAGGAGCTACAGAGGACTCTGTTATTCATTTCCTGTTTCAAATATTTGTGCGATATGGCTTCCCAAGAGACATAATCACGGAAGGAGGACCACAGTTTGTAGGTAATAAAATCACTGCAACATTAAAGAATTATCATATTCAGCACAAGATTACCACTCCGTATCACCCACAGGAAAATGGCCAAGTAGAGAGCATGAATAAAGTCATGGAGGCAATATTAACAAAAACCATTGCATCACACATATGCAATTGGGCTACAAGATTGCCGGAAGCCTTGTGGGCATACCGAACAACATGGATAAACACCACCAATTATTCACCATATCAGCTAGTATTTGGAGAAGGACCCATCTTTCCAATAGAGTTTGAAATACGAACATTGAGAACAACATAAGAGGTCGATCTGGATTTAAATGAGGCCCAGACCAAGAGACTACAACAAATCAATGAGCTAGAGGAAATCAAGCTCTCAGCACTTCAACATATCGTATTAATCCAACTGCAGAGAGAAAAATGGCATGACGCCCTCATCAAGAAGAAATTCTTCCACGAAGGAGATTGGGCACTCCTATATGATTCTAGGTTTCAGGATTTCCTGAGAAAACTTAAAACTCGTTGGTTTGGACTGTATGAAATCTAGAAAGTGCATGATAATGGTACCATTACTTTAACTACCATTAACGGTTTTGTACATACCTTTAAACGAAATGGCTACTGAGTTCGACTGTACAGCAAACAACTTACTCGGAAATCCTTCTACCAGCAACTCCAGGAAGATTCTGACATGCAGATTTTGGTTGAGGAAGAGAATTCTTCCTTGCCTTTTGTTCACTAAGTAATTTTATTGCTTTTAATTTTTTACATAATGTTTTCTATTCTGTTTGTGTAAATTACTTTCTGTACAAATTTCTACATTTTTGCAAATTTTTTTACATTTTGTTGTTCCTTTTTGAAGGAACAACATTTTCACCATTTTGTTGTTCCTTTCCGAAGGAACAACACTTTTGCATTTTGTTGTTTCTTTTTGAAGGAACAAAATTTTCACCATTTTTCTATTCCTTTTCGAAGGAAAAACACTTTTCCATTTTTCTGTTCCTTTCCGAAGGAAGATCATTTTCACCATTTTGCTGTTTCTTTTCGAAGGAACAACACTTTTTCATTTTGTTGTTCCTTTCCGAAGGAACAACATTTTCACTGTTTTGCTCTTCATTTTGGAAGGAACAACACTTTTGCATTTTGCTGTTCCATTATGAAGAAACAACATTTTCACCATTTTGCTGTTCCTTTTCGAAGGAACAACACTTTTGCATTTTGTTGTTCCTTTCCAAAGGAACAACGCTTCCGCATTTTTGTTGTTCCTTTCTGAAGGAATAGCACTTTCGTTTTCCGCTATTCCTTTTCGAAGGAACATCTTTTTTGTTTTTTGCTATTCCTTTCCGAGGGAACAACACTTTCATTTTTCTACTATTCCTTTCCGAAGGAACATCACTTTCATTTTCTGTTGTTCCTTCCTAAAGGAACAACACTTTCATTTTTTTGATGTTCCTTTTTTGAAGGAACAACACTTTCGTTTTTTAAGGAACAACAATTTTGCATCTTTTATTCGTGCTTGCTTAATTTGTTGTTTCTCTCAAGGAACAATGGTTTCGAGCATGTTTTATTTTCCTTTTTGCTTGCGTTTTTTGTGTACAAATATTCTTTTGTTGTCCCTCTAAAGAAATAGTAGTTGTTCCATTTAAAGAACAACACTTTTTGAGTGCATTTTCCTTCTTTTTGTGTGTATGTGTGTTTCACCATTTAGAGGTTTTTTTTTTTGAGTCATGGTCATTTGAGGCACAACTATACATGTATGCAAGAATACAAAAACTAGAGGATATTGAAATTAGCAAATCAAAGAAAAATCATTATCTTTAAAAGAAATTGCTTTGAATTGATAAGAGAAAAGAGGAATGACACAATTATTTATATCACTTTGCTTTCTTTATCTTCACTAATACCAATGTGATTGATTACTTTTATCATGATGGTTCTTTCTAAATCCCCATAATTCTCTTTGATCATTATTATTCAATAAAAATAAGGGCATATTTTTCTTCATTGAGATGTTCAGACTTTTTCGACCATCCCTACTCTTAAGGAGTGTTGAGCCACCCTTTGTATATAAATAGGAAAAGTGCTAGATAGAAGAAAAGAAGAAAAAGAAAAGATGTATATCTATATGATTACTAATATGATTTGTCAGATGAAGGATAGGGCGTCTCATCAAGAGCCGGCCTACCATGATCATAAGGAAGAAAGTGAAGTGGCATTCCCACTATGGCCACTGCACCAGGGATATGATCCAAGAGGCACATCAGAAAAATAAAAGGTCCTTGGAACAGGAGGTCTCATCACGAGCCAACCTGCCCACCTTTCACTCCTTCCTGGTGAATGGAATTTTGATTCATCTGGTTACCAAGCTAGTACAATGGCCTCCATTCAGACATTGCACAACACTTTCCTAAGCATACAGAAAGGATTATGGTTTCGAGAGTCAAATAAGCAACTTTGTCAAGGTTATGGACACCTGTGGGAAACAAAGCTCTGTTGATGGTATTGAAGTCATATTTCTTATACACCAATAGTCATTATGAAACCCTTCTTCTTATATCTTTATAGTGATTTCAAATGCAATTATGTTATATAACCCTTTTGAACCTTTGATACATGAAAATTATTTATAAATTAATCATGACGGTTAAAGTGGATAATGACTGCATAAGAACTTTTATTCATGTCAGCTATCCTATCCTCTGTTTTCGCATTATATCACGACATTTCTATATTTATTAGCGATTTTATCATATGCCTCGATTTCAGTAATCTGCTCATTTTTGTAAACATGTCATATATCTATATGCTATTCCTTTATTCCACTGTAAGATTGTAGTTCAGCATGCTGCTCTTTTATCTGATGGTTGAGGACGACCTATCACATTATAGGGGGGTGCGGGTAATCTCCATAATTCGCTAACATATGTGTCAGCCCATTATTCAGAGGTATTATGACTTCACCAAAACTCAGGAATAGTAAGTCTAAGGGTATTTTGTTTCCCAATATGCATGGCTTGCTGTTCCAATGCCATTTCCATGTTTTTCTCTGCAATAATTAGCTCTAAGTTAAAAATTTGAACATCTTGTTGTTCCATCATCTTCTCTATTTTTTCTTAACGGTGAGCTAAAAATTTGAACAGCCTACTGTTCCATCGTTGTCTCTGCATTTTTACAGTGTGCTAAGCGTGAATAAGATGGGAGGAAGATCAATTCAAAGTGAGCCACATGCGTTAATGATCTCTGACACCACGAGAGAAATCTTAGCAAGGGCAGGATGGATGGATTACTTTAACCGTCTGCAACAATCTAACGAGACGGTGGCAATCGAGTTTCTTCAGAATTTGCAAGAAAATCATTCAATGGTGAGAGGGAGATAGATAGAAATCACAGATGATGTAATTGTTGATGTTTCGGGACTGCCAACCACTGGACCTATATGGACTTTGAAAAGGTGAGACTGTGAGATGCCATAAACATCTTTCGGGATGAAGGGCGGAACCTTATTGTCAAAGGCAAAGGAGTCCTGCCAGCAACCTTGGGAGAGATTTGGGTAGAATTAGCAAGAATTATCCAAAGCTACATCACTTGGTAAGACCACGCCATCTCAAACTTTTAGCTGTGTTAAAGCAAAAATGTTCTTTGAATTTGCTTGCATTCTTAAATTTTTAATTACATGATGTTGCTCAAAGCATGAGAAAATCTCACCATGTAGAGTCAGTGGTAAGCCATCATGGGTTAATTCGATTTATATCAATTACAGTCTTTCCCAACAACAGAGTAGTTGGGAAGAATTGATTTTCTCGATAGATGGGGGACAGGCTTTTCCAGCCCCAAAATGAAAACATATTGCTAGCGCATCGAGCAGACCACCAAAATGAAGACAATTTGTCAGATTGGCAAGGAGCAGAGGAATGCTAGGAAATTCACAGGGAACATTAGCCAGCCTGTGGAAATACATGATTCAAAAGATGAACAACCCCCACAACTTGAAGGTGGGGAGAATGAAGAAGAATTAGAAGGAAATGAAGAAGAAGAACCAGAGGAAGAAACTGAGCAATCCGGTCAGGAAGAAGGGTAGGAAATAAGGCAACGCAGTGAAATTCCACTACAAAACCCCCTGCAAGAAGATGAATTGGCCCAAATTTTGGCCAATATGGGTCAGTATGTCCAACCTCATAGCCCACTCAACCCCCATACCGAAGAACAGTTGTCGTAGCACTCTACTCAGGATAAAAGTGCATCTGAGGACATGTGTGACAAGGAGGAAGAAGAAAAGGATTACTCTGCTCATGATAAGAGTGTATATGGGAAAGAGTGTCAAAGAGGAGGAAGAAGAAGAATTTGTTCCTAGTCAGAATACACCTGAAGAATTGCATGATGAAGAAGAGGTAGAAGAAGAAGCTACCCAGGAGACAACAAAACAAACTAGGGTTTTTAACCATGAAAAACCTGATCAACAGAACACTGAAGAGGTGTTCCAACAAGGAAACATGGAAATTGGCCAAGGCAAAGGTACAATGCCTGAAGTACAAAGCCTAGGCCTGAGAAAACAAATGGCTGTTCCTTCTAGGAAAACATACAAAATTAAAAAATTGCGAAAGGAACAACAAAGATTGCTTAACATAATTAAGAAACTTCGACAACAAATAAGAGTCTTAAAAATGGGGAAGAACTCAAGAGGAACCTCTGGGGCAAAGCGTGCAATCACCCAGGAAAAACCCCATAAGAAAAAGACCAAGAGGACTCAAGTTGAACATGTTATTCAGAATCGCAAAGAATAACATTTGGCTATTGCAAATACAGAAGCACAAACGAACAACACACCAGTCTGTGATAAGGAAGTCCAGACAGAGGCACTAACATTTCGTGAGAAGGAAATACAAACCATAAAAACTAAATGTCACAATAAGGAGATCCAAGTAGATATCCAACCCAAAATGGTCATGATGGATAATGACTCGAGGATAGTAACTCTGCGAAAATATTTGGCACAGGCCCAACAAACAATAGAGAAACTCACAGAGGAAATTGTTCCTCAAGAAAAAGATCAAAAGTTACAACAGCAGTTAAAGAACATCAATGCATCAGAAAGCCAAGCCTTTGATTTATAGCGTAAGGAAGAGGAAAGAGTTAGAAAGGTAACCCATAGAATAGACACAATTATAAATCAAATGGATACCTTATGTTCTTTGTATACTGATGTTCTAGCAGGTAGGGCAGCCACCAAAAACTATGCTTTGTCTTTTGTGGAAAGATATTTACAATTGAAAATAAAGGCTGTCAAGGCATGGGTGCCTATAGAGATAAAAACCATTAATGATTCCATAAACTATTGTAAGCATTACGGGGTGAAAGTTCAACGATTGTTATGTGAATTTTATTTGCACAATCTTGTGTTAGATGGAGAAATAGAACATAAGCCAAGCCATTTTGTGGGTGATGTCCAACATCAGGAATTTATTTGTTTTGGTGTTATTCAGATAAAGTGGCTTAAAGCCTACAATATCTTCCAAATATAAGAGAATGGGTTAGATCTGTGGATAAGGGGTGAACTTAGATACCCATTGCAACTATGGAATAAACATAGGTGCTTAATGAGAACGAAGGGTTTGATCCAGACATTGAGACCTATTCCTACAACAGTCATCTGGCAAGGGGTACAGTACTTATTAACCATGAAAGACCTTGCCATAGCAGTGGCCAAATTCTGATACCAGAGTTCTAATCAAAATATCCGAAATATAGAACCATTCAATTATGAGAATTTTAAGCTAGTTGTTGACCGCTTGGTTATCTACAGTGACCTCATCTTGAGAGAATGCCCATCTTGGTTAGGCTGTAGGTTCTAAAGTACAGTCATTTGGTATCCTGCACCAGGGTATAAAGCCTTATATGAATTGCCTGGAGGTCAGACAGGGCATATTTTTGAAATCTTATCTAGGAATCATGGTTGTAGACCACCAACTGAGAACCCTTCTCTAGCCTATTCCTTAACTGCCTTGCATGTCAATTACAATGTTTTCATGAGGGCATGAAAAAGGGTAAGCAGGGGGGTGTGTTGAGCATTAGAAAAGGTATGTAATTTCCACTTATTTCATTATGTTTTCCTTTAATTCATAAGTTATTTACATTATTAAATGGGCATATGATGAAGGATTATGATAAAGTTTAAGAGATTTGTGAGTAACATAAATTGACTAATTATTACCTTTTTCGATGCGGAAAATGAAGAAAATGGAAGATCACCATTTCAAAGGAAAGGGAAAGGAAAAACCAACTGTTGTCCCTTTGACAGGGAACCACATCCAGACAAGGCAATCTAGATCGGAGCGCATGAGCTAGGAAAAGGAAGAAGAAATACCATATCACCGCAATAGGACAAAGAGATAATTGAAGGATAATTATATGGTGAATCCCTCAGGATCCTTTGATCCTAAGGGATCTCTAGCATAAGAGTATATGTATCTTTGGTCTTTCCACCTAGCCGCTATAAAAAGGGACAACGCTACCAGCCCAGGGGGTGGATTATTGTTGTTTTATAGAATTTGCTATTGTAGACTGAACTTTGATCATCGACTCCCTTTAAAGAGCGATTATTGTAACTCTGTTTTCATGATCAATATATAAAATTTGTTGTTGTTCCGTCTTTGATTCTAGAGTAACCGTAGCAGTCTGTCCGTGGAGGCTAAGGGCCCGACCCTAGTGGATCACTTGCTTCCTATACCATTATTTTCCAATTCCAAGTCGTGTGTGGTTTTATTTATTTTTCTTGCTTCATTCAATAATTTGTCGTTCCTTATCATTTCGTTTACTGGCTCTGTTATATTTAATTTGTATTTGAATAGTAAGGTTATCTTCTGCAACTGAAATGTTATGATGTTCATTCTGAAATTGTATCACATTGTTGTTCCCTTATAGATTGACATTACTGTGTAACATTATTATCCCTTTACAAATCAACATTACTATTAGTTTATAGAGTAACATTGTTGTGCATTTACAGATCGGTATTATTATTTATTTACCTAATGTGTATCTCTAATTTTGATTGTTGTTCATTTGGATTACCATGCCATTGAAATTTTAATCGTTGTTTCTTTATAACTGTGGTTGATATTTATTATGATAAACTCAGATTACTGATTCTATCATTATAGATCCACTATGTGTTAACATTTGATTTAGTTTGTTGTGTGCTTGCACTTGATTCAGTTGTTGTACAATATTTTGTAAGACTTACATTAGTTTGTTGTCCCATTTATGGTTTGCTATTCAAATCACCTCTAAGTTAAAGATTGCTACTTAATTCCTTTAGATTACGATTATTACTTAATTCATTCCTGTAAGATAAAGCTTTGATGTTCAATCTTTTCAAATAGATTAGTTGATGTTCCCTTTTATGTTAATTGAATTATCATTTCAAGTAATTGCTTTGGTGTGAACATAACAATTTGCAACTATAGTGAACATTGACTATTGCTGTCTAGTTCCCAGATTGGAGATGATCTCTTTGATTTCTTTTCATTTTCATCAGTTTACAAAGGGAAGAGTTATCATTACTGCACCCTTGACTGATGAATGTTGTAGTTTCTTAACTGAATGATTTAGTTACAAAGCATTTCAATTTCTTTCCATTACATTTAGAGTTTGTTTGTAGCATTTGTTTACTTTTGTAAAAAGCAATATACTACTAGCATTGCTCTTGAAAAGTGACCACCTCAGACTGAGTACACTCTTGAGATAAAAAATCATACCTGGATTGATAATTAATGTAGGGTAAATAGAGGTTCAAGAGACCCTTTTTACTACTCGACATGAATACGCGACACGCGGTTAACAACGATTGGTCAGGTTTGTTATGGATCAGATGGTAAGGAGATCTATGGGTATAATCTGATTAAGACATGATTTATTGGCTTCCGCATATATTATGCATGAAGAAAGTGCTGAAGGAAGTGAGAATATGAGTGATATCTTATTATAGAAAGATAACTATGAAATGAGCCAAGTACTGAATCAAGACGACAAAATCCAAAGCTCTTACGAGAACTAGAAATCTGTGTCTTCGAGGTTGGTCAAGGGTCTCTTCCTCAAGTCATTGTCCCATAGGGAGGAGGTGAGGCTGAGACACCTGCTGACAACATTATGGGGATCTTTTTCTCCTTGCTAACCTCCTAATTGAAAGAAGGCACAAATGGAAGCAAACTAAAACACAACCAATCTACGCTACACTACTGAAATGGAAATGTAGCTACTTAAGCAAATGAATTATTAAACCATGAATCCATCTGCTACACTACTGTAATGGAAATGCAACCACTTAAGAAAATGAATGATTAAACCATGAATCTACGCTAGAATACATGTACAATAAAGAGGGGCCTTAGCTTCTAGGGTTTGGCCCTAACCCAAGATCTTTAGCCCTTTGAGTTAACTCAATGTTGGTTCAAAACAAAACTCATTCTTATTATCAAGACAATGGATTACATCAGAAATTGTCACAAGTCCTGTAGCTCGAAAATGGAGTAAAGTTATACAATCAAAAGCTTGAATCCTACTGAGGTCCTAGGCCTCTCTACTTATACAATTAAAGTCTCCAATGACTTCCTTAAAATTAGGGAGGCTCAGCTCGCAAACTCAAGATAAACTAGTGCTTTAACTTTCAGTTGCTCGACTATCTTCTAGTCCTCATGATCTGGCTATTTGCACTCCAAGCTGATGGAGGAATATTCGAATGGAGGGGTAGTAAATGAGGAGGATTTACCTCCTATAATTCCTCTCCCTTGTCCAATTCGAGTTTTGACCATGGTCTTTGTCAAAATTCCTTTCTTTTATCCTTTAATCCTGTGTTAAATGTACATTATACCATAAAGCAAAATATCTAACTCTAACTCATGTCATAAACAAAATATAATCAAAATTATGCAATAAGTTGTGAGAATAGTTGGTTTGAATATGCTAGGAGGTGAATTAAGGCCCATATAATTACCCAATGATGAGGCTCATAATCACCCCCCTAATAAAAGTGTTTCTCACCCTTTTAGAAACTTAGTCAATTTCCATGTCCTTCATGGCTCTCGTAGCCTCTCTGGCATCCCATGCCTCTGTTGTGGTCTCTTCTTCTTGTTCATAGAAGCTTGCTTTCCTTTCAACTTCTTCCCACTGCCTCTTTACCTCTTCTTCTTTTCTCCCTTCTAACATCCCTAGGAGTAGTGGTGGGCTAAGTTTTAGGCCTATCTAATTGACTTTCAACCTTTGCAATGATTTCTTATACATAGGTGTCATGTTGAGTGCCTCTCTCCACCTTTGAGGGGAGTGATATTCTCTGATATTCAATCTATGTCACAGTGTGTTCCATCTCTTGAAGAAGAAATGTATTATATCATCTCCTAGCAACCTAACATATCCTCAAAATGTGAAATTGCTTACTCTTGGGTAGCAAGATATCTAGGTGCCAGGTGAGGATTATTTGCAATTAGATTATGGCCGCTGATTAAGGCCTCGGGATTTGATTTCTCAGCTCTGATGAAAAGAAGTTCATTCTTCACTATGGCCAATATTCTTTTCATCTTTGCAACGCTTGACTCCTCATGGTTCATCCATGATGCCAAAGCCATTAATTGCAGATCTCCTAGCTCAACGTTGGGATACCAAACATTCATGTTTATGACGGCTATGATGTGCAAGTAAAACTCATCCATTTTGGCCCTATCCTCTAGTGTACTTTGATCACAAATATCAATACACTGCCTGCAGTCTTGAAATGGCATGCTACCCCTTTGTGCTAGTGTTTTCATCTGAAATTGTATCCATTGTTCTCTGAGGTAAATAACATAGGATTTAGATGGCATCCTACACTAGATGGCCTCCAAGGAGAGGTTGGCCATACATGCTAGTTGGTTTTCCCTTTCCCACAACTGTCCTCTCACCCATGCATTTTCCTTCTCAAGTTGATCTCTCATTATTGCTTTGTTGTCCCTTAAGCCACTTACTTCTTTGCCCATTTCCTTGAGCTTCTCTTCCATGTGCCCAATGTCTTCCTCTTTTGTTTCTTTCTACTCCCCTACCTTGCTTTCTAATTTTTGTGCTTCCTATAGTTTTTGTTGTGGATCCTATAGGATGGCCTTACCATTTAGGGAAGTTGATCTGGTACTAGGCCTCCTTACATAGGTGATTGGTGAATTAAGGGAGGCATTCTGTCTCTTGGTGTAGGGGAATCTTCAATCTTAATAGGGATTTTTGTTGATATTTGTGGCTTCCCTTGGTCGATTCTTGTGCTCTTTCTTGTTCTGATATATAGAGGGGTTTGCCTCCTTCTTTTCCCTTTTTACATGATTGAGGTGCTGAGAGCAATGAGGGTAGCTACTGACTTCCTCTAAGGGGCCTCTAGAGACACCCTAGGTGACTCCTCCTTGTGTTCTTCTGCTTCTCTTTCAATGCTTTCTTCCTCTCTATTTTTCTTATCTTCTTCCTCTTGCTATTATTTCTCATCTCCATTAGTTTCTTCCTTCATTTCCTCCTTTGTTTCAACACCATCCTCCTTCTCTTCTCCTTCATCATGTTCCTCTGTATTAGCTTCTTCTTCATCCATCTCATCCTCATCTAGCTCTATATCTTCTTATTTTTGTTTTGCCTCCTCCTCACTGATAGAAGGGCTAACATCATAGGTGAGGGTTTTGATGTCATCCTCTGCTCTTAAATCTCTGAAGACTGACCACGTTATATGGATTCAAAACTTTTGGAGGGCATCCTCACTGAGGATCCTAATCAACCCATGGCAAGCCAATTATTGGGAATTCCCTTCCCTTACTTTGTTGTTGGAGTCTATGAGTGATTGCATCGAGAAATAGGGTATGCTGAGTCTTTGGTGAACTGTTGTTTCTACCCCAAATCTTAATTGTTCAAGCATCTTAAAATGCTAGCCATAAATAACACTGGATCTATCGAATGGAAGATGAGGTGGCAGGGTATGGTGAATGAGGAGGACGGTAATGAATGAGGGTGGTGGAGGATGTGGAGGAGATGAGATGGAGTGGAGAGATTGGGGTGGCTTGCTACGGGGTTAGGGAGTGTATGGGATGTTCATCAGGCTTGAACCCCCTTGTAGCAATCTCAGGCCATTGATCTTGATCAAACACCTTGACATCATGGTCAATTGTGGGGGTTGAGCTTGAGTTATAAATCGTACTCATTTATCCCTCGCAAAGCACTTTATCTGCCTCTTGAAACCACGCTTACTTAAATCTTGTTCTATCGCTCAAAATTTAATATGGGTCGGGGCCCCACCTTACATCGGATTTGAATGCCATTAAAAATAAATCATTATTTTCGGAATCTTGCATTCTCCTTTCATTTTAAAAAGAATTTCCTTTTTGCCACCTGATTGTCTGCTTTGTTGAAGGTGGCCAAGTTAACAAGCCACCTTTTCACTTATAAACCAACTACCTCATAACCCTTACAACTTTTGATCAAATGATTCATATGAGTGGGATACTTACCTGTGGTCTTGATGCCATGTTGCAGTTGTTGAAGATTAGAGGTGTTGCATTGTTTATTTGTTGCATGGTCATTCTTCTTCCTCCTTTGTTGTCTATTGTCTGTTCTCTGGAGCTCCTCAATCATCCTAGTGAAGACCTGTAGCTGATGATTCATATTCTATAGGATAGGTTGCTACAGGACCTAACCATCCTACCATTCACCCTCGTATTGCTCCTTGTAGGTTTTCGGGGGATCTTATAGGAATACAGGGGATCCTGTATAAAACATAGTCTTTGCCTAAATAGAAGAAATGAAGTGAAAAAAATAATGGAATTGATTGAGAGATGCATGGTAAGGAGTGGAGGAGATGAATATATGTGAGGCAAGGTTCCCTTTGGATCCTCTCTTTGTTCCTTGATTGTCTTTCTCGCCCACCTGCAAATAACAATTATGTATTTTTCTCCTTTTTTTCTTTTTTTTTGAAAACATCTAGGTTGCCTCAGAGAGGTTTTCACCATAGATGTTTGTCCTGGGCAACTCAAGGAAGGTTTTCACCCAGGAATCTTCTTATTCTTTTTTTTCTCATTTTTTTCATCACTGGGCCGCCTCACGAGGTTTTCAACCCAATGATGGAACTCAGGCACCTCATGGAGGTTTTCACCTTAATCCTTTTTCTTTTTTTTTTCTCCTTTTTTTCTTTTTTCAGTGACCTGATGAGGGAGGGGTTGGAACTTGCTCCACCATCATCATTGTCTTATTGATATTGTTAATGAACTCTTATTTTGATAAAGGCTTCTTGTACATTTTCAATTGGTGTCCATTAAAAAGAAATGGAATGGCTTCTTCATTTATAGTTCTGATTCGCACTGAACCATTATCATGGCATCCTTCCACCGCATAATGTCTGAGCCGTCTTTTAGCTTGCCCTTGAAGTCTTTATACCTAGAATCATATAACAATGCCCAATCACCCTCTTGCAATTGCTTCTCCTTAATATATCTATCATGCCAGATCTTCCTCTGAAGTTGAACTATCCCTGTATGTAGGAGGGCCTGCATTCTAAATTCATCCAAGCCATTCAAATGGAACAATCTTTCTTTCTATGCATGACTGAGATCCAAATCTAGTTGGGCTACCATCCTCAATGTGTTATATTCAAGTTGAATCGACAACAAAGCCTTTTTCCCATAGACCAGCTCATAGGGTGTAAATCCAGTGGTGGTCTTCCATGTTGTATTATAGGCCTAGGTGGCCTCAACTAGTCTCTATGCCAAATCCTTCCTACTATTGCTCACTACCTTGGTTAAGATGCTCTACAGTGCCCTATTGGTCACCTCCACTTCCCCATTAGCTTGTGGATGATAAGGAGTGGAGGTCCTATGCTTTATTTTGTGATGGCTGAGCAGTTCTTCAATTATGTTAGAGGTAAACTAGCTACCTTGGTCTATGACTAGCTCTCTAGGGTACCCAAATTTGTAGAATACATTCTCCCTTAGGAACTCAACCACCTTCTCTTATGTTGTTGCCTTAATCACCTTGGTTTCAGCCCACTTAGTTAAATAATTAGTGCACACAATAATGAATTGTTTTTGCTTTGAAGGAGGGTTGATAGGCCCAATGAAGTCCATGCCCCACTTGTCAAATGGCTCGAATGTCACTTGAGGTTGTAGGGTCATTTCATCTCTTGAAGTAGGTTTTCCCATCCTCTGGCACCAATCACACTGACTAATGTACTTTTTTACATCCTGATGAAGATTTGGTCAATAATAGCCCGCTTGTAACACTTTGAATGTTGTCCTCTTTACTGCAAAGTGACCTAAACAAGGCCCATCATAAAAGGTTAGAAGGATGTCAAAAACTTCCTCTTCTCTTACACACCTTCTCAAGATTTGATCTGGGCCAAGTTTGAAAAGATTGCCCCCAATCTAGGTGAAGGGGGCACTTTTCCTAACTATCTTGCTCTTTTCTTTGGAGGGCAAGTTTGGTTGGAACTGTGTTGATACCAAATAGTTTGTTATATCAACAAACAAATTCTTATTTGGTAACTCATCATCCACCATTCCTTCTTCACCTGCAGGTAGATTCATCCTAGATAGAAAGTCTACAACAACATTTTCCTTACCAAGCTTATCGACGATAGTTAGATCAAACTGTTGCAATAAAAGCAACCATCTTATAATTCTAGCATTCACATCTGGTTTGTTCATTAAATATTTGATTGTAGCATGGTCAGTATGCACAAATGTTTGGTAGCCTATAATGTAATGCCTAAATTTGTTTAATGAATGCACAACAACCAAGAGTTCCTTTTCAGTCATAGTATAATTTAGCTCAGCCTTTGACATGTTCTTACTGATAAAATAGATGGCATAGGGCAATTTCTCCTCTACCTAACCTAAGGCTACTCCTATGGCTTTGTGTGAGGCATCAACATGAATATGAAAAGTGAGGGCCCAGTTTGGGCCTTGAAGAATTGGTGTAGTGGTTAACTTACCCTTTAAAATGTCTAAGGCCTCTTGATAGCTTTTGACCATATAAACAATGAATCTTTGGCCAACAACCCAAACAAAGGAGAGGCCAACTTGTTGATGTCCTTTATGAACCTTTAGTAGTATCCAGCTAACCTCAAGAAACTCCTGACATCCCTCTGCTTTTGAGGAGGTGGGACCCTTTGGATGATTGCTATTTTGTTTGGGTCCACCTGCAATCCTTGCTGAGATATTGAATGACCTAGCATGGTCCCTTCAGTCATTAAGAATTCACATTTTTTTGGACTGAGAAAAAGGTTCATTTCAATGCATTTTTGCAATAATTTTCCTAGGTTAGTTAGGTCTTCTTGAAAATCACAACCATAAGGTGTAAAATCATCCATATAAATTTCCACCGCATCATGTACTAATTTGGCAAAAATACTCAAGGCTGCACTATGGAAAGTGGTAGGAGCATTGCATAGGCCAAAAGGAAGAACCCTATAGGCAAAAGTACCCCATGGATAGCTGAATGTGGTCTTATCATGGTCTTCTGGGTAGATTTAGATTTGGTTGTATCCACTGAATCCATCTAGGAAAGAAAATAACTTCTTCCCTGTCAGGCCATCTAGCACTTTGTCAATGAAGGGTAGGGTAAAATGATCCTACTTTATGGCTTTGTTCAACTCCCTATAATTGACATAAGTCCTCCACTTACCGTTTTTATTGGGAGCTAACACTAAAGGAGAGACCCCGTCACTGTCAAAGATTAGGTAAATGAATCCTACATCTAGTAGGTTTTGCAGTTCTTCTTTGACTATATCTTTAAGAGCTAGATTCATCCTCCTTTGTGGTTGTTGGACTGGCGTGCAACCTTGTTTGATGTATATGTGGTGAGTACACATTGAGGGGTGTACTCCCTTCATTTCCTTGTAACTCCAAGCGAAGGCTTTTAGGTTTTCTCTCAACATGTTGCATAGCCTTTCCTCTTCAAGAGCAGAAAGGGATGGATTAATTTTCAAAGTTTTCTTAGGGCTGAATTCTATAGTTTTTACACAGAGTGCATTGGAATTGGCCAAGCATAAGTCAATTGGATGATTGTTCTGGGTTTCCCTTACTTCTTCTTCTAATGGTAATGAACTAGGAGTTGGACTTTGGAGCAGGTGTTCAATTAAGTCATCCCCATCTTGCTATCCTCCTCCTATGGTTGCCTCCAAAGAATACAGTTGGGATGAATAAACCTCATCTTCTTCCTCCTCCTCCAACCATAATGGTAAATCATGCTCTAGAGAAGCTTGAGCAGGAGGGTATATGACTAACTATTTGGACATATGCCCATTGTTGATGGTCATTCCCATCTCTGTAGCTAATGTAAGCATTGGTTGTGGCCAACCATGGCCTCCCAAGGATAAGAGGGTAACTAGTAAGCTTAGCATTAGGCTGGAGAACTAGAAAATATGTAGGGTACTCCCAGGAGTCAATGGAGACCATCACATCCTCCACAATTCCCTCAGGGGTGACTGTGCAACGGTCTGCAAGTTGCAGAACTATTGTGGTCTTCCTCAATGACCCTTGGAGGTTGAGCTTGAGCATGGTGTCCTTGGTCATCACATTAATGGCAGTCCCAAGATTGATCAGAGTGTGTGGGATGATGGTGCCATTGATGTCTACATATACTACACGGATTCCAGGGCCAAGATATTTTGGACATATTACCTACCCCAACATTAAGTCGGATAGCTGCCCAATAACATTAATTGTAGGGGCATCCCTTTTTCTTCTTCCTGGATGCTTGAAGCATTTCTCCTTAATCAACATATTGTAAATGGGAACATTTTTTATGTCCTGGAGAAGGGGGATCTTTACACATAGATTTTTCAATTCTCCCTGAAGTTCAGTTTCTTCTATGGTAGGTTGGAGTGGTTGGGCTAATCTCTCAGGAAATGGTGGATTTACCATAAGGTTTCTTTCCTCTCTTTCTTACTCAACCTCCCTATGTGGAGAGGGAGGTTGGTTATCTGGGAGAATTCTCTCAGTTCTTAGGTTGATCTCTTGGATTTCTATAGCATAAGTGCCTCTCCAATGTATACTTGTTGAGCCTGCCCATTGTTCGGGTCGGATTTGACTGGGCAGGCATCTGGGGTTTCTTGGGTGGAGTAGAGTCTAGGAGTTGTGGTTGGGTAGGTGGTGGAGGCAATAGAGTTGGAGCATTGTTGTATTGGGGCCTCCACCCCTGGAGTGGGGTATTCCACTAAGGTTGTGGTGGAATGTAAGGTTGAAATGTCTAGCTAGCTGGCGGGGAATGATATTGAGATGCATAGGACCAAGGAGGGGATATAGACCAGGAAGGGTGAGTAGGGGGTCCCCAAGAAGGTATAGCTGTGGTTTGGTTGTGGTTGTAATATGCATGGGATGACCCTTGCATACCCTGCTGGTATGGTGTAGGCCGAGGGGGTCTCCATTGGTTGATGTAGAAAAGTTGCTCAATGACCCCCTCAACTCCTTCATATATAGCTTTGAGTCCGGTTAAAGAAGGGCACTTTTCTGTGGAGTGGTTTTCTTCACAGAATGGGCAAATCTCAATGGAGTTCAATTGACATTCATTCCTAGGATGCCTCCTGGTGCATCTAGGACAAAATATGGCCAAGGCTCTCTCTACTTCCTCTTGCTTCCTTTTGATATTCATGGTGTCCAATTACAATGCAAGGGTTTGCAGCATCTCACTTTTGAAATTTTACAGCATATTTCCAAATTCACCCTTGATGGATGAGTTGGAATATGATGCATTGGCCATAGGTTGACTACTCCTACCCTTTTTCGTGGATGCCCTAGAATGTTTTCTAAAGACAGTATTGATATCCTCATAGGGTAATTGGTAGATATCTCCTCCTTATAACAAGTGTAATGTATCTAGAAGATCTTCCATTACTCGTCTAAGCAGGACCAACTTTAGTGACTCAGGGTCAAGTGTGCACCTGGCCCTTTTGTAACTGAGCTTGAATCTTTCTTCATAGTCTTCTGAGGATTCATCATGGCCCATGGTCATCCTAAAAATATATTCTTTAGTATCCTTTGACCTACATTAGTCCCTATATTTGTTGTTAAAATCCTGTTGCATCTGAGCCCAAGTTGTGATGCTATCTCTAGGTAAACCCATGAACCAATGCAATGTTGAATCCCTAAGTGTAGATGGAAACAATTTTAACTTTTGCTCATTGTCTGTATAGTCATAGGTTCGGCATGTAACAGAAAACTAAAATATGAAATTATTAGGGTACTATGTGGTTAGGCCATGGAAATGAGGTAGAGCAGAGGGGCTTATATTCTTCATCTTACTGTCCCGATTGGTTTCCCTGATGGGGAATGCACCCTCAATTCTCTCTCTATTTCCTCGGTCATTTCAGTTTTTAGCCATTGGTTCAGTAGGAATGGGTTTTGCTTCTTCTTCTTCCCCTATAGGTTCTTCAAATATGTTAGGTTGCTCACCTAAGGGTTCCTCCAGTTCACAGCCACCGAAGAAGAGAGAAGGTTGGTTGTTGGATGCAGTGGGGGTATTTGGCAAGAATTTTCCTAAATTGTCCCTACTCCTACAAGGCATGAAAGGAAATGTTTTTGGGTTGGTTTTTGGAAGATTTTTTTAGCAAGAAAGTACCTCGTAGAAATGAAATTGCTGATTGAATGAAAACTACTGACAGAAAGAAACTATTTGCTGAATTGAAATTCTACTTGCATAATGGAAAGGAAAGCAGATAATGAAAAATGAAAGAAAGGAAGCTACTAGATTACTTTTGCATAAATAAACTAATTGCAAGAAATTGGAGACTAGAAATAGAAGAAAAGAAAGCAGTAATCACATCCTACTCAGACACCTCCCCGAGTCACCTGTGTGACAGGCGAGAATACTTCCCACTATACTATAATGGCACCAAAAAGTGATGAGTGCTAGTATTGCAGCAAGGATGCTGCAACGCATGGGCTACCAAATTTACTTATCAACTCGGGGTTCATACAAGCTTGGAGGTGACAATGCTATATGCACAAGTAGGAGTGAAGGTCCTGCTTTTTGTCACTTGTTCATCTGGTGGGAGACCCCAGGGATTGCAAGCCAGACTCCTATAGAGTCAGAAGAAGCTTAATTCTTTGATTGAAGAAGAGGAAATCTATTCTAGGAGAGCTACTCTACTGCAGTAATGAGGAAAAAAATATGTAATGCTAAATCACACCATATCCTAATTAACCATTTAAACAACTATGCTATGAAGAATTGCTAAATAAACAATAAACTAATGCTACTATCTAAGTTACAGAAGTAAAGAGCATCAAACCAAACTAATGAGTAAGCAAGGAAACTAAACTAAATCTGTTTTCAAATTTTGGGTTTTCTGATGATTGGATAGTGTTAGAGTTTGATTGAATAACCAAATCGAAGCTCAGAAGTGGTAGTGTTTAAATGATATGTAGGACAAAGTTCGGGAAGGAGTCAAGCAGAAAAGAAATCGAAGATAGTGGCAGAGATCTTATCGTAGGAGATTACGTGAATAGATGGATGAATACGATTAACAAAAGATGAGTGGCGAACATCTCATTGTAGGGGATTAAGTGAATAGATGGACAAACATGATTAATAGGAGATGAATGGTGGAGATCTTGTTGCAGGGGATTAAATGAATAGAGGGACAAATATGATTAACGAGAGATTAGTGGCAGAGATCTTATCACAAGGGATTAAGTGAATAGATGGACAAACAAGATTAACGAAAGATGAATGGTAGAGATCTTATCATGGGAAGTTAAGTCAATAGATGGAAAACAGGATTAACGAGAGATGAATGGCAGAGATCTTGTCGCAGGAGATGAAGTCAATAGACGGATGGATCACTGCAAGTCACGTGGTGACAGAAGAAAAGAATGTGTGGAATGCTGGAGTGGGCTTTCGTAGGTGGTAAGCAGTTTCTTGCGTGCCCTCAAAGCTGTAAGCCAAATTCCTAAATTTTATGCAATTAGCCTAAGTGAGTGACACGTAGCATGAGAAAACCACTTTTATTGCGTTCTCTCAAGCGAATATTGGTTGTGCAAGAATTTGCACGAGATTGTGTGATAGCTGTTGGATCATGCGGGATTGATCAACGGTCAAGATTGGCCAAGCTAGTTGGCGATCAGGTGACGTGATAGCCATTGGATCAAGCAAAACAGATTGAAAATGGAGATTCAGAGCGCCTAAAGTCAAACATTTAAATGAATATGCAACACATGGTTAACGATAATTGGTCAGGTTTTCTATGGATCGAATGGTAAGGAGATCTATGGGTATAATCTGATTAAGACATGATTTATTGGCTTCGGCATATATTATGTGTTGAACCTCATAATTACCCTCTCCTCAACAACTTTTCTCACCTTTTTCCCTTGCTTTTCCATAAGATTATAGATCCCAATCGATGATAAATGATAGGTTTTGTCTTAAGGAAGGCATTAAATGATTGACATGTTATATTATTATGTTTTTTCTATTTGAATAACATTTTTCAAATTAGCTACAAAACGCAACCTATTCAGCAGCTAACTGTGTATTCCGTAGCTACTTCCATGGTCTTCTAGGTTCCAGGTGTCAAATGAAGAATCCTGCCACACAGGCATCTCTAGAATCATCTCCACATGGATTCTATCCTATTCACTCAGCCTAGATCAACAATGACGCAAGCTTAAGATCGTAGTCAAAGGTGGAGTCAAACATATGATACCCGGAAGCAATAGGACTCTTCGTCTACTCTTTTGTGGTTTATCAATAAATCTAACAGTTCTATTGCAAGCATTAACTTGGATCGGCCACCTATGTTAATGTTTTTGCTCCAAACATCTCGCTCGAATTTAAGTCACCTGTAGCTGATCAGACATTTAGACAGTTCTTTTGTAATACATATGAGTCACCTGTAGCTAGTTTTCCTCAAAGATAGTTATGATTATTTCCTTTTAAATACTGGTTGTACAGAACCGAGGGGGGTTCGAAGAATTTGATGTATTAAGTTCAGACTTTCATCTCTGTACTTTGGGACTTCCTTCTTTTCTATAATATAAGTCATGTGTTGACCAATGAACATTTAAGAGAGCATTTTCAATTAGTTAGCAACTCAACCCAGTCAGTTGCAGAGGGCCCCTACATTGAAGGAGGTTTTCTTTCCATTTATTTTCTATTTAGTTTTACTTTCATTATTTTCTTTTAGTGGTATTTCTAACTTAGGTTGATTTATTTTAGTTTTGATCAATAGAATAATGTTAAAACTTAATTGTGTATTCTTTTTCTTCCAACACATTTCTTGAAAGGAAACGCTTTCGTTTCTAAATAGAGTAAGGTTGAAGTAATGAGAATGCACTATTGTCTAGCTTACTCATTGTTTTGTTATTTATTTTCTAGGACAAATTTTTCAATCCATTGCGTTAATGAACGCTTTTTATCACCATTTCAAGTTGATACTCATCATAAAATAAACGGTTAAACATTCACTTCACACAATGGTTGAAATCAATCAGTTACCTTCTACATGTTTCATTTATTTCTCTAGATCATAAAGTATAGAAAGTTGCTTGTATCCCATCTCAAGAAGGTTATCTTTCAAAATTGAAGGTTAGAGTAACTAGAAGTACTTCAGTTGATTTCATTCTTTGGATTTCAACATGCATTACAACTTTACCCTTAATTCTAAGAAATAGATTCATGACTTAGGATCAATGACGAGATAGAATAGATGCTCTATTTTTCCTTTCTTTAAATTATATTTTGACTATCTTCAACTATTGGTTCACCTTTGGAAAGTTTAGATTCACTTAAGTTTCTCACAGTTCAGATTATACATCATTAGGAATCAAATTAAGAACAGAAACCCCCAAGATAATATAAAAATAAAAAACAATGAAGTAAGAAGGGTTAACTAGGCACATATAGTGCACTACACTCCATCAGCTTACAAACCTCAGTTGATAACTTATGCAAGAAATTTATGACACTAAATTGACTAAACATTTTTGCGCCATTGTCAAGGAAGTGTAAATTAGGTAAACGTATACATTACATTAAAAAAAAAATGATATGCGTAGAGAAAAATACTCTAGGGGTAGATTTATAGTTAGAGGCAGGAGTTCCATTCCTACAACACCACCTACTCCACCAAGACTAAGACGAGATACACCTCCATCTCAAGTTCTTACTCCTAGCCATAGAACTCCTGAAGTTCTAAGGTCAGAAATTCAATCAAGAGGATCTCCTACTTCATCTACTGAGGCAGTCCTAGAGGAGGAAAATCTTGGATCTGCAACAAAAGGAGTAGCCTTTTCACCTCCACAGAGAAGCATATTTTAGTTGAAGAATTAAGAATACCTAGTGAGGAAGAAGAATTAGAACCTCTCTCCCACATACCATTAATAGAGGAACCAAAGGAAGAGAAATTAACCTTGTAGGTTGAATCTTATACTGACTCTGAAGAAACTATAATGGCAAAAGAAGGAGAGGATGGACAATTCACAATGTTTGGAGGAGGAAGAGGTAGAGGAAATAATGTAGAAGGCAGAGGAAATAATGGAGGAAGTAGAGGAAATAGGGAAATTGATAATTCTTTTGGATTCCCTATAGTTAATGAAGAAACAATTGCCACAATGAAAAGTATATCATCTTCTGTTCTCCCAAATTTCCATGGGTTAAAAATTGAAAGTCTTGAAACATTCTTATTTGAATTTGAAGTTCTATGCAAACCTATGATTATTTAGAAGACTCTCAAAAACTTAAGTTGTTTCCTTCAATGTTGAAAGGAGCTGCTTTGAAGTGGTTCACGGGGTTGGTCATTCAGTCCATTAGAACATGGAATGATGTGAAGATAGTGTTTTTGGACAGGTATTTGGATTATTGCATGCCTACCAATCACAAGGATGAAGTGTTCAAAATGATGCAAAGAGAGGATGAAAATTAAGAGGATTTAATTGAGAGATTCGACTATAACTTGAAAAGAGAAAAGACGGATAACTTAGATGAAGCTACCTTAAAATCTCTTCTCTTGAAAGCCATTAGAGATGAGTGATAGATATCCTTAAAATGATAGGGAAGGGAGATATCTCTCAACTCCCATAAAGTGACATAGGATAATTAGTGTTCATCTCTTGAGAGGAAAATCCAAAATACAAAACAAGCAAAAGAAAACATGCTTTAAGAGAATGACCTTTGGATGAAAAAGTCATACAAACTTGTGTGATTTGTTCAGAAAACCATGATACCAAGGGTTATCCTTCAATTCCAGGTCCTAAGGCTATTTTTCAAGAAGAAACAATTCCAAATTCAGCAGAACCTCTTCGCTTTTTCTCTAGAAGACCTTGGCAGGGGCCACAAAATCAGGGATTTAATAATCAAATGTATCTTTAGCCCCCACCAAATTGGAATTCTTGGTAGCAACCTTGGCCTCAATCTCAATCTCAATCTCAACCTTGGGCTCAAGGAATACAAAATCCTTATGGAAGATTTTCTCAATATTATCAATATCCTCCATCATATCAGAATTATCCTCCCCTATAAATTCCACAACAAAATCAGCAGCCACAACTTCAAAATCAGAATCCTCAACTTTCACTACCATTCCCACAACAAATGCCACAACAAAACTAACAAACTCAACTTCAAAACCAAAATCCTCAAATCTTACTACCATTTCAGTAGAGACCAAATTAGCTACCTACCCAACCATTACCAAACCCCAACAATAAATATCCTCAGAATACTTACATAATGGAAGGAAAACAATTTCCAACTTATATGATCACTCTGCTAGATCTCAATGATGTTCAACTAAGTTCTGGTAGGATATTAGAAAAGGAAAAGCCTTCTGTAGTTATTCAGGAACAAGACAATTCTGAGGAAGATTCTCTACAACCCAATAAAAGTTTTGAAGGAACATATCTCCAAAACCAAAATACTGAAAATGAAAAATAGAAAGAACCAATTAACTCAACTCCTATCATTGAGCACCCAGTATCTACTTCTGCAGCTCCTTTTCCTGAAAGATTACAAGTTGATAGAGGGGTAGAAAAGGAGATTATGTTACCTAATTATGATTTTCTAGATGAATTGAAAAATGTCTGTATCAAAATCTCTTTGTTACAAGCCGTTAAGGAGATTCCAATTCTAGGTAAAACAATAAAGGAGTTAAGCATTAAAAAACCAGGAAGAAAATCAAAAGAAACAAAAAGAATTCAACTGGTAAGAAAAATAGCAGACATAATGATGGGAAAAATTTCCATACAAAAATATATAGATCCATGAAGCCCAATTGTGAAAACACATATCAATGGATTTGAAATTCCGAATACATTGATTGCTTTAGGAGCAGAAATAAACATCATGAGCAAACGAACCATGGAACCACTCAATATTCCTAATCTTCTTTACACACCTACATTACTGCAATTAGTAGTTAGATATGTAATAAAACCAGATGGTGTGTTAGAATATATTTCAGTGTCCTTAGATTCTTGGCAATACCTTGTTGATTTTATGATCTTTACCCCCAAGAACAATCTAGGAGGACATCCACTTATATTAGGAAGACCTTGGCTACCCACAACTGATGCTTTCATTAGTTGTAGATTTGGTGACATGTATATTTCCAATGGGAATTCAACTAATAAATTCACTCTGTATCCTCCAGCAAGAAAAATCATAGAAATAGACTACAAAGAATGGATTGATGATGAAAATGACATTCAACCTCTCTTTACTATTTCAGACATTAGTGAAGATAGTCAAATCTTGAATACAATGGAAAATTTCGAATCATATCCAAAATATGAACATGATCAATTCCAAGAAAAACCAAATATTGAATATTTGTCATCTAGAATGATGTCTCTTTATTCTATGGAATAATTTGGTAGCTCTACAATTGAAATCTTTCCAGGAATAACATTGAACACAAACAATAACTTGGAGAAATTACAACGGGAAAAGCTAATCAAAACATTACAACAACATTCTACTACATGTGCATGGGAATATACTGACATGAAAGGAATTAGTACTAAGACTTGTATACATCAAATCTATAGTGAGGAAAATTGTAAACTTATCAGACCACCTCAAAGAAGGATGAATCCAAATCTTAGGGAAATTGTGAAAGAAGAGCTGCAAAAATTGCTGAATGTAAACTTCATTTACCCAATTTCAGACAACCAATGGGTTTCCCCTTTAGTGATTGTTCCTAAAAAGAATGGTAAATGAAGGGTATGCATTGGTTATCGAGAATTGAATAAAGCTACCCTTAAAGATTACTTTGGTTTTCCCTTTATAGATCAAGTGTTAGATACATTAGTAGGTAAGAAGTATTTCTCATTCTCGAATGGTTTTAGTGGTTATAATCAAATTCAAGTGGCACCTGAAGAACAAGATAAAACCACATTTACTTGTCCATGGGGAACCTATGTCTACCGAGTACTTCCTTTTGGATTATGTAATGTACCCGCAACATTCCAAAGAGTAGTACCAGGAATTTTTCTGATCTAATACATGATTGTGTAGAGGTATATATGGATGACTTTACAGTCTATGGGAATACATTTGAAGAAGCTTTAGAAAATTTGGAAAATGTTCTTAAAAGATGTAAGGAAGCAAACCTTTCACTAAGCCATGAAAAATGTTTTATGATGTTTACAGAAGGGCCTGTTTTAGGACATCACATTTCAGGAGATGGAATTAATGTTGATAAATCTAAAGTTGAAGTCATCTCTAAATTATCAATTCGAAATTGTCAAAAGGATGTTAGAAGTTTTATAGAATTTACAGGATACTATAGAAGATTTATAGAAAATTTCACTAAAATATCATCCCCACTCTTTAAATTACTCACCAAGGATTGTGAATTCAATTGGAATCTTGATTGCCAGTTAGCATTTGAGACTTTAAAGGCAAAAATTTCTGAAGCACCCATCTTGAGAGGTCCAAATTGGAAACTACCATTTCACATTTCAACAGATGCTTCAGATACAACTCTGGGAGCTATATTGGGACAAAAATATTTGATTCCCTATGCCATCTACTATACAAGTAAGAATTTGACTCTCACTGAGTTAAATTATACTATAACTAAAAAGGAATTTTTATCTATTGTTCATGCTATCAATAATTTCATACATTATGTAATAGGATATGAAACCTTTGTTCATACTGACCACTCTGCAATTAGATACTGAATAAGTAAACCTGTTAATAATGGCAGAGTTACAAGATGGTTATTACTCTTCCAAGAATTCAATATTACTATGCTAGATAAACCTCGAATCTGAAACACAATTGCTGATTTCTTGTCCAGAATTCAAAATATCAAAGATGACACTTCTGTTGAGGATAAGTTTCCTGATGAATATATTTTTGTAGTGACTACTCAGACCCCTTGGTTTGCAGATATTTTCAATTACTTAGTCATGAGGAAATTGCCTTCACATTTGTTTCCTAGAGAGAAAAGAAAATCATTCAAATAAGTGCAAGATACTCATGGATCACTAATGAATTATATAAAACATGTCCAGATCTCATAATCAGAAGATGTGTTAGGGAAGACAAAATACCTGAGATTCTTAAGGCATGTCATGATTAACCATGTGCTGGACACTTTGCTGACAAGATAACAACATATAAAATCCTTTCTTTAGGATATTATTTGCCATCCATCTTCAGAGATACCAAAGAATATGTCAAGAGGTGTGACAGTTGCCAAAGGGTATGAAAACCTGCTTCTTTAAATGAATTTGTTGGAAATAATACTAAGAGTGGGGGGGGGGGGGGGTGGGGGATGAATCAATATTAATCAAGTCAATAATATTTTTCTTTTCATACTCAAATTTATATACGCTACTTCCGTGAAGTTAACCCGCGTGTACACGCAATTGTGTTTGGGAAACAGCGTATATCCAACAAACTTATGATTCAGTTAATTCATCATATGTTTATCTTTAATCTGTGCATCATTACTTTATTAAACATTAAATAGTAAACATGTGCAGTAAACAACAAAATGAACCATCACACATAAGAAACACACATGAACACCAATATTTAAGGTGGAAACCCAATGTGGGTGAAAACCAACTACTGTTGTCATCTCTATCTTCTTTTAATAATAATAAAATTTGTTTACAACATTGTACTGGTGCAAATTCATACTAGTACGTAGGCTTCTACCTGCAAAAGGTTACTACCTTCTCTCATTCTCCACCTTCTACTAGAAGGGAGCTACAACCCCTAGCTCTTGTACTAGCCGATATGTTTGCTAGTACATCAGCATCGACCTACAGAAGGCTGCAACCTTCTTTCTTCCTCTAGGGACCACGTTTCATAAATTTTCAGACTGGATACTCCTGGAACACAACATCATAATATGAAGGCCACGTTTCATCTAATTTTCATACTGGACTCATCAACAATATTGAAGCTCAAAGTCAATCACCACTGCAATACAACCGTCAAATACATCTGCATTAACCAATCATTGAAACTCAATCATCAATCTCTGAATCACCCACAACTAAATCACTAAAATCCCATCATCACTGAAGCAAATCACATTCAACCAATCAATCTGAACATTTAGTATACTATCATAAAAAACACTATCAGCAGAACATAGAGTAGAGCCTCGAATTCTGCAACAACATCCAGATCCAACTGTAACCTCAAATATCATATCTCATAATGTATACGCTACTCTGATGAACTGAACTAGCGTGTATACATGCTAATTCATATTTTTGCAGCTATTCTAGACTTCAGTCATACCCAGATCATAAGATTTACAGAACAACACATGCGTCAGTATTTAGATCTAGATTATACATGATCAAACCATATAATGATAATTCATTTCAAGCCTTATGATCCCGATCCATCATTATATCTTATCCCTCATCAACCGCTAAGGTTCATCCTTTGTTCAGGTCAAGCACAACACCATAAGTCAATAACCTGCATGCTAGATCTCACACTTCATCAGATATTTAATACTTGCAGCCCTTCGCCTAATGATCTTCTCCTCCTTATATGGTTTTAGGCCTTTCTCAATACCATGGACCAAAACCACTTAGGACCAATACCTTGGACCAAATACCTAGGGTCAATACCTTGAACCAAAAACATAGTTTTCCAAGCTATACACGCTTTTCCTTCTATGAAAGTGCATGTGTACGTATACACTACTTGTGTTCAGTGAACCTGCATGTATACGCAGCTTGGTGAAGGTGAACCTATGTGTACCTCTCTTTCTTCATTCTCTATAGTCTGATTTGTGAACAGACATATGAGAGAGTTACCATTGTACATTACTTATGAACTGATTCTTGCATTTTCTCACATCTGTAAACACAACTGAACACAACTACCATGCATTTTGTCACATCTGATATCTCTTATGTAGATTCATCTAGTTACCATATACAAGTGAGTTGTTCTGCTACAAGTGGGCTGCCATCAAGTACAACACATGCGTCATAATGCCAACAATCTTCCCCTTTGGCCTTGATGGAAACCATGTTGGTGTTGATTACCGCAAGCTGTAGAAACTATTAGAGATAAAAAGTAACACCAAAAATACTCTCCCCTTTTGAAATCAAGGGAAAAGGGTGGACCAAGATATTCTCCCCCTTTGATATCAAGTGAAAAGGGCTGACCAAATTTTTTTTTTTTATATCTGAACAACTAAATATAAACATTGATCATGCTCCCCCTAAGCACATGCTGAATTTTCTAATTAAACTCCCCCTTTATACATGCTAAGATGCACTATATCATCCATGCTCTCCCTGAGCACATGCAGAATCTACAAATATTTTCCAAATAAAATAAAATGACTCTATCACTCAACTATGTGATTTTGACCTTCCTATCTGATCCGAATTGGATCTTTAAACACTCTTATAGTTTCCTGAACTCTGTAAAACTCATACCAAAGTTTCAAAGTGCTATGGATGTCAAGCTTATCAGAAATAATCTCTGGACAATGGCAATTTGTGGTAAGCACAGAGAAACTAGGCCCTCAGTCAAAGCGCACAGACCGTTGGCCCATGGTAACCACGTGCTGGCACAAACTGGCAAAACAGGAAGTTAGATCCAAAAACGGAGGTAGTTTCTGGTATGCGATTAGCACTAAATTGTGTATCACAGGGCGCCCCCCTTATTGAAGGAAAGCCCTGAGCACTTGGTCATAGGGAAAAGCATAGAACCGCATGGAAATCGCCGATTCCATCAGAAGGCGGGCCCCGCGCTAAAACCGGCAGGATATCGGAAGGCCCTTAAGCAGTAAGCGGGTTCGGCCAAGTCCCACGCAATTCCATACAATGGGTGACATGCGTACAATGGATGAGAGAGAAAACCACTCTCATTGCGTGGGTGAAGGGCATGCTACTTACTTGCGCGATATGGATGTAGACCATAGGATATGGAGGCTCCAGATCAACGATTGAGAAGCAATCCAATGGATGACCGGATTTGACAGGGAAATAGGCTGAGGCAGATAAGATTTGAGATCTGGCATGACCGATGAGTTGGTAGAGGGAACAGTTTCACGGGCAATCTTGGAGCAACGGAAATAACGACCACTCAAAGAGAGCTGACACTCATTTCATGAGGAAACAGGTGGCCACCTCTCTGTGAAGCGTTATAGTGATGATGACGTAGGGTAGGGGAATTACAGTAGACAGAGGTAGGAGATCCGGAGAGCTGGGAAGCAGAAACCAATAGTTAGGGAGTAGATTAGATTTAAGCCACAAATAGATAGAGAAAGCAGAAAGGAGAAGAAGTAGTAAAAGAGAGCAAAGAGAGAGAGAAGAAAAAAACTACAAAGAACATAGAAGCAGATTTGACCTGTAGAGAAAAGGTAGCATTGAGTAGACAGAGACAGAGACAGAGTCTGAGAGTCTGTGAACTCCAGAGAAGGCTTGAGAGGTTTGAGCAACTCCTCTGTGTATACCTGTAAGGTAATGAGTACCAAATTGGACTCTTACCATTGAGACCAGTTGAGGTCGCGTTTGAGTAAGGGGAGTCTGTGTACTCTAGAGACTTGGGGGATTGTTGAGGGAAATGTTCCCCTAGGGCTTTTTGGGTTGAAACCCTAGCAGACTGAAAGTTGTCTATACAGAGAAACACACATTCACACAGCCATTATGCTATTATAAGAAAATTCTATGATAAGGGGGCGTACCTTAGGTCCTACGTTTGAGAAGGTCCTTTAGGGTCCAAACCCTTCTTCAAGTTCCTTTTCCTCCTTTGTCCTGCAAAACAACCAATTCCAAAGAACACAACAGTATATGGACAAAACCTTATAGTGAAACCATGTTCATGTTATAAAGAAAGGTAGTTAGTTATGAAATGTAAACAACCATTCACATATGAATTCTAACTGAATATCATAAACATAAAGAAGATTTATATCAAGAACCAAGACATGTGCTTCTTTTATTATAGACAAATAAGGTAAAGAAAAGGAATAATTTCACTTGAGTCACCTTTCGCAGGCTCCAAGCAAAGCTTCCTTCCAGATTCATCCAGCCTCAAGCATTTAACAAACTCCTTCCATGACTTACTCCATGATGTCACAAGTAGTGAATGAACATCAACGCACAAGGAAACAAGGGTTTTCTGTACAAATGGGCGAAGTGCAGAAGGCACATGGGTCTCCAGACCTGGTCAGGGGAAAAATTTCAGCATAATAACCTTTCTCTCTCTTCTCTCCTCCCTTAGGCCTTCCCATTGAGGTCTTTTTATACCTCTCCCAAAGTAGTTTTTTAGTTGGGAGTTGGTTGGGAACAGTTGGGCCATGGGAACTAACAGGTGATTAGTAGGTAAAACCCGCGATCTCCACCCGAAATTAAGGAGTTTTATATTTTTTTAAGTGTTTTAATACATATACGCGAGTTGGGTATATGCCTACCTGCGTATACACGCATTTAACTCAGGGAAGTGCTGCGTATAAAGGATAAAACACTATTTTTTAAATTTTGGGACCAGGTCTGGAAGGAGGGGTTGCCCTAGGCCATGAGTGTAGCATCACAAACCATAAGAGTGAGATTTGGAGCTATAACAAATGCCCCTAATATATGAGGTCAGAAGGGGTACATGATGGCCGAAATGTATTAAGCCAGTACATGGAAAGGAAATTTGTCAAAAACGGAGGAGGACTTCACCAGAATTCATCATGCCAAGCCATAAAAGGAGATCAGAAAGAAACACTATCTGAGGCGGGCATACCCATGCTCAGAAAAGGTAAAGCATGTCCGCATATCAAATACAAGTGGATCCACTAAGTATACAAGTATAAACGACTGGAAAATACATAATGGATCATATGATCATGATCGAACAAGTACATGTCTGAATATCACATATAAGACTGTCAATGATGCTGAAAGATGTAACGGATCACTGATATCAAAGACTGATCCCAAAAGGTACCAACTGAACATGATGGAATAGGATGGTACTACACTGCAAACTCAGGTGCCAGCATATAGAATGTCGCCATGACTGACTGCAACATATAATGTGGAGTGTTATCAACTAGCAGGAACAAGAGCAACTGTCAAGTGAACCAATGAATGCTGATACAACCTGAGGTCTTCACCGAACGCCGTGGTACATTTCTACACCATGGGAATAAATGATCTGAATTCGACCATGTGAGAAATCATTTGATTACCGGTCATTGATGTATACCGTTAACAAACGTGAGACTACTCACTGATAATGATAATGAGTGTCAAGGTACCCAGTACAATCCAACAAGTGTGAATAGATGAGCTGGAGTCTAACACCTGTAAGAATCTATCGATCAGGAGACAATGATGGTTTCCAACTGTCGATATCGAAGGATCTGCCACTAATGACTACAAACCCCAAGGTACTGCCAAATGGACTCTAGATCTTTGCCTGAGAGTAATGAGTTGGAGTCGATAGGGAAAGATTCGCTAGAAGAAAGGCATTAAGGCATCCTTCATCAATCTAGCACGAGTGTAACCCGTAGGCCAATAATGTGGAAGGAATCGGACGAAAGAGATGTAGTAACCCAACCGAAGTACGTTTCTACCGTACACAAGATGTGGCTAGCGCATGATAGAAACCCTCTAAAACAACCAATAATGAAAGCTGACACAGAGGTGAGGTATCCACCAATAGGGTCAAATGGACACCAAGGTACTGCACAAATCCAAATGTGTGATAATGTAAGCTGATGTTGAACACAAGGGAAACCACTTAGTCAAAGACCCATGATACTGATCGATGCTGAGCACAAGGTGACCTATCAATAATGAAAATAGGGACAGGGTGCAACTCTAAGCCTGTCCTCAGAGCAAGGTGTTGTCGTCGATAAGGACAAGACCCGCCAGTAAGAAGTCAATGGGGACCTTCTCAAACAGGCACGAGTAAAGGACCAATATAACTGATGTGATGATAGACATGATACTGACAACCAAGGATGGCCGACTGAAAAATGAGTCAAGAGACATCGCAGAGAGGCCGACTCAGGCTAACTTCCCTTGAACAAAAGCACGACTCAATGTGACTATGTGGCAGCATATGATGACTTTGTATAAGTTGGCCATGCAGGAGGCACAAACGAACCCTCCATATGATTGGAAGAGATAACCAATCGGTGGAGAACTGACTCAATAACAAGGTTAAGTCATACCTAAGTCAAACTAAATCCCATCCAAACGGAGGAGACTTTGCTTTGAGTGCTTTGTTCAAGGGCGACATGACTGACTCTAGCTGCCAACAATAAATGGAAATATTGTCCCATTCCCGATCTTTTTTGGAATATTTAATTTTTTTGTCTTTTTCTGTTAAGCTTGAAAAAGAATAAAAGAATTCTATGGTATAGTGGAAAGAACGAGTGTCGATGAAACAGATGATCTAGTTCCTGGGAATGGAACGTTCCTATGCTCAATGCAGGGAGGTGAAAACTGGTCAGTGACACTCAAAGGTGTGTTCCTTCCATGGGTCAAGGTGTGTCAAGTTGTAGAAGTCAAAGGTATGCAAGGTTGATTTTGTAGTCGTCATGGTCAAAAGTTGGCTTAAACACGAGTCCAAGTGAAGCCGACTCTAGGCCAAAAGGTGCAAGTGGTCAACATGCAATGCAGTAGTACAACTCAACACAAAGGAGCCTCTAGGGTATAAGGCCAAAACGAAGCGAAGAAGCAAAGAGGAATGAGTCTTCAATGCATAAGTCATGGCGAGACTATAGAGGACT
The DNA here is from genome assembly GCA_031772625.1 of Pinus tabuliformis. NCBI lineage: Eukaryota > Viridiplantae > Streptophyta > Pinopsida > Pinales > Pinaceae > Pinus > Pinus tabuliformis. The sequence goes on along the minus strand of CM062816.1, from coordinate 286,573,755 downwards.
CCCGAGCCTACTCAAATCAGAGCAGCATGGGCAACAAATGTCAGTGAGGTGCTAAGTACGATGCCCACGTAAACGATGGCTCTACCATCGTGTCACGATTTAAAGAATCGGTGAGGGAAGATGGCTTATGAACCATAACACGATGGGGTCGAACCTATGGCAGATGTATTGACAAATGGAGGCTAGTATGCATAATGCAATGGAAAAATGGTGCCCCTAACCTATATGCTAGTGAGAAAATGATACCTGCCATGATGGGTCAGTAGTCATGGAACGGTCTCGAAACTGTCGAAAAAACGTCCAAAATGTCCTGAAAAACAAACCATTCTCGACATTCCAAGCTTCCAAGTTAAAAGTCACATGAGGCCAAACAAAATAAAATTTTGAAAAAATTTTGCATTTTCAAAACCTATAAAAGGGATTTTGGACTCACGATTTTTACCATTTGAGTTTGAGAGCAAAGAGTTGGAGCAAAAGGAGCAAACTTCCCGTATGCAAAATTCAACTGTTCAAATTCATCAAAATCCTCCAGGTAACTCTTACACTTAACTTGCAATTGATTGTGACTGGTTTTAAGATTTTTAATTGATGTTTCACCATTGAATTTTTTGCCAACAATTTCACCGCAGTGTATACGCGGGTTGGTAATATGAAACCCGTGTACACGCGGGCCCTATACGCTACTGTGTGCACAGGGACCCGCGTATACACTGCGAACATTTTTAACCAAAAAATTAATGGTTGAAAATCATTTTTTTCTTAGAATGCCGGTCATGTGGCAAGAAAGGGAACATGCAGTGGTGGATAATAAAGTCATGAACGATCCTGATGCTTTGGAAGCCCTACGGGGATGCGGTTTGCTTAAATTCTTCAAACTGCCGAATATGAAAGCAAACACACGTCTGCTTGAGATTCTCATTGATTATTTGGATGTCGAGGAGGAAGCCTTTATGATCGACCAGATGCCACTCAGGGTAGAAGTGGAGGATATCTATTTCATCACGGGCCTTTCCCGAAGGGGAGAGGTAGTACATTCCCGGGGCAGGACATGGAGTAGTCTCACGATAGAGGACTACGTACAAATATATTGCCCAAGACATCCCAAGAAGGTTGGGAGCCAGATTTCCATCACACATGTGGCGAGTTTATCACTGAGGATAATCTTGTTCACCATAGCTCGAGTGAACGGATCGTCCTCTCTGCATCAGGCATCACGGCTAACCATGAGCATGGCAGTTGACTGTCTCACTACTGTGTTCGATTGGTGTACTCCTCTTCTAGCCAACATGAAGAGACAACTCACTTCTATCAAGAGGGGACAGACCAAAAAAGGTGGGCTGACTTGATGAAATATCTGGGGGGTGCGGAGGTCCCAAGGACTGCCTTTGACGATGTCTTCTTCACCTGGTGGGATCAGAAGATCATCATCGTAGATGACTACCCCTATGTTGGGCTGGATTTCCGAGGAGATCCTGATCTAGCATTACTACCGAACGCAACATGGGACGAGATTGGTAAGAATTTTTTGATTTTATGATTTTTTGGATTTTTCAAATATAATGATGCATTTTGAAAAATATTTTGATGGGATTCAAATGACTAATATGATGATCATGTTCCAGATATTGGGCCAGTACAACCAGATGGGTTCCCGCAGCATGGACGGCGTAGTCGAGGAGCCGAAGAGGCGGCTGCTAATACAAAACGGACTCTACATAACATCCAGCGACACTTGGTGAGACAGACCTGCCGAGTATCGATGGCTGCCATAGAGGACCTTCCTGAGGATATGCAACATCATGTGGTTGGCATGCCACGTGACTGGGTTCACACTTTTCGGTGTGTGGCCAATGCGATAGTTACCTACTTAGCCGCTCATCCTGAGCTGGGGCATTAGATATGCCGGACATGATTATGGGCATTTGAGTCCCAATTTTGTATATTTTTGGACAAACATATGTACACTAGAGATGCTTTATGATATATATATATATATATATATATATATATACAATTCGTCTTTTTGATGCTTGATTTTATTGTGATGAATGATTGATGTGCGAGTCTAATGCTTGATTAGCGATAGAATCAGCTAACCAATTATGATATCTTGGAATGTGCAAATAATTAATATAATTAAATGATCTTTGTAACAACCTCACCCTTAAATACTGGCGATATAGACATGGATCCCTTACCCGATAAATGTTATTTAATTGTGACACTATCAATTGAGAATCAAGATAAACTACCAACGAGTCGATCCCATGAGAGATTGTCTCGGATAATAAATTAATAACGACAGTATACTCAGCCATATTGTTTGAAGCAGGACTGATGCATACGCCTCTTGATACCATCAATTGACCAGTTGGATAATAGAGTACCCAAGCTGTGGAAGCGAGATTCCGAGTGTGCCAACTAGCACCATCGGTGAACGCAAAATAGACCAAGTCATCCATCAACACCTTCCACAACGGACCAGAAACTGTTGATATCAGAAAACTCTTGATGATATATGTACAAATATACCTAAAGTACAAAGAAGCCATTTCCTAATTCCTACTTAAGCAAAGTACTTCTTTAGGTAGAGCCCGTTACGGGGCTCCGCCAGCTTGTTTCCCTCGAAATCTATTAACTCATACGACCCTTTTTCTAAAACTCTTTTAATAATGAAAGGACCACACCACATAGGCTTAAACTTGCCTGCCCCCAAGGTGTCTTTATCTTGGTCATAGACCAAGACAAGGTCACCTTCAGAAAAGACTCGAGGACGAACAGATTTATCATACTGCATTTTAACCCTTTTCTTATGAGCCTCATTCATCGTGGCAGCATCTTGACGGTGCTCATCGAGATGTTCCAAGTGAAGTAGGCGCTCTTCGAGACTCGAAGTCTCTGGAACGAGCTCAACAACTAACTTAAGAGATGGAATTTCACATTCAATCGAAAAGATAGATTCCATCTCATAAACCAACTAAAAAGGTGTAAAACCAGTAGCAGTCTTTACGGAGGTTCGGTATGCCCAAAGAGCCGAATACAACATAACGTGCCAATTGGACCGATTTTTGTCAATTGTCTGTTGGAGGATCGTCTTAAGAGTTTTATTGACTGCCTCAACCTGTCCATTGGCCTGAGGATAATAAAGAGACGAATGCTCCTGCCGGAAACCTAATTTGAGAGCCAATTCAGACATCAGCTGATTCTGGAAATGACTACCATGATTAGTGACAATCTCTTTCGGGATACCGAATCTTGAAATAAGCTGATTAAAAAGGAACAACGCTGCCGTGTCACTATCATTTTTATAAGTGGGCATGGCCTCAGCCCACTTCGTAAAGTAGTCTACATCCACGATAATGTACTTGTGATTCGCCGCTGAAGGTGGATTATAAGTCGTAAAATCAATACCCCACTTAGTAAAGGGACCGATGGTGACAACGGGAAAAAGAGGAGCTGGATGCACACGCATCTCCCGAGTAAAAATTTGACAGGGGTGACAGTGTTTGACCGCTTCCAGACAGTCTTTAAAGGGTGAAGGCAAAAAATAGCCGGCACGTAAGATGCGCTGGGCTGTAGCAAGCCTTGATAGATGACCACCACAAGCTCCACTGTGGCAGTCATTTAGCACTGACTCTGCTTCCTCTAAGGTTAAACAGCGTCGAAGGATTGAATCAACCCCTCGACGATATAATGTGTCACTGATGATAACATAATTTTTAGCCAGGTGACATAATTTTCAACGTTCATCCTTGGAGAAAGTAGAGGGGAACTTCGAAGTCTGGAGATAAACAATGATATCTCCATACCAAGGGTCGAGTGAAGAGATGAGGAGTAAATGATCATTGGGAAAACTTTCCTCATAAACAGTATCCTCTCCACAAGGCAGCTCAGAAATTAGCTCCGCGAAAACCATGGATTTCTTAGACTTGGTAGACAAGAACTCAAGATCAAATTCTTGCAAAATGACTATCCATCAATTATATTTGCCCCCAATCACTCGCCTACTAAGGACAAATTGAAATGGATTGACTGCCTCTAAGACAAAAGTTTTGCGTAGCAGGATATAATGACGGAGCTGCTGGACAGCGTGGACAGCTGCCAAGGCCAACTTCTCAACCGAAGAATAGTGAAGTTCAGGACCTATTAAGCCTCAGCTCAAATAATAAATCACATGCTCGGTGAGAGCATCGTCCTCCTGAACGAGAACCATACCAATGGTTGATTCTACTGCAGCGAGATATAAAAGGAAGTCTCTACCATAATTCGGTGGACTCAAAATTGAGGCAAAGACTAATGCCTTTTTCAAAGCATCGAGCGACCGCTGCGCAAAGTCGTCCCACACAAATGGAACTCCTTTCCGTAGCAAACGCATGAACCCTTTAGTGATCTTGGCATAGTTTGCTATAAACCGTCTTAAGAAATTAGCCTCCCTTGAAGACTATGAAGTTATCGAATTGAGGACGGGGGAGGCAACTGAATTATTACCTCAACCTTGAAGGGATCAACCCGAATCCCTTCATTTGACGCAATGAACCCTAACAACCGACCAGACGTAACCGCAAAAACGCACTTGTTGGGATTCAACCAGATTTTATAAAAATGACATCGCTCGAAAACCATTGGAAGATGACTAGGGTGATCAATTCTCTTTCGAGAACGAGTAGCGAGATCGTCCAAGTATGCTTCGATGACATATTTGATGTTGTGGAAAGCATATGACATGGCCCGCTGAAAAGTGGCTCCAACATTTTTAAGACCAAAATGCATCTTTCTATATGCAAAGGTACCCCAGGGACATAAAAAGGCTGTCTTATGTTGATCTTCAGGATGGATAGAAATTTGATTATAACCAGAAAAACCATCCATGAAGGAAAAAATCTCATTACCCACACACTCGTCGGTAATCTGATCAATGAATGGCGTGGGGTAATTATCTTTCGGTCAAGCCTTGTTTAGGTCCCTAAAGTCGATGCATACTTAGATCGTTCCTTGCTTTTTATCCATAGGGACTGGATTAGAAACCCAATCAGTAAGAGGAACAGGGTATATGAAACCCGCCTTTAGCAGCTTCTCAACTTCAGCTTTGATAGCTGCTGCTTTCCTAGGGTTAACCGGCTGAAGCCTTTGACGAACTGGTTTGGCGTTTTCATACGTCTTGATCTCATGTTGAACTATAGAAGGATCAATGCCAGGCATTTCTTCATAAGACCAAGCAAATACATCTCGAAATTCCTTAAAAAGGTCGGTGTAAATTTGAATTTCTTCAGGGGAACATTCGATTCTGATGAAGAGATTCTCAATCATGTTAGGGTCCCTAGAGATATTTATAGGTATCGTTTTTGAAATCACCGACATATTACCTTCGGCACAAACGTGTGCTGGAGCCAAAGGATTTGACACCGTACAAACATCACTAGTAAAGAGCTCGGAGAATCTGGATTCTACATCCTGCAATGGAGGAACAAAGTATGAACGATGGTGTAAGTCTTCCCAAGGTCGATCTATACCCATCATTGCTTCGAGGATTGCTTCTTCAGAAGGTAAAACTAAATCTAAGCAGTCCAAGGCAAAGGTAGAATCCAGGCTCCAGGCCAGGGCCACATCACCATCCAACTCCTCTTCGGAAAAAGGAGTAGAATGGTCGTCTGCAGAGTTGATGATAGACTGATATCTAAGCTCAGCTACAGATATAGGGAATGCCATTCCATTTACTTGTCCTTCAACTAATGTGGTCGTAGGTGAAGCCAAGGTCCAAGGGTCTGAAAAATAACGAGTTCAGAAGAACTCTTCGCGAGGAGACTCCTTAGATGATGAAATGGCATTGATTCTAGCGAAAGGAGAGGGAAGATCAAATGTACCCATCAATGAGGAATACATCCCCACTCCTAAATTCTCAGTAGGCGGACGAGGGTTATCCACTAAGGGAACAGTAGAGTCAGAGCTTGCTTGAGGATCGACTGGACAATAATCAAATTGATCAACCTTAACGATTTTCCCCTCATGAGGAAAGCAAATGACATGAAATAGAGTCGAAACAACAGCGTCCATTTCGTATACCCAGTTCCTTCCTAAGAGGAGATTGTAGTCTAGGTTAGCATCTATGACTTCTACTTCAATATTGACGACCTTCCCCCCAACACATATAGGAAAGGCTGGGATAATCCCACGTGGCTTATGAGAATGACCATGAAATGCAGTCAAGACGGTAGGTGAAGGAACAGTCGAAGGCGATCCAATAGCCTTCCAACATGACATCGACATGACGCACGTGGAAGCTCCTTCATCGATAACGGTACGCAAAATGTTAATTTTCCGGTATGTAGAATTTATTTGGAAAGCCATATGATGAGGGAGTCGCTTTTTGACATTTAACATGTCAAATGTGAAGAGCTAGTTGGATCGACTACCCCAATCGCGAAAAGTAAAGCACTTCGCTGAGCCAGACACGACTGGAGAACCTCTAAAGTGGACATGGCGCATGGACTCTAAGCCAGATCCTCAACAATGGAGTAATTTTGGGTGGCCCTAGCATTAGGATTAATAGTCGCGCGTTTAGCGGAACCTTTCGGTATCCGTGGTCTAGTCTCGATAGGGGGTCACTCAATATGAAGGTCGGTATTCCTGGGAACAGTCCTATCCTTGGAAGTTTTAGATTCACCATAATCACATGACCAAGTAGCCACATGGACATTAGAACCCATCATGAAAACATTTGATGATTTTTCCCCTTCGTGGTTGCCCCCTGCTGAGGTACCAGGATTTGAACTCGCGCCAACAAGAAGTTGTTGCCCTTCGGGAAAAGGGTTGGTTAACACATCTTGAGAACTAGAAGTCCCTTGCTGCCCTAACAAGCGCTGAGCATATTCAATCTTGGGGCAGAGGTGAGTTAAATGGTCTCCACTGCACAACTTGCATGGAAACTTGACTTTCTTTCTAGACTCATTTCTACCACCACCAACATTATTGTCGGATTTATTTGCGTCAGCCTTCCCATCCTGATTCTTTTTCTTACCTCATCCTTTCTTTTTCCCAATGGAATTTTGATTTCCTTTAGGGTTATCAGATTGGACGACATTAATCGAAGAGGTTTGGGAAGTCAGAGGGTTAGACGATGTGACTTGGTTGTTAGAAGCAGTTTGTAAAGACAACTGCTGCAATTGGTTCAACAAATTCACCGCATTTGTGTCTACCGACCCAACGATACCATCCATGTGGGGACCTGGCTTCGACTTAGCTATGTCAACCTTAGACCCAGGAGCATCTGGCAAGTATTTTTATAGGATCCCAGATTGAGAGTAGATCAATTCTAGTTGCTGGGCCCTAAAAATGGCTTGCTCCTCAGAATAGACTTCAGACATGGAGACATCCTTAGAGATCTCGGGTCGTAAAGATTTCAAAAACCATTCGAGATGGTACTCCAGAGGGATTTCGGCTTTAATGAGCCTCTTTCTCTGTCTCCATTCCTGAATATGGTAAAAAATGTGAGTTGCCTTATCCTGACAAAAAGTGGCCAGAAGTTCAGTTTCGGCATCATAACGGACAGGCAACTGGAAATGATTTAAGAAAATATTAGCTAAGTCAGCGAAAGATGTAAAGCTGCCCCCTGGCAACCCTATATACCATTTGGCCGAACTACCTATCAAGGTGCGCTGAAAAAGTCTCAACCTAATCGAGTCATCGATAAGGGAGTTCGATGAGCACTGCAAATGGAATGTGGTTACATGGTCGCCTGGGTCTTCACCGCTCTTCCCTTCGAATTTTGGAATGTCCGAAGGGATTTTGGTTGGGACCGAAGGCCAGGCCAGATTGTACTTGATTGGATCATTTGTTAACTTAGTGAGATCTAGCAAGTTCAACGTTGCCAGAAACGGAAGCATATGAGGACCTTGGGGATTCCACCCAGACTGGGCGGAGCTCCCAATGTTCTGAAAAGATTGGCCTGGATTTTGGAAGGCACCAGGCTGCCCGAAGTAACCAGCAGAACCGGCTGAACCAGAAGGCAAGCCTTGTGATCCAGCAAAATTCGGAGTTTGACCAACTTCGGCCACAAATCCTCCATAACCAGCAAAGTTTCCTCCTAAAGGATTATAAGGATTTGAGAACCCCTGATACGGATTCCAAGCCGAAGCTAAGGGAGGAATACTTTGAAATGAACTAACTGTGGAGTATGGCCTATTCCCTTGTTGGCCGAAAACCGGATTCCCAGTTCCCACGCCACTAACCCCAGGGTTAGTCCAACCTTGGAAAGGATTGCTACTTTGTCCTATAGAAGAAAAAGACATGGATCCTATCGTCGGGTTGGAATGTGGTATATGACCACTTTCGAAAGGAAAACCCTGGAATGAAGCCGATCCACCCATCATGGACATGGCCGCACTAAACAGAACTGATGGAATACCCTGTGAATGGGTGCCAAATGGGAAGAATCCAAAACCAAAAGCATTGGTTTCGGAATTTCCACTCGTGGATGGAATGGAGGTAGACCCAACTAAAGATGTGCTAGAAAAAGACCCAAACAAAGAAGGAGAGGAGATGGAAATTGTTCCTCCCCCTTGTACCGATGTTGGAGTGTGCATAGTTGTAGCACTTGTGGTAGAAGCCATGCTTCCAGTAGTGGTCATCGATGGTAAGCGCGTAGCGTAACCTGGACTTGACGGTCTATGCGTCGGAGTCCCAACGTATTGTAATACGTCTGGATGACTAGATGGTAGGGGAGAATTTGGAGCCGCTAACGACTCTGAGAGTTCTTCTACCTCTATATTATTCCCTGCTTGAAAGAGAACTCGAGAAAGAACTGGAGTGTTCCTCTCTTGTTCTGCAGAAGTGCCAAGCCTTGCTTGAACACTAATGCCCCCGAGAGGAGGATCAATCCCCGATGCGTCAACTACCATGGGACGAAACCCACCAGCAGTATTACCTCTGCGCCTTCTAGGAGAAGGCTCTAAACTTGGTGGTGAAAGACCACGAAGTCTTCGAGACCGTCTAGGTGATCGGTCAGCCACTTTGAATTTTTTGTTAAGATCTAACTAAAGACTCAAAAAATTGAAAGCTAGGCCAACTAAGAGCACAGAGCACACACTATAAAGTCCCTAAAGATAAGAGCCAGTCAAACAACTTCCAAGTATTTTCGCTCCGGGTGATTAGGACTGGACACCAAAATACAAGAAACTAAATTAAGGGGCCTTCCGAAGATAGTCTGGGATGATGAGGGCCCAGTCCTATCAGCAAAGGTAATAGAGGAAGTTACGCTGACCTCCTAACAACAGCCTGCACCGGTGCAAGCCCCCAAGCTTCACAAGGGTGCCCTCCAGTAGTACCATTGAGAGTGATGCAATGTCAACCTCAGGTGCCATGGGATTCCCCTCCACAACCACCTATGTGGATCCCTAGGAGTAGCAACCATGGATACCAACTCGTCGTAGAAGCCAGGCGGAATTGTCGTGAGGTAAGTTCGGACAAGTAGGAGAGGGGGTATCTCTCTTCCCTATCTTCACAGACCCTCGTGCTTAACTCCCAGATCCAGATCTTTCTTGGTCTTCCTAACGCTACTGGATTTTCACTCACTATTTAGACTCCTATGTTTGACATTTAAATGGCCTTGGAGTGTTCACTCTCCACTCGCCTAATCCAAGGCCCTAAAATCCTAAAACTTGTTGGTGTATCTAACTTAAAAAAAGTTTTAATGAATTTTAATTAGCACTTGATTTTAAAATAGGTTGTTCTTTAAGTCACGGGATAAAGGAAGTGAAAATAATGGTGTTTTTTTATGCAGAAGAAATTAATAAAAACCTAACTACATGCACATGCACTTGTTTTCGTTTTTCGATGAAAAGCAATTTCTACAGGGTTCAGAGGAACTTCTAATAAAACAAAATTTTCTTTTCTTTTTGTTAATTCATGCTTCACACTCACAAAAGTTAACAAAGCTATGTATGCCTAAAAAGGTATGCAAATCTATCCTAATGCAACAAATATATGTTGATGCAAGATTCAAAACTACTCTGAAAACAAGAAATGAAAGTTGCTTGCTTATCAATTTTTATTTTTGCCACTTAAAATGTCTAGATGGAATATGAGATGCTACCATTCATTTCGTCTAAACACTAAAAACAAGTTTCAAGACAAACATAAAGCACTTTCATTCACTAAAAGGAAACCAAATGAGAACAAAGTTCAAGAAAGCAAAACTAAGTTTTTTTCAAAAAGTTTTCTTCAAAAGTGACAAAAGAATCTTTTCAAAAAATGCTCTCAACAAGACTGAAACTTTGTGATTGAAGAATAGGTAACAAACACTTTTCAAGTTGACACCACACAATGGATGAAAACTCAACAAAAAGAAATGTGTTTAAGGATGCTCTTAACAATCAAAAGAAGCAATGAAAGCTTTGGCAACAAAAACCAAAAATATCAAAAAGACAAATTTCAAGAAATTATCAATCAACAACTTTCATGAAACAAAGAAGTGGATGGTCACAAAAGCGGTTTTGTCAAGCAAAAAAAAAGTCACCAAAAGCAAGATTTAACACAAAGATTGAGATCAATCTTCCTGCCCTGATGAATCAAAGCATCCAAGATTCCTAGCAAGAAATCTTACATGCTTTAGCAAAAAAAACGATGACGCTTGCAACAACAAAAACAAGATCAATACTTCTTACAATCAGAGAGAATTTGGAACAAGATTCTTGCTATAAAACAAACAACTGATACTAGAAAATGATTGTTTCAGACTGAATCAAACCACCACATAGACCTTCAGAGACAAAAAGATTTAAAAATCTTGAAAATTGTAAGATATACGCGACTGTACTGATGTACAAATTACGTGTATACGCGACTGTAACTAAGGAAACCTGCGTATACGCGGGTTAACTTAAAGAAACATGCGTATATATGCCTCTGTAACTAAGAAAAACAGTGTATATAAAAGGTTTCAAGAAAAATAAAAAACAAACTGAAGAAACTGGGAAAACTTAATGTTCGAAAACAGAGCACACAGCAACAGCAAGAAAATAGGCAGCTGAGCCCTCATTGGCTTGAAAACACCCAAACTAGGAACAACAAAAATGTTGTCCCCAGTGGAGTCGCCAATTCTGTTGAGGGAAATGTTCCCCTAGGCCTTTCTGGGTTGAAACCCTAGCAAACTGAAAGTTGTCTATACAGAGAAACACACATTCGCACAACCATTATGCTATTATAAGCAAATTCTATGATAAGGGGGCATACCTTAGGTCCTACGTTTGATAAGGTCCTTTAGGGTCCAAATCCTTCTTCAATTTCCTTTTGCTCCTTTGTCCTGCAAAACAACCAATTCCAAAGAACACAACAGTATATGGACAAAACCTTATATAGAAACCATCTTCATGTTATAAAGAAAGGTAGTTAGTTATGAAATGTAAACAACCATTCACATATGAATTGTAGCATGAATATCATAAACATAAAGAAGATTTATATCAGGAACCAAGACATGTGTTTCATTTATTATAGACAAATAAAGTACAGAAAAGGAATAATTTCACCTGAGTCACCTTTCGCAGGCTCCAAGCAAAGCTTCCTTCCGGATTCGTCCAGCCTCAAGCCTTTAACAAACTCCTTCCATGACTTACTCCATGATGTCATAAGTAGTGAATGAACATCAACACACAAGGAAACAAGGGTTTCTTGTACAAATGGGGGAAGTGCAGAAGGCACAAGGGTCTTCAGACCTGGTTAGGGGAAAAATCTCAACATAATAACCTTTCTCTCTTTTCTCTCCTCCCTTAGGCCTTCCCATTGAGGTCTTTTTATACCTCTCCCAAAGTAGTTTTTTAGTTGGGAGTTGGTTGGGAACAGTTGGACCACGGGCACTAATAGGTGATCAGCAGGTAAAACCAGCGATCTAAACCCGCGATCTCCACCCGAAATTAAGGAGTTTTATATTTTTTATGTGTTTTAATACATATACACGAGTTGGTTATATGCCTACCCGTGTATACGCACATTTAACTCAGGGAAATGTCGCGTATAAGGGATAAAACATTGTTTTTTAAATTTTGGGACTAGGTCTGGAAGGAGGGGTTGCCCTAGGCCATGAGTGTAGCATCACAAACCCTAAGAGTGAGATTTGGAGCTATAACAGGGATCCAAGTACCACCCTACTGATCATTATCTGTTAAGTGAGAATCAATTTGAGCTCACTATCGAAAAACTCTACTTTTTAAGGCACAATAGAAAGGCCAGCACTAAAGGTTGGACCAGGAGACGTAGCCCAGGGGGATTGGGTGAACTCCTTATTAAATTTGTTGTGTTTATGTGTTTTCTTGTTGTGTTCTCTTATTGTTTCATTGTCTTTGTATTTCGCAATCTTATCGATCCGTTGCATAAAATAACATAGAAACCCCCTAGAACATAAGTCTGCAATACCTTCATTAATTAACTGAGCTCATTTACGAGTGATTTCAGATCAAGTGGTATCAGAGCTTCTAGTTTATTTAAGGTTAGAAAAGCTTGTGCTGGATTTTGTTGTTGAATGCTAACTAGATCAAAGCTTAAATTAGGAGGAGAGTTGGTTGAAACTAATCCAAAAATTGGAAGAATCCATTCCAAGAAGAAAATGTCAGAAGAAAATCCCTTGGAATCAGATCCCCGGTTCATGGATATTTTTACGACCTTGAATTCAATGGTGGAACAAATGTATAGGGACTTTAGGAAACATAAAGATGAAGATTCATCAAGCTCCAAACAAGATAAAGGAGAAGAATAGTCTCTCCTCCATGACCACTCTAAAGGCAAAGCAAAAGAAGAAAAATTTCTCACACCTCCTAATAGCCTTGAAAGTAAAAAGAAGACATCTCTGATTAAATTAGATGTTAAATTTTATTTACCAATATATGATGGAGAGTTGAATGCAGAGAAGCTCGATAATTGGATCAGACAAATTGATGTTTATTTCAGAGTGTAGAGTATCGACTCAGACAAGAGTAAGATTCAGCTGGCCAGCCTATGCCTCAGAGCACTACCTTGGTATGGTGGGAAGGTAGGACACAAGCTGACACAAAGAAACATGGTAAGATTATTTCTATCTGGAGTGAATTTGCTTCTGCAATCAAAAAGCAGTTATATCCACTAACTTACATGCAGCAAGCCATGATGAGTTGGCAAACTCTTCGCCATTTGAAAGGGAAAAGTGTACAAGGTTACACCCAAGAATTTAGGAAAAGAGCTTTGAGCGGAATGTGTATCAATGAAGATAGAATGGATTCTACTCCATTATCATCTAACGGGGCAGCCTTGTGTTCTAGGAATTTCATTAGACTCACCTGAGACTCTGTTGAAGTACATAGGTGGTCTACATAGCTACATGAGGCACACTATCCTCATGTTTAATCCCACTAGTATAGATGAGGTATTTGTTCAAGTTATGCATCTAGAAGCTAGAGGAAAGAATGGGAACCCAGAAGTTGGGGGATCATCCCAACCCACTACAAGAAAGAATAAGGAGAAAAGAAAATAGAAATGGAAAGGAAGGAAGGCCAACACTGCATAGAAAAGCAAGTCTTCATGCACTCACTGTAAGAAGGATGGGCATGATGATGATCACTATTGGATTCTACATCCAGAGCTGAGACCTAAGAAGTTCGAGGGCAAGAAGAATAAGACTACTACAACTATTCAGAAAGGTTTGGGGTCAGACTCAGGAGATGAAACAACCATTGTAGCCACAGGTATAAAAGGTAAAAATTCTAAGGCATCTACTAATAATTCTACACAATCTATTAATGATGAAGAAAATGAGAGAAAAAGACATGAGCTTTTCCATATTCAAGTTATTTCCAAACATAAAAAGATTGATACTTTGTTTGATAGTGGCTCACAAGTAAATTTAATTTCTGAAGCAATTGTAAAGAAGTTGGGATTACTAACTACACCTCACAAGAAACCATACCCATTAGGCTGGTTAAGTGATAAAGCACAACTACAAGTGACTAGACAATGTAAACTTAAGTTTTCTTTTGGGTCAACGTTTGTAGATGAGGTTGAGTTAGATATAGTTCCTTTGGATATATGTGGAATTGGTTTGGGAAGTCCCTACTTGTATGATAGAAAAGCTATTTTCTATAGAACTGAGAAAAAGTATCTACTCATTAAAGATGGAATCGAATACTTTTTAAGGGCTCATAAGCTCAAGAATAATTATACTCTCATAAACTCAAGGCAAATGAAATGAAGTGTAAATTCATGTAAACAATTTTTACTGATGGTTGTAAAGGAAAAGAAACTTGATAAAACCAATGTATTTGAGGGCTGTGATGCTAAACAACAAGCTGATTTAGAAAAAGTTGTTTCAGAATATGATATCTTGTTTCAAGAACCTAAAGGTCTGCCACCCAAAAAGGAAATAGTGCATGATATTAATTTGCAGCAAGATGTTCCATTGCCTAACATCGGAATGTATAGGTTGTCTGCTTTAGAGAATGTAGAAATCAAGAAGCAGGTGCAGGAGTTTCTCGAGAAGGGGTTCATTAGACCTAGCACATTACCATGTGGGTCTCCAATCATTTTGGTAAGAAAGAAAGATGGCTCATGGAGAATGTGGATTGATTACCAAGCAATGAAAAAGATAACGATAAAAAATCGTTATCCCCTTCCTCACATAGATGATCTATTAGATCAATTGAAAGAAGTTGTTTATTTTTCCAAGTTAGACTTGCATAGTGGATATCATTAGGTCAGAGTTGCAGAACAAGATGTATGGAATACTTCCTTCCAAACAAAGTAGGGATTGTATGAGTGGCTGGTTATGCCTTTTGGCTTAACTAATGCCCCCACTACTTTCATGAGAATAATGAATGATGTACTCAAACCTTTTCTTGATGATTTTGTTATGGTATATTTGGATGACATTCTTATATTTAGAAAAATGTGGGAAGAAAATTTAAAGCATGTTAAGTAGATATTAGATGTTTTGAAAAGAGAAAAACTTTATGTTAAACTCTCAAAATGCGAATTTGGTAAAACATATTTGAATTATCTCGGTCATATAGTAGGGGGTGGTGAATTGAAGATAGATCCCTCTAAGGTGGAAGTCATTGTAAACTAGCCTAAACCCAAATCTGCTATAAAAGTTAGAAGCTTCTTAGGAGCAACACAATATTGGAGAAAGTTCATTTCTAAATTTTCCTTAATTGCAACTCCCTTACATGCTTTAACAAGATTCAACAAGGTGTTTTAGTGGGGAGGCAAACAATAGAAAGCCTTCTACACCTTGAAAGAAAAGATTAGTACAACACCAGTACTAGCACTGCCTGATCTTCAAAGACCATTTGAGATCCAAATAGATGCCAGTGACTATGCCATGGGAGCAGTGTTGATACAGCACGGTAAACCCATATTTTATCATTATAATACATTTAATTCTGCAGTAGTTAACTATCCCACATATGATAAAGAATTGTATGCATTAGTAGAGAGTGTGAAAAAGTGGAAACATTAATTAATGGGCAAAGAGATAGTTATACATACTGATCATCAACCACTTCAATATCTACACTTCCAAACTAAGTTGCAGCAATCAAGACACTATAGATGGATGAGTTTTCTACAACAGTGTCATTTAGTCATCAGATATAAAAAGGAGATACACAATAAAGTTGCATATATGTTATCTAGACCAATTATAAATGCATCTACTATACTTAAGCATAACTCAGTATTGCATGAGAGCTACATTGAACAGTATGCCCAAGATATAGATTTCAAAGATGTATATGCAACTTTAAGTCAAGGCAAATGAGTAGAAGAATTTGATTATCACATTAAGGACCAACTCTTGTATCATTTTGGGAAGCTATGCATTCCACAAACTAAAAGAGTAAAGATAATTTGAGAGGCACACACTTCTCTAATATCAGGTTACTTTGGGGTAAGTAAAATGGTTGCACAGTTGCAAAGATTTTATTGGCCAAAAATGAATGAGACAGATTCTAGATATGTAAGAGGGTGTACCATGTGTGCTAAAAGCAAGCCCGGCAATAGAAATCTAGGCTTTTACACTCCACTACCAGTTCCTTCTAATCATTGGGAACGTGTTTCCATGGAATTTGTTGGAGTATTGCCTAAATATAGGAAAGATCATGACTATTTATATGTTGTTGTGGATAGGTTCAACAAAATGTGTATTTTGATACCTTGTAATAAACAGATTATCGATGAACAAACTGCAAAGTTGTTCTTTCAGCATGTATGGGTTCATTTTGGATTACTCACTTCCATTGTATCTGTTCGAGACACCCGATTTGGTCAGAATTTTTGGTCGAGTATGTGGGAACTGATGGACACCAAACTAAAGAAAAACACAACCTTTCATCCACAAACAGATGGCCAAACAGAAGTGGTCAATAGGACAGTGATCCAATTTCTTACAGGCTATTGCAGCAAGCATCCCAAACATTGGGATGAACATTTGTGTTATGTGCATCATGCTTACAATCGAGCAAAACATTCTTCTACACAAAGATCTCCTTTTGAGACCTGTTTCGGTTTGACACCAAGGTCTTCCTTGGATTTTGTCTTTGGTAAAGACATATCAATTGATGGCGACAGTGATGTGTACAAGGCAACCAAATTCATTGAACAAATGCAAGAGTTCACCAGGTAGTACAAGAATAGCTAGAAAAGAGCCAAGCCAAATACAAGGCAAGGCATGACAACCATCGAATGGAGCATAGTTTCCAAGTTGGTGCTCAAGTCGGGTTGTATATTAGCAAAGATAGAATGCAAGGTGAAGGTAAAAAGCTAAAGCCAATAAGGTATGGACCTTCAAAGATACTTGAGAAAATTGGTGAGAATGCTTTTCGCCTTGATTTACCGGCTTACATGCACATCTACTCAGTCATTAATGCAGATAGATTGAGACTATTTGAACCTTCATTAATTGAAGATCCCGAAGAGTAGAGTCAATTGCCTTCTATTGATGATCTGTTACATGAATATCTCAATGAACTGCATGAAGACATAGTTCTGGATAGGAAGGTGAGGATGATTCACAGGGTAGATGTTGAGTACCTCAGGATTGGACTCAAGGGTTCAAAGTCAAGCAGCAAAAAATGGATAGAGATTGGACAAGTGAGACAGCTATACCCTCACTTAGTTGATTCTTGAAAACCAACTTTTGGTGGTCCAAAAGCTTTTTTAGTGGCAAGGCCGTGATCCGAATTGGATCCTTAAACACTCTTATAGTTTCCTAAGCTCTGTAAAACTCATACCAAAGTTTCAAAGTGCTATGGATGTCAAGCTTATCAGAAATAACCTCTGGACAATGGCAATTTGTGGTCACCACAGAGCAGCGAGGACCATCGGTCAAAGCGCATAGACCGTTGGCCCATGGTAACCGTGTGCTCACAAACTGGAAAAATGGGAAGTTAGATCCAAAAACAGAGGTAGTTTCTGATATCGCAGGGTGTCCCACTTAGTGAAGGAAATCCCTGAGCGCTTGGTCATGGGGAAAGCATAGAACCGTACGAAAATCACCGATTCTATCAGAAGGCGGGCCCCACGCTAAAATCAGCAAGATATCGGAAGGCCCTCAAGTGGTAAGTGGGTTCAGCCGAGTTCCACTCGGTTCCATACAACGAGTGACATGCGTCCAGCGGATGAGAGAGAAAACTTCTCTCATCATGTGAGTAAAGGGAATGTTACATACCTGTGCGATATGGATGGAGACCGTAGGATCTAGAGGCCCCAGATCAATGGCGAAGAAGCAATCTGATGGATGACTAGATTCGATAGGGAAATAGGCTGAGGCAGATAATATTTGAGATTCGACATGACCGATGAGTTGGTAGAGGGAATAGTTTCATGGGCGATCTTGGAGCAATGGAAATAGCGACAGTTCAAAGAGAATTGGCACTCAATTCAAGAGGGAATAGGTGTCCACCTCTCCGTGAAGCGTTATAGTGATGATGATGTAGAGCAGGGGAATTCTAGTGGACAGAGGTAGGAGATCCAAAGAGCTGGGAAGAAAAAACAAACATTCAGGGAGTTGATTGGCTTTAAGCCACGAACAGTTAGAGAAAGCAAAGAGGAGAAGAAGCAGTAGAAAAGAGTAAAGAGAGAGAGAATAAAAAAAATTATAGAGAACAAAGAAGCCGAGATGACCTATAGAGCAAAGGCATCATCAAACAAGTATAGATAGAGAGAGAGTTCGAGAGTCTGTGAACTCTAGAGAAGGCTTGAGAGGTTTGAGCAACTCCTCTATGTATACTTGTTAGGTAATTAGTACCAAATTCGACTCATATCACTGAGACCAGTTGAGGTCAAGTTTCAGTAAGGGGAGTCTGTGTACTCTAGAGACTTGGGGGATTCAAGTACCACCCTACTAATCATTATCTATTAAGTGAGACTCAATTTGAGCTCACTATTGTAAAACTCTGCTTTTTAAGACACAATAGAAAGGCCACCACTAAAGGCTGGACCAATAGACGTGGCCCAGGGGGATTGGGTGAACTCCTTATTAAATTTGTTGTGTTTATGTGTTTTCTTGCTGTGTCCTCTTACTGTTTCAGTGTTTGTGTATTTTGCAATCTTATTGATCCGTTGCATAAAATAACATAGACACCCCCAAGCACATAAGTATGTAATACCTTCATTAATTAACTGAGATCATTTACGAGTGATTTCAAATCACTATCACCAATGACTCATACATACATCAATCTTCCAACCAAGTAGGGATATACATGATTGGAATATATCAATTATTACATCATCCTTCCCATGCATAGTGGGGTTACAAATTACATCATATGATCAAATGGACTCATCAAAAGGCTACAACAAACAAAGACAAATTATTACATCATGGGTCTTTATATGACCTTTACATTGAGAGAGACCAAATATCTAAACAAGACCATGATAGTCATCAGCAACTGTCATACACCATGTATGATCTACTCCATAATCATCTGTCAACAACATCTAGACCAACAACCTGTATATGTCCATCATTAGCTCCAAAGATATAACAATGTAAATATCATCAACCTATGACAAAGTATGTATGCATAAAGATATCAACTCATCCTCTTGATCTCATCAAGATCAACTTGCTTTGTTTCCTTAGTAGAAAGAGCCTTATCATAACCTTCCATGAATCGACTTAGCATATGTCATATCTCCAAGAAGTAACACAAAATCATTCACACCATATCATATGTGAAAACACCATACTCATCACATTATGATATTTCACAAGAACCCTTAATATATATACCATGTGTCATCATTAAGGAACATCCCACATCTGATAAACATCAACCATGATAATCACATATGTGAGTACCAACCTATCATCATAAGGTAAGAACTCATCATCATTATGTGTCTAGGTGAGCCATGTCTTGGAATATCCATGTCTTCAAATTGCTATGTGACCTGCGATAACACCATTCTCTTGGCCAAGCAACAATATTTATAAATATGCAACTTCAGTAATCATCCTTCTATCCAACATACTATATATCCATCAAAAAGATAGAAATATGTATCTAGTAAATCATGAGCTCATGGCCATTTGTCAAGATTTCTTGATATCATCAATAGCAACAATCCTCAACCATGTGAGAGCCAAAAACTATAGGAACCCTGCATCATATTTGTACCATACAAACTTTATGTATCTTTGAAGACATGATGTCAATAACATAAAAGAAAGAAATGGCTCAGCATCAAATAATGAAGTTGTGTACTCAAGCTTTGTACTTCTTGTCCTTATGAAGATCACCATGTAAGCAACATATATGTACGATATGCATCATAAAAGAATCATCCATAAATCTAATCTAAATATTAGCTATGTGACCCCAAGTACCATATGAGATTTTATCATGGGAAACTCATAACCGTAACATAGCAAGATGTATCATCTAGCCATATAAGAATCATAATCATTGATTACGTACCAAATAATTCTAAACATAATCCCAACAATGCTTTATTAGAAGCATAGTATGTTCTCCCCCTGAACCTATTCCACCTGTTCACTGTCAGATCTGATCATTGAATATATTAGTAAGAAGTATCAAGTCATCATCATCAATCAAATATACATCAAGTTATCAACAACTTGTGAGGATCAAAACACTTCTAAATAACATCCACAGACTGTAGTCATCTACGATAGAAAAGATAATTGATAATTTTTTGAATCATATCACATCAATTTTTCTAAGACTATCCCACAACAGGTGGCTGTTGCTTCTTCCATGATCCCATGGCTGTTCCCCCTTACTGTAGGTGGTTCTGAGACCCCATTCCCCATGTTCAGTGGTCTTATCCAGAGAACTTGAGGAGTAGCGATAGATCCCCGAGATTTGATATGTAATATTGGTTCAGTTCTCTATCGATCGAATATGGTATGACACATATCTCATTCATGCTTAATGAAATATGCCCATAGCAGCATTTTTCATGAAAGCATAAGGACATAATTACAGCTTCAAACTCGTGTATATACGTGACTTGCCTTCATGAAACATGCATATGAGATTTAGAACATTGAAGTTTCATACTTTTAGCCTCCCCTGTGTCTGTCATGTCTCTACACTGCGCCATGCCACATGTTTTTCACTCTACTTCCTTTTTCTTCCATATCTTCAAGTGTGATGATGTTTTCTCCTTTTGGTATGGTGCCCAAAATTTTCTCCTGCGTTCCTTTGCTATATGTCCAAATTTGTTACATGCATAACATCTTACATGTTTCATATTTCTTCTATAGCAGTCAATGGTTTTATGACCAAACATATTGCAAGAAAAACAATATACCTTAAAGTACCTATAAGCTGATGATCCTTTTGATTGATGGTCTTGAACCATTCTACTTCCACATCTCACTACAACATCTAAGATTATGACATATAAAACATTCAACGTTATTCATTTGAGGAAATGACCAACTATCACTTCCATAGTTAGGAGTAAAGGATTTTCTTTGAATAATTTATTTCCTTGGTTGTTGATGAGTTTGACCTCTCATTTCCTTGTTGAGCATTTCAAATTTTGCATTAGAGTTCCTTGCCTCACTTTGTGAGCTAGATTCACCTTCAATAGATTCATGAAAACCAAGACTAGTTTTGATGGCAGGGGACCTTCGACTACTGAGAATATCATCCAAAATCTTAATACTATTTTGAAATCGTAAAATCTTATCCTTTTCTCCTAATTTACCTTTTAGGATATTTACCTCAACTTGATATTTCTCTTCCTTTTCAAGATACTATTTTTTCATGATTTCTCCATCTTTTCTTCCTTCTTCCATTTGTTGCCTTAATTCAAGAACTTTGTTTTCTTGTTCTTCAAGAGCTTGGAATAGTTCTTCATTCTGCTTATTTGATTTTTCAAGATCTTCTTTTAGAGAGAGAATCTTAGCTTCAAGACTTTCATAGTAACTGGATCTATCTTTGAGTTTCTTGATTGTTGTGCTCCTTTTATTTACTTCATTTCTTAATGATTTCACTGCATCCTGCAGCTTTTCACATTGATCTTCCTTTTCCTTGTTTCCTTCCTCTAGTTGAGCTTTTAGTTTGGTAGCTTCTTCTTTGAAGGCACACTCCCTTTTGTCCAATAGATCTTGTTGATCTCTAATTTTTTCTGTGAGACTTTTAAATTTTTCCTCTATCTGATATCTTTCTCTCTCACCCATAAGAGAAAATTTAGTTGTTTCGCTATCACTTTCATAATCTTCAAATGGACAAAGAAATGTATCACCAGAGGATAACAAATTCATACCTGATAGTTCTTTTGTTTGTTCATCTTCATTATGAGCTGATTCTGAATCTGAAGAGTTTCTTCCACATAATCCCCAATTGACTCTCCTACTGTCATAGTTCCTTTGAGATGTCTTCTTGTTCTAAGGTGATTTCTTCTTTAGCTTCTTTCCCATTGTTCTACGGATCTCCTTCAAGTGATCAAGCTTCTTCTGAAGTTCCTGCTCTGATACTAATTGTTGGAAATAATACCAAGAAGGGGGGGGTGAATCAGTATTAGTCAAGTCAATAATCTTTTTCTTTTCATACTCAAACTTATATATGCTACTTCCATGAAGGTAAATCACGTGTACACACAACTGTGTTTAAGGAAACCAACGTATATCCAACAAATTTATGATTCAGTTAATTCATCACATGTTGATCTTTAATCTGTGCATCAGTACTTTATTAAAAATTAAATAGTAACCATGTGAAGTAAATAATAGAATGAACCATCACACATAAGCAACACACATGAACACCAAGATTTAAGCTGGAAACCCAATGTGGGTGAAAACCACCTATTGTTGTCATCTCTGTCTTCTTTTAATAATAAGGAAATATGTTTACAACATTGTACTGGTGCAGATTCATACTAGTATGCAGGCTTCTACCTGTAGAAGGTTACTACCTTCTCTCATTCTCCAGCTTCTACTGGAAGGGATCTACAACCCCTAGATCTTGTACTTACTGATATGATTACTAGTACGTAGGCATCGACCTACAGAAGGATGCAACCATCTTTCTTCCTTCGGGGACCACATTTCATAAATTTTCATACTGGATACTCCTTGTTATCGGGAAATCTAGTGTTTACGCAGAGCTGCTAGTCCCACTAAGAAGGGTAGCTATCTTAGAAACAAACATATTAAAGTTACTTTCATTTTCCTTTATGAGAAGTAGATAGGAGAGGATCAAAGAAAACCAACCTCGATCTTTCGCTTAGTTCTTTGCTTGTTCCTTCTCCTCACCGACAAGTCTTTGCCACTTCTCCCTTGACCACTCTGCTTCAAAGAGTACCTGTAAAGTCAAAGCAGCATAATACCTTCAAAGTGCAGAGATCTACAATCATAAGAAATATAGGAACAGATATATATTGACCACACAAATGCATATACTATCAGACATACAAGAATGTGGAGGAAAACTTGAATAACTTTATTGATGTAAAGATTAGAAGAGAGGATTACAACCCATTGATCTGACCCAATGTCATCCTCCCAGCCTGAACGCCCTTCTTCACCTCATGAAAAGCTTAGATCACTAAACACTATGATATTCCACCAGAAAACCAGCAACACTTCCTTACAAGATACAAAATTCCAGCCTTTAGATCTCTGGGATGAGGGATCCATATATAGATGATTGCAGTGAGGTGAGTCAGCTTCTGGGATTTTGATTAGTGTCTTCTCTCTGATAGTTCTTGATTCCACTTGGAGATTGATGATCTCTTACTCATCCCTAGGTGAATTCAAAGAGGCAAGTGCCACATGAGAAGTTTCTAGAAGATTCCATGATCATCTAGCTTGCAAAATCTCTCTGCCATTTCTCCATTCTTGCTCATCGCACCCTACAGAAGGGCTTTCTAGTATGCATCACACCTTTTACACTCGGCAGGTGAGATGCATCACACCCTTAGCACTGAGCAACCTGTATGGTCCAATTTTGACCAGTTCTGAGCAGTTTTCTATGGAGAACATCTGGAGATGATGTAATCAGCTGACCTTGTTCCTTTAGGGTTATGGACATATATGATTGGGGTTGTAGTGCCCAAAAATGTCTATAATAGTTGCCCCCTAAAGCATGAGGTCGTTAATCTTTTGATGTCGGGTGAAATGCTTTATCATGAGGATCCGAGGTTTTTCGAACTAGAAGGCGACCTGTAATAAGATACAATACAATACATTATCTTCATAACATTTTCATGATCTAGTTGAGGCGAGCATTCCCATGCTCAGCTTTATAAATTCATTTTCATGTACATAGGATAGACAACCATCTATGTGGCAGATTGATGATTCTGATAGAGCCATCAACCTTAGTTTCGGATGATCATCTCTTCAGAAATGATGTACATTTGATGTCTTTATTTTTCCTGAATATATCACAGCCCGAATGGATGAAACTAGATCCGGGATCTTCAAACTTGTCCAATCTTTGCCCGAAGTACAAGTCAATCCATGTGAAAAATGTTATGGAGTCGAACATGGAAAGACATCGCTTGATTACCAGCCAATGATGTAAGCTATTAACAAGCACGAGAGGAATCACCGATAATGATGATGACCCTCAAGGTACAAAAGTACAATTTGCATGGTGTGAAAATGGGACTTGGCATCGAACACCATGCAAAATCTCTCGGTCGAAGGCCATCAATGTAAACCTATCACCAAAAGTGAGAAACTTTCCATTGAGGCATGCAAGCTTCAAAGTACTGAAAGGGTTGTTCCTAGGTCGACTTCTTGGATAATGAGCTGATGTCGACAAGAAATGACCCGTCGTAGGAGGGCCTTAATGAATCCCACATCTACGACACGGAATGGAGCAAATGACTTTTGGAGGTGAAAACGATCTGATGATACAGGGTTCAGGGTGGCGGTCATGAAAGAATGAAGCATAAAGGTATTGTAGTGGATGAGACACAAGATGGGTTGCTGAATTCTCTGATCAAATTCTCTTGAACATATCGGTGACACTGAAATGGATTGGTAGCGTTAACCCCAAAGATGGATGGTATGATGGACCAATGGTAATATGACCAGTGAATGGAATAACCCAACCTGACTCAATCATGATGATGGAGTGAAAGTGTCATGTTCATGAGCGACTCACTACCAATAAAGTTTCTTCAAGTTTTCTTCCCAATTTTTCCCCAGTAATTACTAACCATGACCATTCTGTAGGTTTGAACAATGATTCGAAATGGTACACTAGCCGGTAAACGAGGTCTGCCTAGTAGATTCCAATCGAAGGAAATGAATAGGTTTCTCAGAGGTGGGACCGAATAAACAGCCAGGTATGACTCTAATGAACTTCCTTCCTATGGTAAAGGAACGGGTAGATTGATGCCATGTTCATCGGAGTCTGTGTTTACGAAAATAATTTGAATGGTTTCATTCTCGTTCTCTTCGGTGATTGTATCATCTGAAGATGGATCTTCCGAAGACAAGACCGGGTCGACTGCCACCTCAACCTTTTGACTTTCGTCTGGTATGGATTCAGCAGGTTTATCTTCAATGATAGATGCTTCAATTGACCACAAAGTTGTGTCAGTCGGATTTTCAACTATCGATGGACTCGGCAAGAGTTTCTTTTATCCAAGAGGAAGCCGCAACGGTGAAGTGGGATGGTTATCCAAGACTCTTTTAGCTTCGTCCAGGAAGGGACAACAATGGAT
Organism: Pinus tabuliformis; assembly: GCA_031772625.1. NCBI lineage: Eukaryota > Viridiplantae > Streptophyta > Pinopsida > Pinales > Pinaceae > Pinus > Pinus tabuliformis. Next base: position 286,548,570 of record CM062816.1, on the reverse strand, counting down.
GGCATGATTGCCTTCACATAGTTTGTAATGAAATTTACATCTTCCTTTCTGTCCAGAGACTTCGTTTTCACTAGTTGATGGTGTGCTTTCAATATGATCATCAGAGGTTGATGACACCGGATTGTGAAAATGAGGAGACTAGTCCCTTAAGATCCGGGGGATACAAGGACAATCTCGATGATAGTGGTCCCCTTTGCAAATGACACATGGAGATTTATGTCTGGATGGTGCCGTGTGTGGATTTTCACTAGATGATGCATGGTTACCCCTTTTTTCCTTTGGCTCCTTCTTCTTGTTTTCCTTCTTCTCCTTCCCCTTCTTCTCCTTCTTAGTTACTTGATTTTTCGCTTTACCAGCTTCATCAAGCGAAGAGGAAGGCGGAGAGGGAGGAACGGACGAAGTAGAAGGTTGGGGGGTAACTCTAGTCTCATCTAGTTGTTGACTTGATTGTTCAGGAATCATGGTATTCTGAACGACAAAGGTCGAGAAGAGCACTATTGGCAAGCCAATCGTCAATCCTGGAAGTGACAATGTGGCCATATGAGGTGACCAACATCTCCCCAAGAGGAGAAAGGACTAGGATTTCCTCCAAGGGGAAATCCTTGGTTGGTGGACTCCATTTTCTCAACCTAAGACCAACAAGGGAACAATGACGTTATTCCGATTAAAATAAATTTTAGACGCTTTGACACAACCTGTTTTTTCAATTTTTAAGAGTCGAGAAAAAACAAAAGATGACTCTAGTCACCTTCAATTTTTAATGAGCCTGAAGTGACAAGTGCTCAGATGGACCTTTTCCTTTAAGGAGTCTGAAAAGGAATGAAAGAAACTACTTTGGAAATCTAGACAGAGGGATTACCAAACCAATCACAAAACTATAGAATACTTTTTACGGTACGGTAGTCAATCTTCCCGAATGCTGTGTTCAGTGCATTGCGATCGATAGGGCAGCAGACACGACGTGCTATGGATAAATGATATAGCCTATTGTGGTCTCCCAATATATTATCGATGGTACGTGGGAGCACAAGTCCGTACTAGCACTTGTTATCTCAAAGAGGAGGAATCACCCAACCTACGATGAAAGCGATAGTTACCAGGCTTTACGACGCCGAAATACGTCTCTAGCCTAGACATCTAGATGTTGTGCATTAGGTTCCAAAGCATTTTTATGTTCATTGAATTTATTTTACAGTTGATCTTTCTTAAGAAATTTTCCTTTCAGGTTCACTGCGTGATGTAGATATACAATTCCTAAAATGCAATCTAACATGAAAAACAATCGTTTGATCTTCTTCTTGCAATGAAAATCCTAGCTACTAAGGAAAGAGAGATGATATTCTTTCAACACAGAGCAAAGAGCATACACTAGATGCGCTGTCCTAAATCAAACCAACAGGTAGTCTAAATGCAAATGCACATACATGTATTTGTTTTCCGCTTTCTTAATGTGTGAATGACATAAACAATGCTGAGTCCAAATCTGAATTATCTTTTCAAAGCGACAGTACTAACAAATTTCTGTTCTAAAACGAAAGGAAGATAATGACGACACTTTGCGATTTTGAGTTGAAAACTGCTTTTAGCACTTGAAAAACCACTAATTCAAATCAAATACAAGAGCAACTATATAATCGATCGTCAAGAATGATAGGATTCTTTTCTTTGACTGAAAACGACACTTGCGACACTTCCAAATCAAAAGACGACAATTTGATTATACTACTTTTTGTAAAAGAGAACTGTAAATGGTGCAGAATACATAAAAACATTCACAATTCTTTGTACTATGGAGGCAGAATCATGCAAAGGAAGGGAGTTTCCATAGTGGTATACTGATCACAGATAGCAAAACTCCTGAATAAAGCTGAAGGGAGTGAACAAAGAAACCAAAATCTAGAAGCAGAAGAGGTCTTATCTGATCAGCACACCTGCAACACAGGGAAAGTGTGATGCAATGCACCTACCACACATAGGAGGTGGGATGCATCCAGATTCCCAAGAGGAGAACGTGCGATGGTCTAGGGATGAGACTTCAACTTGGTTCTTGGTCACATTTTACAACTTAGTTCAGGGATTTAGGTCGAGCTAATGATAGTCAGTAAATAGAAATCACATGGGCTGATCTAATGAGGTTACTAGAGCCACCACTAGGGAAATTAGGATGTTTGCAAATTGATTGTTCAGTTTATAAACAAAACCCGGAGATAGACTAAAGCAACATTGATCTACTTTGCACTTACATAGCAAATGCAGTTTGAAGGCTAGCTGGCTTAACTTCAGGCTCCATCTGTAAGTTTATAAAGCAAACAAGTATAAACAAGCAAACAATCTATTCGCTCCCCAGCGGAGTCGCCATTTTGTTATCGGGAAATATAGTGTCTATGCAGAGCTACTAGTCCCACTAAGATGGGTAGCTATCTTAGAAACAAACAGATTAAAGTTACTTTTGTTTTCCTTTATGAGAAGTAGATAGGAGAGGATCAAAGAATACCAACCTCGATCTTTCGCTCGATCCTTTGCTTGTTCCTTCTCCTCACGGATAGGTCTTTGCCACTTCTCCCTTGACCACTCTGCTTCAAAGAGTACCTGTAAAGCAAAGTAGCATAATACCTTCAAAGTGTAGAGATCTACAATCATAAGCAATATAGGACCAGATATATATTGACTACACAAATGCATATACTATTAGACATACAAGAATGTGGAGGAAAACTTGAATAGCTTTATTGATGTAAAGATTAGAAGAGAGGATTACAACCCATTGATCTAACCCAACATCATACTTCCAGCGTGAAAGCCCTTCTTCACCTCATGAAAAGCTTAGATCACCCAACACTATGATATTCCATCAGGAAACCAACAACACTTCCTTACAAGATACAAAATTCCAGCCTCTACATCTCCGGGATGAGGGATCCATATATAGATGATTGCAGGGAGGTGAGTTAGCTTCTGGGATTTTGATTAGTGTCTTCACTCTCATAGTTATTGATTCCACTTGGAGATTGATGATCTCTTACTCATCCCTGGGCGAATTCAGAGAGGCAAGTGTCACAGGAGAAGTTTTTGGAAGATTCCATGATCATCCACCTTGCAAACTGTCTCTGCCATTTTTCCATTCTCACTCATCACGCCCTACAGAAGGGCTTTCCAGTATGCATTGCACCTTTTACACTGGGCAGGTGAGATGCAATGTACCCTTAGCACTGAGAAACCTATATGGTCCAGTTTTGACCAGTTCTGAGCAGTTTTCTGTGGAGAACTTCTGGGAGATGATGTAATCAGCTAACCTTGTTCCTTTAGGGCATGAAACAACACCTTTAGGGACTCATAAGCCTTTTTTTTATGGACATATATGATTGGGGTTGCAGTGCCCAAACATTTCTATAACACTCCTAGAACACAAAATCATAATATGAAGGCCACATTTCATCCAATTTTCATATTGGACCCATCAACAACACTGAAGCTCAAAGTCAATTACCACTACAATACAACAATCAAATACATTTGAATTAACCAATCATTGAAACTCAATCATCAATCTATGAATCACCCACAACTAAATCACTGAAGTCCCATCATCACTGAAGCAAATCACAATCAACCAATCAATCTGAACATTTAGTATATTGTCATAAAAAACACAGTCACCAGAACATAGAGTAGAACCCAAAATTCTGCAACAACAGCTGGATCCAACTGCAACCTAAAATATCATATCTCATAATGTATATGCTACTTTGATGAGTTGAAGTAGCGTGTATACGCACTTTTATCAAAGCCAACCAGCATGTACATCTGCAAATATTAATTCATAATTTTGCAGCTATTCTAGACTTCAGTCATACCCAAATCATAACATTTATAGAACAACACATGCATCAATATTTAGATCTAGATTATGCATGATAAAACCATATAATGATAATTCATTCCAAGCCTTAAGATCCTGATCCATCATTATATATTATCCCTCATCAGCCGCTAAGGTTCCTTCTTGGTTCAGATCAAGCACAGTACCATAAGTCAATAACCTGCAGACTAGATCTCATACTTCATCAAATATTAAATACTTTCACCCCTTGGCCTAATGATCTTCTCCTTCTTCTAGAGTCTTAGGCATTTCTCAATACCATGGATCAAAACCACTTAGGACCAATACCTTGGACCAAATACCTAGGGTCAATGCCTTGGACCAGATACCTTGGACCAATACCATGGATCAAAATACCATGGACCAAATACCTCAGACCAGAAACTTAGTTTTCCAAGGTATATGCGCTTTTCTTTCTGTGAAAGTGTGTGTGTACGTATATGCTACTTGTGTTCAGTGAACCCATGTGTATACGTAGCTTCGTCAAGGTGAACCTGGGTATATCTCTCTTTCTTCACTCTCTGTAGTCTGATCTATGAATGGTCATCTAAGAGAGTTTCCATTGTACATTACTTCTGAACTGATTCCTACATTTTCTCACATCTGTAAACACAACTGAACACCACTGCCATGCATTCTGTCACATCTGATATCTCTTCCATAGATTCGTCTAGTTACCATATACAAGTGAGTTGTTCTACTACAAGTGGGTTGCCATAAAGTACAACACATGCATCATAATGCCAACAAAAATGCCACTACAAATTCTAGTACTCATTGAACCTTTTGAAAAATGGGCCTTGGATTTTGTTGGACCAATTAATGTGCCATCTAAGCAAAAGAAGTATATATTGGTGTGCACTGATTATGTCACTAAATGGGTAGAGGCTAAAGCATTACCTTTTGCTAATGAAAAATATGTAGTTAATTTTCTTTTCGAGGACATCTTCACTCATTTTGGTGTTCCAAAAGAAATTGTGACAGATCAGGGATATCAATTTACACCTAAAATGGTGAAGAGTCTTGTGGAAGATTACAACATCAAACATAGGAAATCTACCCCCTATCATCCACAAGCAAATGGTCAAGTTGAATCTACAAATAAGGTGATTGAAGGAATTCTCACTAAGATTGTGCATCTACATAGAAGAGATTGGGCAGAAAGGCTTCCTGAAGCCTTATGGACTTGTAGAACTACATGGAGGAACATGACGAGACATATACCCTATGAACTTATTTATGGGAAACAAGTCTTGTTCCCTATAGAGTTTCAAATAAAAACCTTCAAGATGGTAGTCCAATTGGGACTGATCTTTTCAGAGGCATAGAAACATAGATTGGAGCAACTCAATGAGCTTGATGAAATCAGGCAAGATGTAGTTCAAAGGACCAGTATAGTCCAACATCAAAGGGCTAAATGGCATGATAAATATATGAGGGAGAAGAAGTTTCAAGTAGGAGATTGGGCACTTTTGTTCGATTCAAATTTCAAATATTTTCAAGGGAAGTTTCAGACTCATTGGCTTGGGCCATATGAAGAAGCCTTTAATAACGGAGCAATACAGATAAGGACAATAAATGAAAGCAAAATACCTCTTCTTGTGAATGGTCATCGGTTGAACATATATCAGAAGCCAATTTCAAGAGGGGATTTCATTAAGATTTTCGACAATAACTCTGAAATGAAGCTAGTGAAGAATTCTTCTTCTTCTCCACTAACTTGGCCCTTATTTTTCCTCAAAAATAAAAATAAAAAATATATATATAAAAATAAATTGTATGAGTTTGAAAACCAATCATTGATTGGCATACTTATACAGAAAATACAGGGTGAAAATAAGATATTTCTAACATCCTATATTTTCCATTTCCTTTCTCTAATAAGTAGTGACAAAAAGATACATTCATTTGCAGTTCAGAGTCTGCAATTTCATAGTCTCATTCCATCTCATTTTTTTTTCATTTTATTTCACAGTTCCATTTAATCTCACTATCATATTTCATTTACATTTTATTTTTACAGTTTTATTCCATCTCACCTTATTTCCCATTTTATTTTGAATTTCATTCCATATCACTATCATAACCCATTTCCATTTCATTTTTACACTCATATTCCATAGCCATACTTCACTTTTCCTTATTTTCACATTCTGTAGTTGATTCCATTCTGCAGCTAATCTGAGTTTGCAGCTACAACTTACTTATCAACTCTGGAACAATTATACAACTCACAAATAAATCATGAATGCAGGAAATTGAAGAATCCAGTTTTGAGACCAAACATGCTAAAAGGTACCTATGGATCAACACAAAAATAGTTATCAAGCATAAAGGTTAAGTTCAAAAGGTAAAGTGAAAAATTTATTTCAAACAGCAAGTTAAAAACATAAGGCATGTATAATATGGATAATCATATGTCTCCTTAACAAGTCATCATTTGATTTGACTTCCACTTCATCATACGAAATCTCAGCCACATCTTCCATACTCAGTACCAAATGATCCATAATAACTTCATCACACCACATTATGCATAAAGAAAGTGCTGAAGGAAATGAGAATATGAGTTAGATCTTTTTATAGAAAGATAACAATGAAATGAACCAAGTATTGAATCAAGACGAAAACTCCAAATCTCCTGCGAGAACTAGAAATTTGTGGTTGTGGGGTTGCTGAAGGGTCTCTTCCTCAAGTCATGGTCCCAGAGGGAGGAGGTAAGGCCGAGACACCTGCTGACAACCTTATGGGGGTGTTTTTCTCCTTGATAACCCGCTAATTGAAAGAAGGCACAAATGGAAGAAAAGTAAAACACAACCAATCTAGGGTATAAATCCCCAGTGAAATTCTAGGGTTGAGAATTTACTCCCTTGTGTGATGGGGTATCCTATTTCTTGATATGGGTGGAAGTTGTTGCTCCCTTATGTGATTCTAGGTTGAGATGTTATCCCTGATGATATTCTCTCTGATGAAAACATTCTAGATAGCATCCCACCAACAAAAATTCCAGATAACAACTTTATGGATAGAGGGTTGTAGCTTGAGCTCCCCTTCGGTATCAAATTATTCTTCTTCTAGATCCGAGAATGTTTAACATACGAGCAAGAACAATTAAGAGATAAGCAAGAATAAGAAAAGGATAGATCAAGATGTACAATGCTGATTTGTGATGATGAGACACATGAGATGTATGTGGCATGAAGACTACATGATATAGATGATCCATGAAGATACGTAATGATACTTAAAGATTCCAAAATGGAATATTGTTCGACGAACATATATTGACAAGTGGAATTCTCCCTAGTTGAGAGGGAGTGCTAACTTTTGAAACTACAGTAAAAATTCCACCTTGGACAACTCAAAGGACCAAGATGATTCCTACATTAAATTCCCCTTCTCGAGAGGACCAAAATTAACCTAAATATCACCTAATTTGGTTAAACAGATATTAATGTTTGAATTATTTTATTCATTCATAAATTATGAAATGGGTTGGTCCTAACCACATCGGTAATTGCTTGGTTCAATCTTAACACCAAGTTAACCCTCAGAAAATCCTATAAAAGGAGCGACCTCAATTTCATTTAAACACATCATCATCTTTCTATTCTTCTATTTTTCCTTGGCTCACATAGATATGTCAAAAGAAGTTCACACAGGGTTTGAAATCATAGGTGACATGTTCATTCTGAGTTTGGGTTTTCTGGATCTCAATCACTGGCATATATCAGGACATTTTCATCCCTAGTCACAGGCATAGAGTGGGAAAGGGAGCGACTTTGGCTCTCTGGTCACTCGAAGAAAATTCAATGAGAGTGACTCTGGGTTCAGAGGCAGATTAGAGGTTCTGATCCTAGGTAGCTTGCGTAGAGTAGCCTGGGAGCGACTAGGACGTCTCGGTCACTTGCACAACTATAATAAGGGAGATAGTCTGGTTTCAACTATATTATTCCACAATCACACACATGAAGCCTTCTTGAGAGCGACTCTACAGTTACAATCACTTGCATAAAGTGACCAAAAGAGCGACCTGGGAGTTTCAGTCGCACACAGACAATTGTGATGAGGACGAACAAAATTCAGATCTGGGTTTGACATCCTGACTTGAATTGAATTTAGTGATCTAGTAGATCTTAGTTTCTCTATGTTGTTATACGTAGATATGATTTGTTAGTTTCTATTGCAAACATATGTATTGGGCTCATTGACAGTGACAATATTGTTCAACACAGTGACAATAGTATATAGTTATTGACATTAGTTTATGAAAACACATTATAGCCATCAATATGAGGATTCTCATTCCTAGCATGATTAGATATGTTTCATATATATCATTATTGTTTTGCTGCATAGATAAAGTTATGGATTATTGTATTCTCTTTTGCTACATCATTTGATGACGATCTAAGAAGAAGAATATTTGCAAGGGTTTTCCCCATAGTGGGTTTTGTCCTAGTCTTGGACCAATCTTGTTGTCTCTATGGGTGTGCAGGCTTTCTTCTATTGTTCCTTTTATATTCCACTGCATTGATAATGATGGTGATGTTGTTTCTTTCTATATAATTGCCTATGCTAATGTATAATGGTGTAGATATGAATAATGTAATGATGATATCGGGTGAACTTAATGTATAAATGATAAAATGGAACTATCATAACAAAGGAAAATGGTCCCCTATGGAAAATCAATAGATTGTAACTAACCACCCCAATAAATGATCTGAATTCTATCACATTCTAGGGTGAGGGTCGATCCATTACCATTGTAACATTTTATGGATCCATAGCTACTCCCTTTGTTGAGATTACATGACCCAAGTAACGAACCTGAGTTTGAAATAAATCACACTTGTTCATCTTGGCATATAATTTATGCTCTATCAGAAGTTGCAACATAGCCCTCAAGTGGTCCTCATGCTCCCTTTCATTCTTTGAGTACACCAGAATGTCATAAAAAATACTAGTACAAATTTATCCAAGTAAGTCTTGAGTACATTTTTCATTAGGCATAGAAAGATTGTTGGAGCATTTGGAAGCCCGAATAGATCTACAGTGAATTCGTAGAGGCCATACCTCATTATAAACTTAGTCTTCTGAATTTCCTATTCCTTAATTAAGACCCGATGGTAACAAAACCTTAAATCAAACTTGGAAATATTTGAATATCCTCTCAATTGGTCAAATAGATTAGCAACCTTTGGTAGTGGGTACTTATTCTTCAAAGTGGATTTGTCTAACTTCCTGTAGTTGATGCACAATTGAAATATTCCATCCTTATTCTTAAAAAAAGGTGCAAGGGCTCCCCATAGTGAAAAATTTGGCTGTATATACCACTTTTCCATTAATTTCTTCAACTAAAACTTTAATTCCATAAGATCAAGCATACTCATGTGATAGGGGGAATTTTTTATTGGTTTTGTTGCTAGAATAAACTCAATTTTGAATTCAATCTCACTATGAAATTCCTCATAATTATTTTGGAAATACATCAATATACTAGTACAATACCAAATAATTTGCAAAGGTATCTACAATAGCCTCTTTCTCCTTTAAGATTTGAATGTAATAAAGGGAAAAACCGTTCTTGCTACATTGTTTTAATTGCACTTCAGAGATCACTTTGAGTGCCATTACCCTTTTGATTTCCTGCAGTAATATTGGGCCACCTTCATCCCTAAGACTTTCTAGCACTTTTTATAATAATCGAACTTGGTTTTGTTGACTTCCAGTGAATCCATGCTAATAAGAAGGTCACACAATCCTAATGAAAACAAATTCAATTTAACTGTTGTAGTGATACCCCCAATTTGTATAAGGCAAGAGTCAATCATCTATAATATCCTCCTCTTTGTCCCAGTGGGTAGCTAAAGAAGTGGTGGTTCTTCATAGAATTTCTTTGGAAATTCACATTTTTCCACATTCTTAGGACTAATATAGCAGAAATTATATCTTAGGTCAATCAGAATCGAAACCAAAGAGTTCTTTACTACACCACGCATTTGAATGATTTTTTCTTGTTGGTCTGCATGCCTAATGTCTAATGTTGTGTATATTCTGGGGATATTCATGGCCACATCATTCACAAATTATACATCTTGTATGTTGATAAACTTTACACAATATTTCTACAACTCAAGGTGATTTCTCCTCAAGTGGTTTTCTCCACACTGCCAAAACTGATAAGATTCTTTCATATTTTCATTCCATGATTTTAAAGGTTCATTTCTACTAATTATGGATTTTTGTTGTTTTTCACCTTTGTTGAATTTATTGGAACTTTGACTCTCTCCTCCTTGATTATACCCCAAGGTTCCTTGCCCTCATTCTTTGACTTTCTTCTTTGAGTTGGCCTAGACTTCGATCTTATTCTTAGACTATTCATAGCAATGTTTGGTATTTTGGATATCTATCTCTATGGTTTTAGGTTCATCGAATTCTATTCTATCTTGGTATGCTTGTGGTAACCCATTGACATACCTTTAGATGTTGGTCTTCTCATCCTCGATGTAAGGTGCATATTTTAGCAGCTCCAAGATTTTTTTAGTGTATCCTTTAGGTGTCATCTGCCCCAGTTTTGGTTCATAGAACTCCTTGAATCTTCTATCATAATATTTTTAAGATAGGTACTTTTATTGGAAGAACTTTTCAGACTTTCTCCATGTCAACTCTCTTTCACTAATACGTTTTTAATTCTTGAAGTCCTCTCACCATATATCAACCTTTATTTTTAGACTAAAAATAACCACCATGGCCTTCATGTTCTCAGTATAGTTATGCAACTTGAAGTACTTATTAATTCCCAAAATCCAAGCCTCTGCATTTTCTACTTTCTTTACCTCTTCCTCAAATGTTGGGGGTTTTTCTTTCTTGAATTAAGTATGCATGGGAGTTTTTATACTCTTCCTTTGATGATGATATCAGGTGGTTGCATCATCTAATAATTGGATAGGATTCCTTAATCCTCTTTCCAGAGCCCTGAGTAATTTTGTTCCTCCTTCTGCATGTCTTCCCCTCTTTCTTCATTGACTTCCCTCTACTTTCTTATCATCTAATTTGTTTTTTTGGATCTCTGATGAGATATCCTTACGATTTTTCATATCATGATGGTTGGAACCAATGTTCTTCCATCTTTTCATTTGTAATTTTGATAGGATATTCAACAATAGAGAATTTACTTGTGTTTTTCCTTTGACCATCTTCTTATTGTCTTCCTTTCAACTTCTTATCTCATCTCTTAGACTTCTAAGCATGTCCTTGAGTTTAGGAGTGTCTTCCTCTTTCATATTCCCAACAAAGTCTTCTTCGATATCTTGCAGGGTCCTATTCATACCTTGTTGTTCAAACTTTTTTCTCATTCCTTCCCTTATTGTATTTTGATGCATGTCTTTCTGATTTTTACACACGCAATAATGTTATACAACCAAGAAGAACATGAAATTAACATAGGTACTTATTGATATGAATCTCTCCACTACTAAAATTAACCAAAATATTTTACTTATGTGATGTTAGCAAAATTGTATGTGAAATAGTATGAAAAGCCACATGTGCATGTTTTAAAGAAGAGAAAACATAATGATGACAATCAAAATCAAAGAACACAAACACATTGATAATGGAGTTCACCCAGTGTGGGTTACATATCTAGGCTCGGTGTCAAGAGTGGGGAGGTTGCTTCATTAAATGCTCTTAGATGATAATGATGTACATGGCATACCCTTTTTCATTACAAGGATAAACTCCCTCAACTAGAGTGGCATGTGTCTCTATAAGATGTTCTCCTATAGGAACTCTCATTCAAGTGGGATCTCCTTCGACATGACAAGATAATAAGTTCTCACATGATGTGGCATACATGTATACATCAACATAATGTTTACAAGGATCTCAAGAACAATAACATAATTTCATAATATCAGAAGAAGAGCATGGCATCACTACATCATTTACCTCCACTTTCAGGGATGGCCTAAAAATGTGAAGCTCTTCTCACGAAACATACTACACCGTTGAATTCATGGCGCAGAATTATGTCAAAAAAAATATAAACTTAACCCATTCTAACATTACCTAAATATGGACCCTCAAGAATCTCAAGGATTCCCCTAAAGATTCCTTCCTGGAGATGGCCAAAAAATCCTTTTTTGGGATGAAAATTCTCAGCATGCCACTGTGCTCCTTGTGAAATTTTTTGAAAAATGACTATAAAGTTGGGATCATTCTACCTTGGTCAAAAATCAACCTCCAAGGGAATCTTTTATATTCTTGAAGATTATACCAAGATTCCTCACTACTTACTACCTAAAGTTATGCTGTTCAGATGAGGAAATCGACCACACTATCACATTCCCTATGAAATTCTAGTTCGTTTGAGTATAAAGTTGACATGAGTATTTCAAGGTGAAGAATTGCCCTCTAAGGAATCTTTGAGATTCCTCCAAGATTCTGCATGAGACTATTTTCTAGAATATTCCAGGGAATATTCCTATGGAATATTCCCATGGAATATTCTCCACCTTAAAATTAATTCCCCAAAAATTACTCTCAGTTATGCTCACAGTTTTGCACCTGGTGCCCTTCCACCTCCTCCACCCACTGAACGAAATACAATAGCTTAAGTAGCATTGGAAGAGAAAAGTTTACAACACTTGGGCCAATGACCTGTTGGTAGTCAGCAATTAAAATAGGATTTTGGACCAGGAGGCTCTGGGGTCCAACCCATGGAACCCTCATTTGGCACCTCCACAGTTGGAAACTTTTGGGACGTTTTGTTGTATTTTAGAAATAGTTTGAGCCGTTACACATTGGGGATGCCATAAGTGTGGTGGTTGTTATAATATGGCTGCTTGTTTGGTAGCCCAACTGACCTGGCTAGGTGGTTTCAATCCCCAATAGCCTCCACTTGCATCATATAATAGTTAGGTTGTGGCCCATAATACATATACATTACATGATATAAATGGAGACCCGACACCCCTTTTTTTAATTTTTTTTTTTTTAGTTTTTCATTAGAACAAATTGTTTAAAAATTTTCCACCGATTTTTAAGGATCACTTGAAAAATTAAAGACGAAAATAATTCACCCATTCTGGCAGCGAAAATTCGTTTGGTAGATAATTCCAAGTTGTTGCCTCATTAGTGGCTGTGACTGGGCCTAGTTTGACCAAAACTTTGACTGCAAATATCTTGAGCATACAAACTCGGATTTAAGTCTCGTTTGTGCCATTGGAATTAGGATGACAAGAACTATGATATGGTCCTAGTTTCACTTTAATACAATGTATTTTATTTTTGAGCTTTTTCCAAAGACACTTATATTTCTGGATGTTTCTGGAGCCACCTTAATCATTCCTACCCATTGAGGATATTTTTGTCCTCCAAAAGAATGAACATAATATACAACTAATGTGTTATCTTGTTTGCACAACAAGTGTCCTGATAAGTCACCCTTCCTTCTCCTTCACCCTTCTTTTTCAGAGCCATAAGTGATGAATCAACACCTACATCCTCTACAAACCTATAGTACAATATTTGAAAACTACATGCTCAATTAAAAGCCCAATCATAACCCAAGAATCCCCATACTTTCCAAGAGTTTATAACACATGCTCTTTGGTCAAGTTTACATCATAATAGAAATTCATACCCCAAGTGTCAATAAAAGGCAAAAGCATCATCATTGATTTAATAAGCGATGGAAAACACATCATCACTTTTACAATTATATCGCAACACATGAATTACAAAATGTGGTCATGAAAATATACCATATCTAGAAAAACCATCTCTCACTCATTAAATTGAATGGGTCATCATCCTGTCGTTGATTCGCTTGTTGAACAACTTTTCCGATTGGTTCCTTCATGGGCACTTTTTCCTTGATACACTTATTTGGATGGAGCCTCCAACATGTGGCTCTTTAATTTCCACCTTTATTGCAATGATTGAAAAAAATGTTCTTCTTCCAGACCTGCTTAACCTTCTTCCTTCCCTGAAGTGGAGGAGGTCTTTCATACCTCATCCTCTTTCTTGCTTCCATTATCTTCCATCACTTAGAAACCACATAGTTATCCAAACCACAAAAACTATATGGTTTTCTATGCCATGATTTCTTCTCATCATTAACAATATGCTTGTAATAAAAATGAGCTTTAGAATACTAATACTGTTCATACCTCTCTTGATTGTCTCTGGTGCAACCCTAATAGTGAGAGCTTCCCTTAGCTCTTCCTCTGCAATGTGCACTGTCATGGGAGGATTGTAATGTGTTCCAATCAACCTCTTTCCCCGATGGCTTCAGAAATTCCTTGGAAGCTTATGATACCTTTTAGCACTCTCCTTCGGTGTATCCCAAACTTTCAAATTGAGGTCTTTATACAACCTCCAATGGCTGAGTCATTCCTTGGCCATTAACACCAAGTCCTTCTCCTTTATAGCCCATATTGGTAAGGATTCTAATGCCAATTTCAAAAATGGGTACCTCCACATTTCCAAAAGAAATAATATCAAGTAAAGTTGAAACTGAAGAATGATCAAAATTGTTTGCCTCAACTTTGATGGCTTCGCTAAGACTTCGCTATGCTTCAACTTTTCCAAGGCCTCTTCTGTAGCTCGTAAATAAATATGAAATCTCTGCTTCTCCTCATTTTCTTCTTGTAGAAGTCTCCTTAAATCAACATTCTTTATTTGAAGGCTCTATTTGACGTCCTCATATGATTGATGAGAAGCCGAGGAATAAGATGAACAATCACTAGAAGATGCAGACGGAGCATCATCTTTTGCTCTTTCTTTCTCCTGTTTCTCTCTTTCCATATTCTCCTCATAATATTCATACCTTATGTCCACAATGTGCTCCATTTTGAGGAGGTACTCGTAGAGATCTTTGTTTTTCTCCATTTCCCTTCTTGTTGAACGTTCAATCATTTACACTCCCAATTCACATCAGTGAGAAGACTGCCCTAATACCAAACTTGATTTGGATCCTTCAGCTATCGTAGTTAACCAAGATCTTTTACTATTGTGATTTTAACAAAATTACATGTGAAAGAGTATGAAATGCCACATGTGCATGTCGTAAATAAGAGAAAACATAATGAAGACCATCAAAATCAAAGAACACAAACAAATTGATGATAGAGTTCACCTAGTGTGGGTCATGTCTTTGGCCTTGGTGTCAAGAGTGGGGAGGCCACTTCATTAAATTCCCCAAGATGATGATGATATACATGGTATATTCTTTGTCATTTCAATGGTAAACTCCCTCAACTAGAGTGGCATGTCTCTCTACGAGACATTATCCTATAGGAACTCTCACTCAAATGGGCTCTCCTTCAACATGACAAGATAATAAGTTCTCACATGAGGTGGCATACAAGTATCCCTCAACATAATGGTAATAATGATCTCAAAAACAAAAACATCATCTCAATAAATTAGAAGAAAACCATGGAATCACTTCATCATTTACCTCCACTTTTGGGGACGGACTGAAAATGCAAAGCTCTGCTAACGAAATGGACTGCACCATTGAATTTGTGGCATGAAATCATGTCAAAAAAATATAAACTTGAGCCATTTGTGACACTATTGAAATATGGACCCTCGAGAATATCGAAGTTTCCCCTAAATATTCTTTCTTTGAGATGGCCAAAAAATCCGCTATTCGAATGAAAATTCTAAGCACTCCATTCCACTCCTTGTGAAATTCTGTGAAAAATGACTAAAGTCAGCATCATTCTGTCTCAATAAAAAAACAACCTCGAAGGGAATCTCTTAGATTCCTTAAGATTCTACCAAGATTCCTCACTGCTGAATTCCAAACGTTTTGCTGCTTAGATGAGGAAATGGACCACACCATCACATTCCCTGCAAAATTCTGGTTTGTTTGAGTATAACATTGACATGATTCTGTCACAGTGAAAAACTGCTCTCTTGGGGATCTTTGAGATTCCTGCTAGATTATACATAAGAATATTTCTTGGATTATTTTAGGGAATATTACCCTAGAATATTCTCTACCACAAAATTTATGCCCCAAAACTGACTCTTGGTTTTGCTCACGGTTTTGCACTCGATGCCCTTCTACCTCCTCATCCCACTTAATGAAATGCAATAGTTTAAGTAGCATTGGGAGGGAAGAGTTTACAACACTTGGAAAAATTGTCCATTGGTAGTCAGTGATTAAAATAGGATTTTAGATTGGGAGGTCCCAAGGTCCAACCCATAGAACTCTTGTTTGGAACCTCTGCGCTTGGCAAATTTGGCACATTTTGCTTTATTTTAAAAATGGTTTGAACCATTACACATGGGTGATGCCATAAGTGTGGTTGTTGTTATAACAGACTCACCTATTTGGCAGGCCAACACATTGGGGCGGTTGGGTTCAATCCTTGCTAACCTCCACTTGCATCATACACTGGTTGGGCCATGGGCCATAATATATATACATTGCATTATATATATGGAGAGGTGTGGCGTGGTGGGGTTGGTGGCCCGCCACCCCTTTTTTTAATTCTTTTTTTTCTTGTTAGAACAAATTGGTTAAATTGTTTTTGCCAATTTTTAAGGGTCACTAGAAAAATTAACAAGGCAAAAAATTCACCCATTATGGCAGCCAGAATTCTTGAGCTATAAAATTTCAATTTTCTCCCTTGTTAGTGCTATCCACTAGGCCTAGTTTGACCAAAACATTGACCGTGAATACCTTAAGCATACGAACTTATATTTGAGTTTCGTTTATGTCGTTAGAATAAAGGTGATGAGCACAACAAGCTAGTCGTAGTTTCACTTCAATCTGATGACTTTGATTTTTAACTTTTTTCCAAAGCCACTTCAATTTCTAGACTTTTCTTGAGCCATATGGATCACATCCCCTTGGTATATGTAGATATTTAAGTATAAATTTAGTTAGCGTGTAATCATATTCAATCAAAAATCCTATACAACCACACATTACAATATTTTGAAATTAGCATAAAGGGAATACTAACATATCAAGCATGTCATCCATATTAATCAATAATCTAGTATGTGCATATGAGCCTCTTTAGGTCTAGCGTACAATGAAGTGGCATGTGAGCCCCTTACCACTAATATCCCACATTAAGGGCACAAGGAAGTAGTTACTATGATGAGCCAACCTCCAATGTTCAGTTATAGAAATGAGGTCCTAAAATTCCTCAAATTTCAACACCTTTGAAACCATAAACAAAAATTACCATCATGTTCATCTCGTTGAGACCTTTCCAAAAATATATACTTTACCTCAATCCAACTTGGGGTCAAAATATATTGTCCTTCCAAATTTTCACCTTTTATTCCTAGCCATGTTAACAAGGAACTACCTGAGGCACCCACGTGACATCCACATGGTGCCTACATGGCAACCCCACCTCAAAATAATTTCTCAACATCAACACACTCTATCATTTACAGACCATCGTCACCTAGCCATGCCACCTAAGCCTAAGGCCCACCATTGAGGACATCGAGGTTGGCCTTCCCGCAATGAAATCCATAGCACACATCTCTAAAGCCCCAACTGCCAACCCAACCTGTGTCTCGACCTTCGACCTTCGACCTCGCTAAGGTCTCAAGCCCTAACTAATATTGGGCCCAACCACTAGTCGGGACACCTGGCTAGTGAAATTTTACAAGGTTTCCTTGTACTTAGATTGTACCAACCTAAAAGGTCTTGACTTCTCACACACATAGCCAATTTTTTTATTCTTAACAATCCTCCACTTTATTATGATTTATCTAGTTTATCCTTGATTCTCTCAAGACTTAATATCAGTAATGAAAACTGAGGGCTAAACCCCTAACCAACTAGATTCAAATTATTTCCCCTATATAATAATGACAAGGGAAAATTTGCCCCAGATTAAAACATAGTGCACAAATTCTAGCAACACAAATCTTACATCAAACAATGATGTAATGAAAATTGACCTTTATAAGCCAATAAATGGTTAACAGTCTCAGTAGGATTTAAACCAAGCCTATAACTTCACTAAGACTTAACCATATTAATACATTATGCATGCATCATTCAACAAGACCAACAATCTTATATTTGATATACAATTCAAATATGAAAATGAATATGAGTCACAAAAGTTGCATGACTGGAGGCAACACAATAAACTTAAACATGCATTCAAAGTATTTAACTTACAAATCCCTAGCAAAGATTCATAAAATCCACAAATTTTTTTAAGGAAAACTCAACCAATTAATTTCATGTACCAATTTCTACAACCATGCAATAATCCACAGAGCTATATATATTAACTTTGACAAGACACAATCATTAATATCACAACTTTCATCTCTATACATCTTATTTAAAATATAGAAAAAGGGAAAGTTGCATGTGATACTTCAATTTTCCATTCAATTATAGATCTACTATAGCTAGAATTACTTTCAGTAGTCACCCCCGAGCCATATCCATGATCTATAGGGGAATTTTCCTTTCAACATCCTCAGTAGGAAACCATATTTAGATACACAGACGATAGAAAATACATGTGATATCAGGATGTTTTTCATCTAGTCAAGAATAACAAAATTCATAGTAATGGAAAGTTTATTATCTAGGTCAAGCACTCTAAGAGTGATTTATGACCCCCTAGCAAGTACACTGGGTTTCTTATCAGTTGTATCAAGCACTCAATGAATGGTTTATCAACCCATAATAAGCACCCTTTGGTATGTGGTTTATCATCCCTAGAAAGCACCCTGGGTGCTTTATCAATTGTGTCAAGCATTCAATGAGTGGTTTATTAACCCACAACAAGCACTCATCCTATTTCCTTTTCATCATCTCGCTCTCCTGGTCACAATTTTCCTTTTTAGGGAATCCCATTCCCTCAGCTCATAACTCTTTCCAAATCTACTCATGAGGTCCACCAAAAATAGGTCCAACCACCACATTGTTGTGTATTTCCCCTTTTATCAATTCTTCATGGGTCTCTTCATATTCCTCTTAGACTCTTCCTCTTGTTTTTATAATTATTTGCACCATAAAATTGATTTAAGGTGTCAATGTTATGAAACCAACTCACAAAATAGAATAAGGGATAGACCAATGGCTTCAAAATTGGCCTCTTCGAGGGGGAAACCTCCTTTACATTACACAAATGAAAATTATTTGATGATACAAATGAAAAAAACCTCCTTTCTATAAATAGAAGTCTAAGAAATCACAATATAATTAAAGCTAACATAACAATAATAATGTAAGGGCACAAAAATAACAATGAGGGACTACAATGATAATAATAATGGGGGAATACACTTGTATTATAGGGACCTAACATGCCTCTATCCTTTAAAAAAGTGTTGTCCTCAACATTTGAGTACTTCTGGATGCTTCTGTATAAAATTCTCATCCTCCCATGTGGAATCTTTAGTGGGTAAGTTCTTCCACTTGATGACATACTCTCAAATTGATCAACTTTGTAGCTTTTGAGTTCTTGTTTCTATAACTGCTTCAGGTTCCAATATGATTTTTCCTTCCTCGTCAAGTTCTGACGATATTTTTTGAGCTAGAGCTTGTTACCTATAGCCTTCTTTAAGCATGAAATATGGAAAATGGGGTGCACTCAAGAAGATGGAGGAAGCTCCAATTTGCATACCATAGTACCAATCTTTTGTAACACCTCGTACAGACCATAATACATTGGTGATAATGGGATCTCTGTCGCTTACAATAATCTTTCGATTTCCTTGTCACTTTTGATTTATTTCCATAAATGTAGTAGCAACTCCATTGGCTTTAAATGGATGAGATAATTCACAAAAGTGTGTATACTTGGTAAGTCTATCAACTACCACCATGATGACACTCTTTCCTTCAGACATGGGTAAAACTGTGATAAAATCAATTGAAATATCCTCCCAACATTAACTTGGAATGGATAAAAGATGTAATCGACCTGAATTCTTAATTGTCTCAACTTTATTTTGTTGGCAAACCAAACATTCCACCACAAAATTTTGAATATCAGATTTAAGGCCATCCAAAAAAAAAACCTTATTAACCCTATGGTAAGTTTTTAAAAATCCCGAGTACCCTCCTAAGGGAGAGGTGTGAAACTCCAAAAGAATCTTTTGTTTGAGTTGGGAATTATTATAGAGGCATAAGCGATCTTTGTATCTTAATGAATCAT
This sequence comes from Pinus tabuliformis, assembly GCA_031772625.1. Taxonomy (NCBI): domain Eukaryota; kingdom Viridiplantae; phylum Streptophyta; class Pinopsida; order Pinales; family Pinaceae; genus Pinus; species Pinus tabuliformis. The sequence continues at coordinate 286,528,509 of CM062816.1, read as the reverse complement.
TTTTCCATCTAAATCTATTAGATGTACTAGGATTTTGTTGCAACTTTTAAATATGTGCCCACACTTCTTCATCATTCTTCCATTCATCCATGGTAAATCTTAGGGGTGAATTATACCCCAAAGGCGAAATTTGAGGGTTTTTACATTTTAAGAGGGCGAATTTTTTTATTAAAAACGCTTTTCATATAGTTAGCCCCAATTTTATTTAAAAAATAATTAATTTTTTTATTTTAGCCCAAAATAAAAAATGGGTGGATAAACTAACTGAACCTTCATGATTCGTTGGTTTTGGGAAATCGTATTCCCTTAAAATCGTCAAATTTTGATACTTTCCCTTGGTTTGGGAGATTAAAAACATCATATTTCTGATTTACAGTTTGTTTTTTCTAGTTTGGGAGTGGTTTGTGAGGGTCGGTTTGGTCCTGGGAGGTTAGATTTGTTTTGAAATGGAGAATGGAGGTTATTTTGTTTTCAAATGGAGGGAAGCTCCCTATTTTCATGGATTCATCCCCCTATTTTCATGAATTCTGGATTCATCATGTATATGGCTCCCTATTTTCATGGATTCATGGTGTATATGGCTCCCTGGCTCCCTATTTTCACGAATTCATCCTGTATAAAAAAATTTTGAAATAGGGTTTTCGATCATAGTTCACAAATCCTAATTTTCTAGTTTCGGTGTGAGTAGCAGCAGTTTCTATATTGGTAGTGCTATTTTCGGTGCGAGCAGCAGGAGTTTCTATTTTGACTGTAATATTCTTCCATTTTCAATCCACTGATTCTTCTCTTGTTTTGGTATCCATGGTTTTTTGGATCTGAACATCTCATGCCACTACAATAGTCGCAAAAACAACCAGTACTTGACATAATTGTTGGCTGAGCACTAGAAATTAGGCCCCTTTATGCAAGTCCTGCCCATCTGTAGTCAGCTTTTCAATTAGGGTAATTTGGCTTCATATTCCTTGTTTTTCTTCAATTATGTTGCCATTCTTCCCTGTATATGTATTGGTTTTCCAAGGCATGCATATGCATTCATATAGATTCATGATAGGGCAGGTTAATGTTAATGTTCTCACTTCTACTTCACTCAAAATGGCAAAGCTCCAGTCGGGGGGTTGCTAACTGCACTATTTTAAATAGATTAGATGTGTTCGTCATCTTGTCAACAAAATGGTTTGTAGTACTATGGATAATGAACAAAATATTACAACAAAATCGTAATATGGTATTGCGATTGAAGTGGTGAATTTAGGATTTTTTTTTAAAGCATGAACTCCATGTGCTTTCCTTAGGCACATATGTCAAAACAAGGAATAGAGTGGAAATTAGGATTACTAGAACCCATTCCTGCTGTCAACTCTTTTGCTGTGGGATGGTATGTTTAAGTAGTTGCATGTGATTTTATTGATTGTTACGTTTAGTCTAATATAAATCATCTTGTGTAGCTCATTTCTATTAAGATGAATGGGTTTGTGCAATGTTAAACGGGCAGAATTAAGGGAATTAAGTAACTTACATTATGAGTTACAATGGACTAGATTTTATTGTGTGATTATAGATTGTAGTGAAGATTAGCAGCATGGGTCATGCCGCCAAGTGCTTATAGTCTACACCATTACAACTCTGAGCTTTATGTCCATAACAAACATGCAAAGTAAATTCTAGTCAAAGAAGCAATCTTCTAAACTGTTACAAATATTGAATGCAATTGCAAGAAAGTGAATCCTTTAAATAGTTAATACATAAAAATCTATACAACATATGTAACATATTCTATGAATCAACAAGAATATATTATACTTCTTAGAAATTCATAAAAAACTAATGCCAACCATGTAACAACCATAAATGAATTAAAATTGACAAGCAACATATCAGAAGCATCCAAGTTCAAGCATTTAACAAAGGCTGGAACACAATGGTTTTTATATTAGAAGCTTTAAAATAAAAGAAATTCTTGCCATTCCCTGAAACTCAATATTGACATCTCGAACATGCTTATTGTTTCTTATAACCTTTCAACCTATTTCCAATCTCAGGAAGTTGGGATGCCATCATTTAATGATGTGAGTTTCTTGTCATTTTCTTTTTTTTGATACTGACATTTTTAACATTTTTCTATCCCTAATTACTACATGCACATATGCTTCACCTGGAATTGTGGATGATGGAAACACTAATATCTATGAAGAATGAAGCGGCTTCTTACATAACTCTAGATATCGCAAGGACATACCTTTGTTGATTGTAGTTGAAACTGTGATCCAAACAAAAGAAATGTTGGAATATGTCTACTATAGTATAGATGGCTTACATGATGAAAAATCATTCATTCATAATAGAAAAAACATCTTGAAATTTTGGTGACTTCACCTGGAATTATGGATGATGGAAACACAATCTATGAAGAAAGAAGTCACTTCTTACACAACTCTAGATATCGCAAGGACATATCTTTGGTGATTGTAATTGAAACTGTGATCCAAATGAAAGCAATGTTGGAATATGTCAACTATAGTATATATGGATTACATGATGACAGATCATTCATTCATAATAGAAAAACATCTTGAAGTTTTGGTGATTCCAAGACACATAGTTATGAAACTTGAGCTGCAAAAAGGCCCTTGAACTAAATACTCTATTTGACAAAGATTTAAGAGAGTTTCACTCTACAACCTTTGTTGGGAGAGGTGATGGAAAATACAATTGATTTTCAAGTGTAATGTGAAATGAAAAGAAAAGCTTGATGTAATAAAATAATTTTAAAAAATAAGAAATTATCTTAGATCCATCTTAACCTCGGATTGTTTAAGTAGGGAGAGGTTTACACATGTTTTTTTATTCCTCTCAGTGCTTAATAGATATTGGTTTAAGATGGACCTATGCTAGTAGAAGAACATTTTGAGGCTTTGTTAATGCTACTTAATGTATTATGATGAAACTTGCATCAAAAAAATCCTGTCAAACGCTTGACTAAGATTGAAAGTGGCTGCACCAAGAGCCCAAGGGCAAGAGATTTGCTAGATAATGTGTGTAATTCTAATAAATTAAAATGGAACAAGAATTAGATGTTCGAGTCTAATGTAAAAAAACAATAAGGTTGATGTAAAAAAAGGAAAAAACTAGCATATATCCATCTTAATCTTGGATCTTTTAAGCAACGAGAATTTCCATGTGGGTACTTTTGATTCTTCTCCATGCTTAATAGATATTGGGTTAAGATGGATCTATGCTTGTAGAATACCCTAAAGTTTTTGCAATGCTATTTGACATATTATGATGAAACTTGAACAAAAAAAATCTTCAACTCAATACTCCAATTGACTAAGATTGAAAAGTGATAGTTTAGTAGAGCTTGTGAGCGATGTACCTCTTCAAACAAGGGTATTCCTAAAATTTATACCATGTCATTCATAAGCCCTATTCTGTGCAATTTATAGACTTGTAAGGCCATGTGGGATGAAGTGTAAAAGTGTATCCTAGATCCTTGATGGTGGATGGGCATGTTAAGTCTTCTTAGCTACATGTTAATGGTGCTTGGTTTTGTGGTTGCTGACTTCCCCTTCATGGGCGGTAACTCCCTACCTTGATGTGCCTTCTCATGTCTTGGGTTGGTATGTGGGAATCATGGAGGTGGACCTATTAGAGCACATGATTAGAAGGAACACTCATAATTTAAAGCCCTATAAAGGTCAAAATTAGTTCCACAGTAGTCATTTTTTCTGTCGACGAGACAATAAAAATCCTTTAGAACAGATATGTATTTAGCACTCTATCAACTCGTTAGTAAGAATCCATTGGAAAAGTTCTACTAGTTTTGGCCAGAAGCAGTTGAAACGACATATAATGGCTTGGGATTCAAAAGAGGTGCAATACTCATCTGTTTCTAGCATGTCTAAGTTTATTTTGGGGGTGTGGTTCAGTTGCTCCACTATGTATGGGTTTGGGGCAGTCCCTGCCTATTTGGTTGGTTATGTGACTGATTTTTCCCTTGAAGTATATTCTTGAATGATTGTCTCCCATTTGTAGGTTTCTACTTTGTTCTTGTGTCTTTTGCTGAGCCGCTTTCCCCTCCCCAACCTTCATTTTTGGGTTTATTGGGTGCCGTCGCTCCTCCCTTGAGGCTAAGATTGAGGATTATTGTGGAATCTGATAAGATATGATAATCTTGCAGGAGATGATTATCCTATAATATACTACCTTTGTATAAAAAAATTTGTTTGTTCATAGGGTATCCAGTTTTTTCTGTGATGAATTATTTCAGATTCATCACAATGTCTGCTTTATTTACCTAGAATATAAGTGATGTCCCAACAGGGGGCTTTATGAAAATTTGAAAGCAGGGGGTACTTACTAGCCTCTTAGTTCGAGTACCATCCTTGAAACTACATGGCAAGAATGTTTTAGGTATGCCTTTCCCAGAGCTTTGACTGAACCAGAGGTAGGGAGCTTGTGACTTGACCACCGCTGAGCCGAGACAGATTTGCCTACCCAGAGAAACCCACCTAGAAACAACCCTACATATGCCTTTAACATTAACTACTATTGGAACAAGAGCAACCTAGGCCCAGACTCCCCTATGGGAAGCAGCGGAAACAGCCCCAAGATGCCCATTCTACATAAAAACATCATGGACCAAGAACAAGAACCCTAACTCCGCACCATTAATGATCTAGGAATCTGTCCGGGGAGAAAAAACAAGTGTTTCCGTAGCAGCACCAAAACCCTTGTCACCGAGGAGCTCCCTGGTCTTCCATCGAGGTAGAGATAGAGAAAAATCATATTGCCCCATCTGTTACTTGGCCCACTCCGAAAGGCATTTTCGCCTTGGCCACTATCACTGCATGTCATAGCAAGGAACCCCAGCCTTGCGGTGGTGCCATTCGAGCAGAGGCCAGGGAGCAAAAACCTATTTCGTTCTTCGTCCTGAGACATTTTTCATTCCGATCACATAAGTGATGTTGTTTCAATGTTATACAGATGAATTATTATATTTTATGTCTTAAAATTTAATAGTTTCCCATTATCATTGTTAAATAATTTTTGTGAAATTTCATTTTGCCTCAAAATTCAATTTCTGATATATGTTCTTTCAATGTTGACTCAACAATTCTTTTGCAAAGTAAAATTATATTTTCTATGAACAAGTGAATTTATATGAAGCATATCTCAATGCTTGGAAACTGTTGATGTAGGTTTGAAAATCAATTTGAAATTTTACTTGTGGAATATTCAGTGAGATTTCAAAATGTAATCATGGGAAGAAACCATCAAGGAAAACAGATGTATTATCATACTTTTAAAAGGCTCCATCCAAAAATACACATTCTCTTCATGATTCAAGCTCCTTTGAACAATCTGTTACTGAGAGAGAAGTTACGTCTTATGGAAATGCATTTCATATCCATACAATGGATGAAATAATATGTTCCTCAAGTGGTCAGGGTGAGATAAATGCAATTTCAATAGAAATTGGTGATGAAAATGTTAAATATTTTTCCTTGGAAAGTGACAAAATCCATTCACAGAAAAGGAAAGGAGGCCAGTGGACAATAGGGAGACAATTCCAAGAAAATTGTGTCTCAAGTTTTCCATTTATTGAAGAAATACCTCCTACAAATGAGAACAAGGTTTTCCAACAAGTTAGATGTATTGCATGTAGTTGGAAAACTCAAAAGTTAGTGAAATTTCAGATGAAGCTAGATATGGTACAAAAGCATGCAAGAAAGGTGTATGAAAAGGAAATTGTAAATGGTAAAGAGAATTCTATTGTTAGATGGAAATCTTCTGAGGAATGTTGACATGTTGAATATGCAGAAGAATATAAAAAATATTTAATAATTAAGAGGAAACTTGAGGTAGGCAGAGGAACCATCATATCTCTATTTGAAAAGAAGATGGAAAGAAGTTTGTTATCCAAGGCGATACAATTGAGCACTGTGATGAGCCCCAGAAATTGGTAACTATATGGGCTCATTCTGCCTATTATTTTAATTTAATCCACCATTCTCCATAGTTTTGTGCATGTGTTTTGAATATATTTATGTCAATAGAGTGAATGGGGATAGTCACTTTGCCACATAGTCTAATGAGTGTTTATTGCAGATTTTTGGACATTTTTGGACAAAGACCAGACATTTATGAGCAGATAGGCAGCCAATATCGAGGAAACATGGATGAGGACTTATAGGAAGGGTGTCTCCTTCATTAATGACCGCTTCCTCAAGTTCTCCATCAACAACTCGGAGTACAAAGGCCCACAATGATGATTCCAAGGGGCAGCCAAGCAAGTCTACTGAAGTTGTTGTTATCTTCAGCTTTAGGCCGCCAAGTTCCTAAAGTTTAGGAGGATTGTTGGGAGTCCTCACTTGTATAAATAAGAAGGCTTCAAGCCTCAGTAGGTTAGCCATTTGATATTCTATTTTTGCACTTTAGTGTAGTCTTGTACTTAGCTCATTTTCAAGCTCTTTTTGTAGGCAGTTTGGTGATGTAACTATTATTTTTTTATCAATGAAGATGAATCTAGCTTTGAACCAGCACTGATCTTTCCTAGAGGGCCATAACTCTTGATTTTGGGACCAACCCAAGTGCCTAGCACCTCCTCTGTGTGTTTATATGCTTTTTCCTGCATTCATGAGATAATTTATGTTGTTTAGGTTAAATCTTGATTTGTTAATTAGGTTGATTTTGATGGTTAGAATAATTGTTCTTGCTTCAAGTTGATTAGATAGTTTGATGCAATAACAGAAAAAGATCCAAAAAAGGCTACCAAGCGGGTCTTGATCTCATTTCTCCCTCCTTGCAACAATGATTTGAGATCAAGGCACTATTGTTGCCACCAAAAATGTTGTTTTTGCTTTCCAATGCAATTGCTAGTGTGAGATTTCGAGTTGGAGAAGTTGATATCAGTTGGATTCACATGCTTAGATCCTTTCTTGTTCATTTACCATGGCTTTATCTAATAGTTTTCTATCCATAAAGTTCTATTCAGTATTTTTCTGGTTTTAGGTCATATTTTAGGTCAAAATAGGCAAAACTCTGTTTTTCAGTTCTTGCTTGGGTTAGTTTTGAAAAGTAAGTGTGAAAATCACTTGAAGAACACTCTAGCTTATCATTTTTCCATAACATAGCCTACTCTAGTTCATCTCTCAAGATTTCCCCCACTCATTCACCATACTTCTCCAAACTACCCTAATTTCTGTGTTTTTGTGCAAAATTGCTTTCATGACCTTTGAACAAATCTAACCATCTCCTTCATTCCTGATCTTCATTGACAAAGTCCTAGACCCCTTAGCACCTCCATCCAACCTTCATTTCCCTCCTCCCATCATTTTTCTCACCTTCAAACCTCCTAAAACCACTTTCGGCCTCCTCCTGTAGATCCTCTTATACAACATCCTGGAGATCGCCTACAGCCTCTTGTAGAAGTTCATGCGAGTGATTTTTCGAAGTCTGATCACAATGGAAGTCTCCAGAAGGGTACTAGGGACTTCTTAGGATGTCTTCACACCTTCCTCAGCTTCTGCAAATGCCAACTCCATCTCCCTTCTCCACATAACCTCTGCACAGTCATAACTAGTTAAAGCACAAGCATAATAATTCTACATAAAAATGCTCAAAAGTACAAAAAGATGATTTCTTCTCATTTCTCTTCAGAAGTAGCTTGAATACATGTATTTTACCTTTTCAGTAGTCAATGGCATCCATTTTAGTAGTTTCCATCTCTTTCCTTGCAAAAGTAGGGTTAGTGGGTAAAACTAGGGTTTGCTAGGGTTTGTGTTTCCTTTTAGTTTTCATTCTTCTTCTGCAAGTAGAATAGCCTCTTTTGAGTTGGAATTCTTCCATCACAGTTAAAAGCTTCTTCTAAGAACTCATAGAAGTTGGCTTAAGCTCCTAATGAACTTGTGCCAGTTGATCAAGTGACAGCCTATGGTAAGAGCTAGTACTTGTGCATATAGCACCGTCGCTTCAAGGTTTGTTACGAACTACCGGGTTGATAAAAGTAGAGTAGGGAGTCCCAGGAGTTGCAACATCATTGCTGCAATACTGGAGTTCACCATCTTTTTTGCGTCGTTGTCAGGGAAGTGTCTGAATATTTTTTGATTACTACGTTTCTTCTATTTTCTACTACAAACTTTCTGCTAAATAGTTTATTTCAGCAAGAGTAGAGTAGTTGTTTCATTTCAATTCTGCAAAAGTAGAATAGACATTTCCTGCTTTCATTTGAATTCTACAATTTCAATTCTACAAAAGTAGATTAGACATTTCCTGCTTTCATTTCAATTCTGCAATTTCATTTCAGCAAAATAGTTTAGTCATTTCCTTCTTTCATTTCAATTCTGCAATTTCCATTCCAGCAAAATAGATTAGTCCTTTCTTGCTTTCATTTTAATTCTGCAATTTTCATTTCAGCAAGGTTTATTTTAGTTAGTTGCAATTTTCTGTTCAATCCATTTCAGTTTTTGTAGGTGCAAGCAGAAAAAAAAAAACACAAAAATCACCTAAAAAGATATTTCCTTTCATGCCTCGTAAGAATAGAGATAATTCAGGAAAATTCCTACCCAAGACCCCCACCACATCACTAAGTCACCGTTCTCTCTTCTTTGGTTACAGTGATCAAGAAGAAGATATAGGTGAACCTGTAGACATATACGAAGATCCTATAACAGAACAAGAGTAAGAAACCATTCCTCCTAAGACCATGGCCGAAAACATAAATGTTAGAGGAAATGGGGAGAGAATAGAAGGTGCCTTTCCTATCTGAGAGACCAATGGGGACACAAAGATGAAAAACATAAGTCCCTCGACCTTACCTCACTTCCATGGATTAACTACCGAAGGCCCTGATACCTTCTTGTTTGAGTTTGTTGTTCTCTGTCGAACCTATGACTATGCAGAAGACGAGCAGAAGTTGAAACTCTTTCCCTCTACCCTCAAGGATGCATCATTACGCTGGTTCATGGGGTTACTTGGAAACACTATCACCACTTGGGCTTAGATGCAGTAAGCCTTTAACATCAAATATCAGGACAACTGTAGGCCAAAGGATACAAAGGAAGAAATATTTCAAATGACCATGGGAAGTGATGAATCTTTAGAAGACTATGAAGAGAGGTTTCAACTCAGTTATAAAAGGGCCAAGTGCACACTTGACCCTAAATCTCTGAAGTTGGTTCTGTTCGGAGGAGTCTCTGAAGATCTTTTAGATACCCTCCATTTGCTGGCCGGGGGAGACATCTACCAACTACCTTATGATGACATAAATACTGTGTTTAAAAACCATTCTAAGGTAGCTAGAAGGAGAGGTAGGGGAAGTCAACCTTTAGCCAATACCCCCTTATCTATTTCATCCCTCAAAAATGAACTTGCAAATTAGATGGAAGATTTCAAAAGTGAGATGAGGCGGACTATTGTTATGCAGATGGATACCTTATGAATCCAAAGGAAGCAAGAGGAAGCCGAGAGAGCCTTGGCCATATTTTGTCCCAGGTGCTCTAGAAAGCATCCTAGGAATGAATGCCCATTACACTATGTGGAAGTGTGTTTTGTCTGTGAAGAAGACCATCCTATGAATCAATGCCCTTCCTTGCCCAAATTCAAAGCTATGTTCCAAGGGTTTGAAGGAGCCACTGAGCCACTCTATTTCATGAACCAAAGGAGGCCACATGGACCCAGGCCTTACCAGTAGGGAATGCAAGGGACATCTTAGACTCATTACAAACCCAATGAAGCCACTTCCATGCCTTCATGTGGTCCCCCTACTCATCCTTCCTGGTCCACACCCCCTCCTTGGTCATATTCATCTCAATATCATACTCAACCAGTTGCTCATTTGTTTCACTCTTATGCTCAGCCACAACCTTCGTGGAATGCACCTCATTAGGGGTGTAGGCCCCAATACAACTCTCCTCCTGCTCTTTTGCCTCCACCACCTACTCAACCACAATCATTACCTCCTACTCCTCTAAGACAACCCCAAATACCTGCTCAACCGAACCCGAACCCCAATAACAGACAGGCCCAACAGGTATATACTAGAGAAACAAAATGCCCTACCTATGTTGTGGAGATTTACGAGATCAACCTACGATTTGGGAAGGTTCTCCCCGATAGCCAACCTCCTCCTAAAGAAGATGAAGAAGAGAAATAGGAAAGTGAACTAAAAACTATTCCACCCTTTCCTAAGCGACTAACTGGAACCACACAATCGACCCTAGAAGAAACTGAACTTTCGAGAGAGCTAAAACAATTATGTGTAAAAATACCACTTCTCTAAGCCATAAAAGATGTACCAATCTACAACAATTTGATCAAAGAGAAGTGCTTCAGGCACCCAAGTAGGTGCAAGAGAGATGCCCCAATTATCAATGTCATAGGACAACTATCCGACCTGATGTTGGGGTAGGTAATCTGTCTGAAATATCTAGACCCTGGGAGTCCTGTAGTTGATTTCCACATCAATGGCACCATAATCCCCCACACCTTGATTGATCTAGGGGCTGCCATTAACGTAATGGCCAGGGACACTATGGTCAAACTCAACCTTCAAGGTTCTCTAAGAAATACCTCAACAATACTGCAATTGGCAGACCGGTCCACCATGACCCCTAAGGGGATTGTGGAAGATGTCATGGTATCCATTGATTCCTGGGAGTACCCTGCTGACTTCTTGGTTCTTCAGCTAAAGGCAAAGCTCACTGGGTATCCTCTTGTCCTGGGAAGACCTTGCTTAGCTATTGCAGATGCTTACATCAGTTGTCAAGCTAGGAGCATGACCATCAAGAATGGGCATATGTCCAAATAGCTAGTCCTATATCCACCAGCCCAACCTCTGCTAGAACATGACTTACCTCTCTAGTTGGAGGAGGAAGATGAGGATGAAGTCTACTCTGCACCATTGTGCATAGTGGAAGCTACCAAGGGGGATCCTCAAACCAAGGATGATCTTATTGAGAACTTGATTCAAAATCCACTGCCTAGTGTGTTGCCATTAGAAAATTTGGTGGAAGAAACCCAAGCCAATGCTTTAGTTTATCTCTGTGTGGCTGATCCAACCTCTCTCCGAGTTAAGAATGTGTAATTTGGTCCAGAAAAAACCTTGAATATCAACTCATCCCTATCCAGCTCTAAGGATAAGGAACTATGTAGGTTATTGAACAACCATTTGGATGCTTTCCTTGGAATTATAAGGAGATGAAGGGAGTCCACCCTTCAGTCTGTACTCATCACATTTACATTAAAGAAGATTTTAAACTAGTCAGGTAGCCTTAAAGGAATATGAATCCAACCCTTAAGGACATTGTCAAAGAAGAATTGCAAAAGTTGTTGGATGCAGGATTCATCTACCCCATCTCTGACAGCGAATGGGTTTCTCCTTTGGTGCTAGTGCCAAAGAAAAATGGGAAGTAGAGAATTTGTGTAGATTATCAAGAACTAGACAAGGCCACAAAGAAGGACCATTTCCCTTTTCCTTTCATAGATCAAGTGTTAAATGGCCTGGGAGGGAAGAAGTTCTTTTCCTTCTTAGATGGGTTTAGTGGGTACAACCAGATTCAAATCAGCCCGGAAGACCAAGATAAGACCACTTTCACTTGTCCATGGGGTACCTTTGCCTACCAGGTCCTTCACTTTGGGTTGTGCAATGCTCCCACCACATTCCAGAGAGTTATACTGAGCATATTTGCTAAACTGGTTCATGATTCAGTGGAAATCTATATGGATGACTTTACCCCTTATGGTTATAACTTCTAGGAAGCTTTGACTAACTTGAGGAAAGTTTTAGCCATGTGTATCGAAATGAACCTGTCCCTTAGTCCTGATAAATGTGAATTCCTAATGACTGAAGGGACCGTAATAGGTCATACAATTTCTCAGCAAGGATTATAGATGGATCCCAACAAGGTTGCTATCATCCAAAGGGTTCCACCTCCTCAAAAGGTAAGAGATGTTCGAAGTTTTCTAAGATTATCAAGGTATTATAGAAGATTCATTAAGGATTTTAGTAAGCTAGCTTCTCCATTATTTGGTCTTTTGGAAAAGATGTTGAGTTCATATGGACTGAAAACTGTCAAGAGGCTCTGGATGCCTTGAAAGGTAGGCTGATAACTGCCCCAATATTGAGAGGTCCAAACTAGGCCCTACCTTTCCACATTCACATAGATGCCTCGAACAAAGCTATAGGAGCAGTCTTAGGGCTAGTTGAAGAGAAGCTACCGTATGCCATATATTTTTTCAGTAAAATCCTGTCCAAAGTAGAATTAAACTATATTGTAACAGAAAAAGAGCTCTTGGCTGTAGTCCATTCCCTAAACAAGTTCAGACACTACATCACTGGCTATCAAACATTCGTACACACTGATCATGCTGCAATTAGGTATTTGATGAATAAACCTTATGTAAATGCTCATATCACTAGATGGTTACTTTTATTGTAGCAATTTGATTTGACCATTGTTGATAAGAAAGGTAAGGAAAATGTTGATGCTGATTTTCTATGTAGACTAGATCTGCCTGCAAGTGAAGAAGGAATGGTGGATGATCAAATGCCAAATGAACACCTATTTTCTATTTCAGTACTCTCTCCATGGTTTGCTGATATAGAAAATTAGTTGGTTTCAGCACAGTTTCCGCCACACCTGCCGTCAAAAGAGAAGAGCAAGATCATGAGAAAAAGTGTTCGATTCACTTGGATTGGGGGCAATCATTTTAAACTTGGCCAAGATCAAATTTTGAGGCGATGTGTCAGGGAGGAGGAATTTTTTGACATCCTCCTAACCTATCATGATGAGTCCTATGGGGGCCACTTTGCAGCAAAGAGAATTGCGTTCAAAATTTTGCAGACAGGTTACTATTGGCCCACTTGTTACAGGGAAAAGTGTCTATATAGAACTGCTCTATCGCACTAAGGTGTGACAGCTACCTTAGAAACAAACAAAGAAAAGCTACTTATGTTTTTCCTTTATGAATTATAGATAGAGAGGAACATAAAGACCAACCTCTGTCTTGCGCTAATCCCTTGATTCGATCCTTCTCTTCTTTGATAGTCCTCAACTACATGCTCCCTTGCACGCCCCGCTTCACAAAGTACCTGTAAGATCATAGAAGCATAGCACTATACACAGACATGGATCTATAATCATAAACAATCTAGGATCAGATGTAAATTGACCATACAAATGTAGCAAGCAACAATGACACAAAAGCATGGAAGAAAACTCAAATAGCTTTTATTGATAAACAAGAAAAGATCTAGGAGGAGTTACAACCAGTTGTTCTAACCCAGCATCAACCTCCCAACAAAGAAGCCCCTTTTCACCTCAAACAAAGCATAGATCACCCAACAATCTGATGTTTGTCTCTAAAAACCAACAACAATTCCTTACAATATGCAAAATTCCAGCCTCTGGATCTCTGGGATGAGGGATCCATATATAGATATCTGTAAGGGAGATGAGTCAGCTTGTGATTTGATTAGTGTCTTCTCTCTGATAGTTCTTGCTTCCACTTGGAGACTGAGGGCCTCTTACTCATCCTTGGTCGAATTCAGTGAGGCAAGTGTCACAGGAGAAGATTCTGGAAGCTTCCATTGCCTCTCCACCTCGCGGAATGACACTGCCATTTGTCATTTCTCGCCCATCGCACCCCACAGAAGGGACTTTTGAAATGCAATGCACCCTCACAGTGTATCTAGGTGAGATGCAACGCACTTAGCCAGTGGAGCAGCTGCAATGATCCTGTTTTGACCAATTCTGAGTAGTTTCTCATGGAGAACTTCTGGGAGAAGCTGTAATCTATTGACCTTGTTCCTTTAGGGGTTAGAACAACACTTTTAGGGACTTAGGAGCCCTTGGTTTATGGACATTTCATGCTTGGGGTTGTAGGGCACAAAAATTTCTATAACAGTTGCCCCCTAAAGTATGAGGCTGTTAACCTTTTGGTGTCGGGTGAAATGCTTTATTATGAGGATCCGAAGTTCTTTCAATGCTGGGAGGATACCTGTAATAAGATACAATACAATACATTATCTTCATAATATTTTCATGATCTAGCTGAGGCGGGCATTCCCATGCTCAGCTTTATAAATTCACTTTCATGTACATAGGACAGACAATCGTCTGAGTGTAGACTGATGATTTTGACAGAGCCATCATCCTTTTGGTAGGATGATTATCTGTGCTGCAATGATGTACACTTAATGTTTTTATTTCCTTGAATATATATCGCAGCTCGGATGGATGAAACTAGATCTGGGGTCTTCAATCTCGTCTGATCTTCACTCGATGTACAAGTCGATCCATGTGAGAAATGTTCTGAAGTCGAACATGGAAAGACATCGCTTGATTACCAGTCAATGATGTAAACTGTTAACAAGCGCGAGAGGAATCACCGATAATGATAATGACCCTCAAGGTACTGCAATACAATTCACGTGGTGTGAATAAAGGACTTGGCATCGAACACCACGCAAAATCTTTCGGTCGAAGACCATTGATGTAAACCTGTCGCCGGAAGTGAGAAACTTGCCATTGAGGCATGCAAGCTTCAAAGTACTGAATGGGGTGTTCCTAGATCAACTTCTTGGATAATGAGCTGATGTCGACAAGAAGTGATTCGTCACAGGAGGGCCTTTGTGAATCCCACATCAATGACATGGAACGGAGCAAATGATTTTAATGGAGGTGAAAACGATCTGGTGATATGAGGTTCAGAGTGGCGGTCATGAAAGAATGGAGTATAATGTATGGTAGTGGGTGAGACACAGGTGAATTCACTGAATGACTTCTCTTGAACATATCGGCGACACTGATGTGATGGATTGGTAGCATTAACCCCAAATGTGGATGGTATGGCATGACCATGGTGATTTGACCGGTGAATGAAACAACCCAACCCGAATCGGACACGGAGTGGAAGTGTCATGTTCAAGAGTGACTTGCTACCAACAAAGTTTCTTTGAGTTTTCTTCCCAATTTTTCCCCAGTCATTGCTGACCAGTACCTCTTTATTTTTGTCAAGCTTGAGGAGGATAACATATGCTTGTTCTATAATTTTCCCTTCGGGCAAACCCATCGCTATGTTTTAACGAGCCTAGCGATAGTGAAACTCGTTCTCGTCTATAGACAAGTTTGTCGCTATTAATCTTTTTAACGAGTTTAATGACAAAGATAACTCGGTCCGTTTCAATTTTAGAGAGTCTGAAAAGGAACGTAAAGGTAACTCCAAAATTCCTTTTTCGTCATCTAATCCCTTAGGTCCGAAAAAGTATAAAACAATACAAAAGGGATGAATTTTCGATACTTTTAACGAGCCGAACAAAACAAGCGCTCGATCTTTTTGTGTAATAATCCCTCAAAAAGATTAAAATCTAGAGGAGGGATAGCACTTCCTGTCCCTTTAACGAGCTGGAGAGGCCAATGGCTCGGCAATATTTTCATATTTTACGAGTCAGTTGAAAAGAGCTTAAAGGAGACTCATCTTTCGAGGAACGAGTGATAAAACGAGTAGCAGCTGATTCCAGGTAAGGTTTGGAATTTTCCAATCACAGCAGTGTCATAAGGATGGCTAGTGAAATCACTCTCTGCAGCTGTTCCTCAAAATGGGTAAACAATCAAATGGAGGTGAATGGTCGAACAATGAAAAGTGGAGGTGACGGTGCAAACACGACCAAGGATTTAATGGCCGAAGTACTACATTCACGATGGTTATTTACCAGGGAATAGTTCATTTTTTAACGAGCTTAAATGCGGGTGGAAACATTTGCTCATGTCTTATGTTTATTTTTTAACGAGCTTGAACTATGTGCTAAAACTGCTCGATTAAATGGTCCCTTTTTTATTTTACCATAAATAGCTCTGTTCTTTCAAAGATTGTACTGTATCTTTAACTGCTTCATCAAACTAGTTAGAAATGAACAATATATGCTTGAAAATGAGTTAGAACACAAATATTTTACTTTGAACTACGTAAAAAGTAATGAAAAAGTGTTTTTACCTCTCATTTTACCATTTCATTTGAACTTTGGTTTGTTGGAGCTTTGGAGGTGCTTTTTCCCCCTTGATTTTCATCAGCTGATTTCGGGAGATTCTGTGGACGATTCTCGGCACCGTCTGGACCAGGTAGGAGCTAAACCTGAGCTCTTTCATTTCATGGTTTCCATTTTGCATTTTGAGCTTGATTCCTAGTTTTTCTGAGCCCTTGGGGTTTGAAGAACTCATTTTGCCTTCAGCGCACCCTGTGTGTATCGAAAGCTGCATTGAATGTTGACCTGTCTAAAGGCTATCTAACATTCAATGCACCTATAACACTGCTGCAGGTGCATTGGGCGCAGAAAAGGAATTTAGTGCACAATTTTTGATGGAAATTTTGCCTGTTTCTTACCAAAATCAGGATCTAACTCTTCTCTTGTTTGTTTTTCAGAGATCTTTGGAGTAAGATGACCATTACATGGTGAGAACGTGAGCATGAAGAAGAGGACATGCTTGCCCTACATGATCTGGTTACAGTAAACGCGCTGCGGAACTGTGGCTTGCTAAAGTTTTTCCGCATTTCTAGCATGAGACAGCAGATCAACCTTCTGCAGTATTTTCTCGATGCTTGGGATCCTACCAACCAGGTTTTCCAGATCAGGGGCAAATCTATCCCCTTGACTGTAGTAGACATCTATTTCTTGACTGGCTTGTCGAGGTGGGGTGCCCCCATCTCTTTGTCAGGTTCGGCCCGAGGAGGTGACTCCGTGAGAGATTACGTCCGCTGGTACTGCAGAGAAGGATCTTAGCTGAGTAAAGATGGCAAGATCATCATCCGTGATGTCACTGACAGGCCCCTCAGTACTATTCTGTTTACTTTTGGTAGGATGGCCGGTGGTGCAGCCCTTCATGTAGCCAACCGATATTACATGTAGCATGCCTTGGAATGCCTCCAACCGAAGGTGTTCAACTGGTGCGACGCAGTACTTCTTGTGATGAAAGAACAGTTGACCAAGATAAAGAGCGGGAGGTTGAAGAACTTTGGGTATGGTTCTATTTTGACCGCCTTTGCCTTGGAGAAGATACCACTGATGCAGCCGCAGTACATTGCACTCGATTTACCTTCTCCTACTGAACCACGTATGCAGAGATGGGTTGACCATATGTCTAGGCATGCTGGCCAGTCTCAGATTTCATTTTCTGATACCTTCTTCAGGTGGTTTGATCATCAGGAGATGGTTTATTCTGAGTATCCATATGCTGGCATCGACTTCCGGGGTGATCCAGATTTAGTACTGCCGGATGGCGAGCAATGGAGCACCATTGGTAAAATCTTTGACCATATCCCTGTTTATCGTTTTTTGTTTATAAGGTCCTTGTGCTTTATTCTATCAAGACTTTAATCAAACTCGTGTGTACATGCAGATGTTGGTCCTGTTCGTCCAGTAGTTCACCTGAGAGTACCGGCTACTTCCCCAGCAGGAGAGGCCATCGGAAGGGCTATCCTTCGCGACCTCGACATGGTTGAGAATCTCACATCATTACAAGAGCAGGTTGAGGGTCTCACTCTTGGTATTCCAGATGTGAGGATTGACGAGCTACCTTTGAGGTTATAGCGGCATACTACTGGTGTGCCCAGACGATGGACTTGTCTCTTACGCATGATCGGATAGGCTGTGACTTGCTATCACGAGCAACATTAGACTAGGGTGCCCCCTAGCATTTTGAGTTTTTGGGTCATTTGACCGATTTTGTCTTGGTTATAGAACATTATGTGTAAACCATAAACAGTTATATATATTTTTGATTTTCGGAGTTTTACTTTGGTTAAGTTACATGATCCAAATGCAAACATTGATGGTATGTTTCTTTTTATAAATGTTGCAAATGTCTATCTAACACATAATTTGCTAATGAGTCAGTTAATGTGTTTAAGTTTTTGGAAATATGTTGATATTGAATAAAATCAAATTGTCTTTCCAAAATCTTAACCCTTAGGAACATGCGATAAATAGCTGGGTTTTGGACGGAATATATACCATTGAGTTGTAGTATTACGAGCTGTGAGTCTAGCCTGACAATTAGTCAGCGTATACCATGTGTGATGGCATCAGAGAGAAGTTCTATCAATGCGCTATATTCAGCGATGTTATTTGTTGATTGACCAATACATACCCCTCTGAAACTTACTAACTCGCCGCTTGGATCAAAAATAGCCTAGGCTGCGGAAGATAGGTTCCGCGAACTACGACTCGCTCTGTCGGCATATCGAACACATGACTCCATTAGGTTTGACATCTACAACAAATGTAAAAAGTGGATTACTTGACAAAAATAAACACTTTAGCGAAAACAAAAACATAACAAAAGCACACGGGTTACCATTACGCATAGTAACGCTTGAGGTACAACCCATTACGAGGTTGCGCCAGTGGAATTTCGTCATAATCCATTAACTCGTAGGCTCCTTTTGCTAACACTCGTTTAAAAATATAGCCGGGCCCATCCATAAAGACTTAAATTTACCTGCTCCCAATTTATCAGATTCTTGGTCGTAAAGCAAGACGAAGTCACCTTCTGAGAAGACACGGGGTTTGACATTTTTGTCGAACTGTGCCTTGACTCGTTTCTTATGGGCTTCGTTAGCCAAAGCGGCATCACGACGGATTTCATCCAATTGGATTAATTCCAAGAAACGAGCTTCTTCTTCTGAAGTTCCGGGGAGGAGATCAATTGCGAGTTTGAGAGACGAGATTTCACACTGGATTGGTAAGACTGCTTCCAAGCCATATACCAGTTGGAAAGGTGTGAACCCGGTTGCATTCCTTACCGATGTTCGGTAAGCCCACAAAGCTGAGTACATGATTAGGTGCCATCTTCTTTTGTGAACTCCAATCATCCTTTGCAGCATGCGTTTGAGGACCTTGTTGATTGCTTCAACTTGTCTGTTGGCTTGCGGATAATATGGAGTAGAGCTGTCGTGAGACAACCCTAGTTTGGCAGCTAATTCGACCATCATGTGATTGTGAAAATGCGATCCATGATCTGTGTCTATACCCTGCGGCACGCCGAATCTAGCGACTACATGATTGAAAAAGAAGAGGGCAGCTGTTTCACCAATATTATCTAATGTAGGCATCGCCTCGGCCCATTTGGTAAAATAGTCAACTGCGACTATGATGTACCCATGCCCCCCGGTCGAGGTGGGGTTACATGTCATGAAATCGATGCCCCATTTGGCGAATGGCCCAACAGCAACTATTGGTTGCAGAGGTGCTGGTGGTCTTCTGGTTTTGCTATCAAAAATTTGACAAGCATGGCAACTTCTGACTGCGGTTATGCAATCTTTGAACATTGCTGGCTAGAAGTATCCTGCTCATAATATTTTTTGCGCTGTAGCATATCCAGATTGATGCCCCCCACACGCGCCTGAATGACAATCATTCAGGACTTTTTCAGCCTCCTCATG
Source organism: Pinus tabuliformis (assembly GCA_031772625.1). Lineage (NCBI taxonomy): Eukaryota > Viridiplantae > Streptophyta > Pinopsida > Pinales > Pinaceae > Pinus > Pinus tabuliformis. The sequence goes on along the minus strand of CM062816.1, from coordinate 286,509,072 downwards.
GGTGAGGCACCTTCTCAGAACTGTATCGATACCACGACGGTAAAGTGTATCACCGACAATCATGTAGTCTTTTGCTTGGTATCGAATGCGTTTTTGTTCAGAGTGGGAGGTGCTTGGCCTGTATTTTTGGGTTTGAAGATAAATGATTATATCCCCATACCACTCATTGCTTGCAGATATCAGAAACAAACTTTCGTCCACGATTGTTTCTTCGGATGTGTCATCATTGGACGATGATGGGAGATCGCACAATAATTCTGCGAAAACTAGAGCTTTCTTTGACTTGGATTTTACAAATTCCAGATCAAACTCTTGTAGGATTGCTATCCATTTTGAATATTTGCCCCCCAGCAACTGTCGCGAAAATATATAAGTCATGGGGTTGCAATCTGACAGAATGGTAGTTTTCCGAAAGAGGACATAGTGTCGAAATCTCTGTATCGCTTGAACAGCTGCGAGTGCTAGCTTTTCAACGTAAGAATATTTGCTTTCTATATAATTTAAGTTTTTACTTAAATAATATATAGGATGTTCAATTCCATCGACTTCTTGAACTAAAACCATTGCGATGGTCGTATCCACTGCAGCCAGATACAGGTTAAAATCTTTTTGATAATCAGGAGCATACATTAATGATGCTTTCATTAGGGAATCTTTTAAAGCATCAAAGGAAGCTTGCGCAACCTGATCCCAAACAAAGGGTACTTCCCTTTTCAAAAGACGTGTATAACCTTTAGCAAGTTCGGCGTAATTTGGAATGAACCTCCTCAGAAAATTCGCTTTCCCTTGGAGTTTTTGAATCTGAAGAAAATTCGAAGGTGGAGGCAAATTTATGATTGCCTGGACCTTGCATGGGTCGAGACGAATCCCGTCCTTTGAGACTACAAAGCCAAGTAAATGACTAGAACTGACGCAAAATACACATTTCTGTGGATTGAGTCGTATCTTGTAGTGCGGCAACGTAGAAATATCGCTCTTAAATGCTGCGGGTGATCAGTCCACTTTCGCGAATGAGCCGGAAGTTCGTCGAGGTATGGTTGAACGATGTTTTTGATGTCATGGAAGGCATAATTCATTGCCCTCTGAAATGTCGCCCCTGCGTTCTTTAAACCAAAGGGTAATTTTCGATATGCGAATGTGCCCCACGGACAAATAAATGCAGTCTTTGACTGGTCCTGTGGGCGGATATTTATTTTATTATACCCGGAGAATCCATCCATGAATGAAAAGATTTCGCATCCAGTGCATTCATCAATTATCTGGTCAATGAAGGGTGTAGGGTAGTTGTCTTTTGGACAAGCTTGATTTACATCCCTATAATCGACGCACACTCTAATTGTTCCTTGTTTTTTCATAATACGGACAATATTCGATACCCAATCCGTTAGAGGAACCGGGTAGATGAAACCAACATGGAGAAGTTTTTCAACTTCTGCTTTAATGGCAGCGGCTTTCTTGGGGTGCACCTGTCATAGCCATTGTCGTACTGGTTTGACATCTGGATACATCTTAATTTCGTGTTCAACGATACTCAAGTCAATGTCTGGCATTTCATCATATGACCAAGCAAAGACAACTCTAAATTCGTGAAAAAGAGCGTTATATATCTCTATTTCTGAAGGAGAACAACATTTGCCGACATAAATATTCTCTACAACATCTGTTTTGGTCGAGATATTTATGGCGATAGTCTCTTCAATGTTGGACAAGTTTTGCTCGGAATCCATCGTCTTTACAGGTTTTGATAGAAAATCAAAAACTGAAGGATGATAAAGGTCATCTTGAGTATCTTCTCCACAATTCGGAAGAAGGGAATGATGGTGGGAATCATTCCATGGCGCTCCTTCAATTACCATTGACTGGACAATTCCTTCGTCAGTGACATGCACTTGCGACCAAGGATCTGAAGGGGTACCATATTCTTTAGACCTATCTATCCAAACGCTTGATGAGCGTTGATTTGGGTTTTCCTCCCATGCTAGGAACATTGATTGCTACAATATTTCCGTTGGGCTTGGGGGCAAAACCATTGCATGATCCATGTCGATATCATTTTCCGAGATCTTTTTAGAAAATATCATGTAGCAGGTTCCTATCGACGCCACTTCTGCCAGGTTGATTGGAGGTGGAAGGGTGAAATTTCCCATTAGTATAGGATCTTTTAATAGGCCTACTCCGATATTTTCAAGTGAATGAGGGCTTCCATGGATCATGGGAATGCTTCCTGTAACTTGAGAACCATTGGGGAGGAAGTTTTTTTGATCGACAATTGTAATCCCTCCTTGAAAGGGAAATGCAATCTTCCTAAAATAGGTCGACACAACAGCCGCCATAGCATATATCCATGGCCTTCCTAGTAGGATGTTGTAATCAAGATTTCCATCGATTACTTCAACATCTATTTCTACCGTTTTCCCTCCTAGTTCAATTTTCAAGTTACTTAGAATACCATATGGGATATATGTCCTTCCGTCGAATGCTTTTAATGTCGTCGAAGATCGCGACAAGGTTGGAGATCCTAAAGTTTTCCAGCAACTCATCGACATAATACATGTAGATGCTCCCTCATCAATAATTGTTCGATGAACAGTTTTGTTGAGGGCTTTCACTTGAACAAGGAAAGCTAGTTGAGCTGGTAATTGAGGATCATATCCTTTATGGTCGAAGGATACAAGATTGGAATCCTTTGGGTCAATCCCACCAATGGCTGATAATAAAGCCTGCCTTTGGGATGTGCAATTCTGTAGTACTTCAAGAGTCGACATAGCGGATGGCGATTGGGCCAAATCTTCCACTATATTATAATGCTGTGCCACTCTAGCGCGGTGATTAAAAGTCGACTTGTGTACTACTCCCTTTGGTGGTTTTATCGTCAATTCAGGAATGGTAGGTGGCGCAACTTCTGTCGAAGTTGTTGTCGAACTACTAGGTTGATCTTTATCCTTGTTGTTCGACAGCTATGGATTCCCATAATCTTTGTTCCTTGTCGATATCAAAGCATCATTTTGCTATTTTGAAACTGACAACATTAGTACTTGAGACGGGGAAGCATTTTCACTTTCAACCAGATTTGTTCCTGGATTTGGAAACGGATCAGTTAACACTGCGGAGGGTTTTGAATTCTTGAAGAATTTCTTAAACTCAGCTCTGTGTGGACAATTTGTGGTCGAATGATCCTCATCGCATATAAGGCATGGATTTTTTGGTTTCCTATCTCCAGGAGGGTTTGAAGAAGATTTTTCAGGTGATGATTCCTCCTGTTTCTTCTTCTTCCCTTTGCCTTTCTTCTTGCTCCCTGGTTGTTTGGTTTCTTTGCCTTTATCTGTCGATACGGCATTTACTTCCGAAGAAAGAAGTTCATTTTTTGCATTTTGACCTGAAATCTTATGGGCCTTTTTGGATGTAGCCTTTGTCGATTTCGTGTCTGTTGTGCCAATCACGCCATCGCCGTCATGAGAGTCATTGTTTGATTTAGGAGGAGGAGGAATTGAGAATTCCGGTCTAGGGGCGTCAGGTATTTTATCGTAGAGCATGCCAGACTGAGTGTAAATCAAGTCCAGATATTGCGCACGAGCGATAACTTGCTCTTCTGTTATGACTCCCCCCTTTGTCACATCTTCCGTGATGGAAGGCAGTAATGATTTGATAAACCATTCAGCTAATAGCTGATCGGGGACATACGTTTTTACCATTCTATGACGACGTCGCCACTCATGTATATGATCAGATATGTGAGTGGCCATTGTCTGTTTGAAATTGGTAAGAAGTTATGTTCCCGTTTCGTACCTTATTGGTAACTGAAAATGGATTAAAAAGGTTGTGGCTAAGGTACTGAAGTTGTCGAACGAAGCTCTAGGCAATTCGATGTACCATTTTGCCGCCGAACCCATTAACGTCCTCTGAAAGAGGCGAAGTCTTATCGAATCATCATTTAAGGTGTTTGATGAACACCATAGATGAAAGGTCATCACATGATTCGATGGATCTTCACCCAGATTTCCATTAAATTGAGGAAAATCTGATGGAAGTTTATGCGGAATCACTGGCCACCAAGGGGCGTAAGCGATTGGATCGTTTGTTAACCGATTTAAATCAGGTAACTCTAAAGTTGCCACAAAGGGTAACTGTTGGTTCAGGTTAGGTGAAGCATACCCAGGATAAGATGGGATTGCCTGAGCAGTTGGTCTTTGCATACCGACATAATGCATTTGATGCTGGTATGTTTGGTAAGGTTGGTGGGCATGACCATTGTAAAATGGTTGATTTTGACCGTTTTGAATATACGGCTGTCCACTATTTGCAAATATTTGTTGCTCAGAACCTTGTTATACTTGTTGGAATTGCAGTTGTTGGTATTGTACTAGCCATGGTTGTGAAGCAATGTGCTATTGACTGATACTAACAGTTTGACCAAGATGAGGGGTAATTGTACCCGTCTGAACCTGTGTCATTCCACCAGTCGGCGATTGTGGTTGAGTCGCAGGGTCAAGGGGCTGTTGCATTACAACCTGAGAAACCTGAGGTTGGCATACAACAGGCAGCGCTTGAACTTGTGACACCATCACAATAGCTGGCGTAGTCGATATGTTTGACATAGGTAAGCATTGTTGCATCGAATATACAACTCTTGGTTGTTGAGGTAGTATTGGTACCCAACCGCTTGAGGTAATTCCAGTATAACCTGAATGTTGTTGTGAACTCCCGTATGGATATCCTCCCGGAGGGGATAATGAAAGGGTATACTGCCCTCCATACGGTGGTAATCCAGAACTCAAGGGAATTGTTTGCCCTTGGGGGCCGGACTGCCCAAATTGACCTCCAAATGGATCAATCTATTGAGACTCAACATAAGAGTTTCCGGATATTATTCCGGATGAACAAACAGGAACAGACCATACTGTCAAAATAGCCCCTGAGTGGGATCTTTCTAGTGGTTGAGAGCTAGTCGGGACAGATGGTATACCGACGAACATTGTCGGAGTGATAGCAGGGAGTTCTGTCATCGCCGTGTCAGACGACACAGTCCTAGATGTTGACGGTTGTTCAGACATTTGTAGTCTATCGAAAAGATTACCTAGCGATTCTACAGGAGCTTCCGCTGGTGGTAGACTAACTTTTGATGAAGAAGGATATAGAGTGATCCCGACTCCAAATTGGGTTGGAGTACTTGTTGGAGGATCTTCTACAATTTCTTCTATGGCAATCAGACCAGGTGGAAGGGGAAGACCGACAGGTTCGTAGAATATTTCTGGTGCCGAAGAAGGTATGGAATCGGCAGCGACAGGTGTTTGAAGAGCAAGAATTTCCAAACCAGTTGTAGATGGAACTGGTTCGGTAACACAAGTGTTTACTCTCAAACTAGGATCAGTATCACTGTCCTTCTATGGCTGCTAAACTTCTTCTGTAGAGGCAGGGATTCCAGAAATGTTTGGAGTAACCGGAGTCTCGGATGTCATTGGAACACTTGTTCTAACTTTAATAGGAGATTTGGAACCGGTTAAACAAGTTCGCTTTGTCCGTACTGGCTTCGATTCCAGAGACAAAGACGGTTGACTCGTAAGCCTCCGCGAACGACGGGATTTCAATTGACTTTCTTCCATGATTGCGGATTACTCGATCAACTAAAATAAAGGGGAAGTATGTTTCCGAATTAAATGAATTTTAGATGCTTTGACACAACTTGTTTTTTCAGTTTTTAAGAGTCGAGAAAAAACAAAAGATGACTCTAGTCGCCTTCGATTTTTAATGAGCCTGAAGTGACAAGTGCTCAGATGGACCTTTTCCATTAAGGAGTCTGAAAAGGAACGAAAGGGACTACTCTGGAAATCTAGGTAGAGGGATTACCAAACCAATCGCAAAACTGCAGAATACGTTTTATGGTATGGCAGTCAATCTTCCCGAATGCTGTGTTCTGTTCATTGCGATCGATAGGGCAGCAGACATGGCTTCCTATGGATAAAGGATTGAGTCTATAGGGGTCTCCCAAAATATACTCGACGGTACATGGGAGCACAAGTCCGTACTGGCACTTATCGTCTCAAAGTGGAGGAATCACCCAACCATCAGTGAGAACAACAGTTACCAGGCTTTACGACGTCGGAATACGTGTCTAGCCTAGACCTCTAAATGTTGTGCGTTAAGTTCCAAAGCGTTGTTAGATTCATTGAATTTATTTTAAGTTGATCTTGTTTATGAAGTTTGCCTTTTGGGTTCACCACGAGATGTAGATGTAATTCCTAAAATGCAATCTAAAGATGATAAACAAACTTTTTATCTCTTTTGTGCAATGAAAATCCTAGCTACTAGGGAAAAGAAAGACAGAATCTTTTCACAAAGAGAAAAGAGCACACTGTAAATGCACTTTCCTAAATCAAGCCAAATAGACTGTCTATATGCAAATGCACATGCATGTATTTGTTTTCGACTTTCTTAGTATATGGATGCTAAAAAGAAAGTTGATGTACAAATCTGAATTTCTTTTCAAGCGACAAATATAAACAAGCTTTTTTTTTCGAAATCAAAAATAGAGATGATTACGACACCCTACGATTTTGAAATGAACACTCGTTCTTGATACTAGAAAATTACAAATTCAGACCAAAAGCAATAGTAACAGGATAATCGACCATCAACAACAATCAAACTTTTTCCTACGATCGAAATCAACACTTGCCACAGATTCAAATCAAAGGACGACAGTACGATTATGCTACTTTTGCAAAGGAGAACTGTAAATGACTCAAAAAACACACAAAAACATCTACAATTCTTTTGTACAAAGGAGGCGGAATAACAGCAAGGAAAATGGGTTTCAAACAGACATATACTGATCACAGGTAGCAAAATTCAATAATAGAACTGGAAAGAATGAAGCACAGAAGACACAGTTGCACAGAGCTAGTCTGATCAGCGCACCTGTAACACAGAGAATCTGAAATGCAGCGCAGGTTGTCCACTCGGGAAGTGCACTGAAATTTAGAATCTCTGAACAGTGCCTGCGCTGGGCCAGAAACGAGACTCTGTTCGGGTTCCAGGTCACAGTTTGCAGTTCAGTTCTTGGTTTTTGGCTGAGTAAAAAGCAATTAGTATTTCAACAATCAGGGGTAGATCTAAGGAGGATCTAAGAGCTATCACAAGGGCAATCAGATAGTTTTTGAATCAGCTGTTTAAATCATAAATAGATCCAGTGAATGGATTGAAGCAACAATTATCTACTTTGCATTTGTTATGGCAAATGCAGTTCGAATGCTACTTGTAAGTTTATGAAACAAACAACAAAGAATGATAAACAAACAAACTAATTACATCCCCAGTGGAGTCGCCATTTTGTTACAGGGAAAAGTGTCTATATAGAACTGCTCTATCCCACTAAGGTGTGACAGCTGCCTTAGAAACAAACAGAGAAAAGCTACTTATGTTTTTCCTTTATGAATTATAGATAGAGAGGAACAGAAAGACCAACCTCTGTCTTGCGCTAATCCCTTGATTTGATCCCTCTCTTATTTGATAGTCCTCAGCTACCTGCTCCCTTGCACGCCCAGCTTCAAAAAGTACCTGTAAGATCATAGAAGCATAACACTATACAAAGACATGGATCTATAATCATAAACAATCTAGGATCAGATGTAAATTGACCATACAAATGTAGCAAGCATCAATGACACAAAAGCATGGAAGAAAACTCAAATAGCTTTTATTGATAAACAAGAAAAGATCCACGAGGAGTTACAACTAGTTGTTCTGACCCAGCATCAACCTCCCAGCAAAGAAGCCCCTCTTCACCTCAAACAAAGCATAGAACACCCAACAATCTGATGTTTGTCTCAAAAAACCAACAACAATTCCTTACAATATGCAAAATTCCAACCTCTCGATCTCTGGGATGAGGGATCCATATATAGATATCTGTAAGGGAGATGAGTCAGCTTGTGATTTGATTAGTGTCTTCTCTTTGATAGTTCTTGCTTCCACTTGGAGACTGAGGGCCTCTTACTCATCCTTGGTCGAATTCAGTGAGGCAAGTGTCACAGGAGAAGATTCTGGAAGCTTCCATTGCCTCTCCACCTCGCGGAATGACACTGCCATTTGTCATTTCTCACCCATCGCACCCCACAGAAGGGACTTTTGAAATGCAATGCACCCTCACAGTGTATCTAGGTGAGATGCAATGCACTTAGCCAGTGGAGCAGCTGCAATGATCCTGTTTTGACCAATTCTGAGAAGTTTCTCATGGAGAACTTCTGGGAGAAGCTGTAATCTATTGACCTTGTTCCTTTAGGGGTTAGAACAACACTTTTAGGGACTTAGGAGCCCTTGGTTTGTGGACATTTCATGCTTGGGGTTGTAGGGCACAAAAATGTCTATAACACCACTCTTCATCAAGACGTTAGGAGATACATCAACCAATGTGACCGATGTCAAAGGATGGGCAAACCTACTCCAAGGGATGAGATGCCCTTACAGCCTCAAGCGATTTTCGAGCCATTTGAGAAGTGAGACATGGACTTTTTGGGTCCCATCAACCCTCCTTCAAAACAAAAGTCTTACATCATTATGTGCATGGATTAGCTGAAAAAAAGGGCAGAAACAAAGGCAATCAAAGCAACAACAGAGGAAAAAGTAGTTGAGTTTTTGAGGGAAAATATCTTCTACAAGTTTGGCTATCCAAGAGAATTAGTCACAGATCAAGGAAGTCAGTTTACCTCCAATCTTATTGATGACATGCTCACACATCACAAGATTAAGCACAAAACCTCCACCCCTTATCATCCCTAAGAAAATGGGCAGGTGGAAGTCACTAACAGAGCTTTGGAAGGGATTTTGACTAAGGTAGTGAGTAGCAGCAGAAAAGATTGGGAAGACCGATTGGTTGAGGCCATCTGGGCCTATAACACTACTTATAAAACCACCATAGGTTTCACACCCTATGAGCTCGTCTATGGGAAAAAGGCTTTGTTGTCCATAGAATTTGTATATAACACATTAAGGACGAAAACTCAGATGGACCTAGATCTCAACCATGCGCAAAAGGAAAGATTGCTTCAGCTAAATGGATTGGATGAATAGAGAATGTAGGCCCTTCTCCACTCAGAGGTAGTCCAACTTCAAAGAAAACTATGGCATGACAGACACCTCAAAGAAAAACAATTCCAACAAGGAGATTGGGCGCTGCTGTATGATTCAAGATACAAATATTTCAATGGAAAACTGAGGACAAGATGGCTGGGACCATATGAAGTAGAAAAATTCAATGGCAATGGTTTAGTCCTTATTTATACCATTGATGAAGAAGCCATTCCCATGCTCGTCAATGGGCACAGATTGAAGATCTACAGGAAGTCCCTTTCCAAGCAGGAGTTCATTGAGAATCTGGGTAAATCAGTGTTGGTAGTGGAGTAGGTCCCTATATCCACTCCACCCACACCCTGAGCAAAAAAAAAGAAAAAAAAAGAGAAAAAAACAGAAAAAGATAGAAAATGGAATAAAAGATCACTGGGTGAAAACCTCCTAGAGGTGCCCAAGGCAGGCAGTGAGGGTGAAAACCTCGTGGAGGCGCCCCAACTATCTCAAAAAAAAAGAGAGAGAAAAGAGAGAAAAAAAAGGAAAAAAGAAAAAACCTAACTTCTTTTGAATAAATTGCAGGTTGCAGGAGGGTCACATAAGAAGAAAAAGACATGGCCAGGCTGCATACACCCTTCACAGTCTGTTATAGACAAATTTGTGCCTTACAGCAACAAGCATGAATTGTCAATAATCCAAGGGATCCAAAGTTCCCTAAACATGATGTTCCTACCCCTAGAGGAACAAGGTCAGCAAACCAATAGCTCTCAGATCAGTTCTCCACCTGAAAACACTCAAAAACAAGCAATCCTGAAATCAAAGCAGGTGCTCCACTAGGTTTCTGCGCTGAAACTCAGTAGCTCCATGGTGTACCTGCGTTGCAAAGCAAGTGGAACAAAGGCCACCTGCGCTGAGCGAGATGGGACAAGTGGCACACTGAGTCATTGCTCTGGAATCTTCCAAAAATGACACTTGGATCAGGTATTTCGCCTTGTGATGAGTCAGAGGCTCTGTTTCTCCAAGTGGAAGCAAGGTTCTCCAAGTGGACTCAAGAACTGAAGATCAACTAAAGATTAACTAAAGAGAGAGAGGACACAAGGCAGCTACACATCAGTTGCAAGCTGACTCATTCTTTCTCAATTCATCTATATATTGAGCTCTCTCCTATGAGCTCAGGAGGCTGGAATTTTGTGCAAAGTAATGATATGCTGTTGGTTTCACTATAGAACTATTGGGTGATTGTTTGAGAGAGGTGAAGAGGAGAAATTCTTTCTGCTGGGAGGTGTTGCTGGGTTGGAGCCTTCAATGGTTGTAATACTCTCAGAACCTTTACTTCTTCATTAATAAAAGCTATTGAGGTTCTTCTATGTGCTCTTGTTTCAATAATATATTGTGATGATTGCATGTTTGGTTTACACTAATCCATGAACCAGTTATGATTGCATGCCTCTTGTAGTTTCCTTCTTTGTTATTTTGCAGGATCTCACTGTAGCTGGGCAAGCAAAAGAACAGGGAGCTAGGAGCAAGCGGCCAAAGAGAAGAGTTTGGATTCTACATTAAGCGCAAGGCAACGGTTAGTGCATTTCTCCATTCTCTTTTGCTTTCATAAAGAAGTAAACCTTGAGTAGTTTGTTTTACAGTTGTTGCTAAGGAACTATCACCCTTAGAGTGGGATAGGGTCATCCGAGTCAGATACTTTTCCCTACAACAAACTGGCGACTCCGCTGGGGATCGTATCCATTTGATTGTGTTTGTAGTATTTTGCTATTCATTTCCTGAACAAGAGAGTACCAAATCGAAAAGCTTTTGACTATATCAAAAGCGAAGTAGAGGGCAGCTACTCTAGCTCATTTCTGAGCAAGTTCATGATTTGAAGAGCTGATCTACAAGGATCCTTGTAAGCTCTTAGTGATAGCTTTTCACCTTCCTAATCATCCCTTTGAGTGTGCTTGACTGATTGCTTCTGATTTGAGCAAAAACTGTGCATTTTTTGAGAAAATTATGACCCGGAAACTGTGAAAACGCAACTTTCATTTTCCAAAGCAGGTAGTACACAGGCTACCTGCTTTGCAACGCAGGTCCCGAAGGGGCTACCTGCGCTGAGAGCCAGACTGGCTGTGCAGCACCTGCGTTGGCCCAATTTTGCCTAGTGCTGTTGGGGTTTCCTCCTTTTCTCTTGCCTGTTTTCATTATTGATTTGGCTACCAGTTACCAGTCTTGCACCTGTTCTGAAACCAATATTACTTGCCATCATTCTGCCTCTGTTATATAACGAAATTGTACTTGTTCTTTGTATTTCTTACTCATTTACAATTTCCCATAACGAAAAGTAAACTAGTCTTGCTTTTGGCCTCTTAGATCTGAACCTGTGTTAGGCATTTTGCTGGTCTGAAGAGTTAGCTTGTTTGCTGTCCATAGCTGATTAGTCATTTACTTTCGTCATTATGGTTTGATTTCATGCATTTCCAGTGATTAAGCAAGTGAATCTTAAGGTGTCTTTTGATTTTGGACAAGCTTGTTTGTTTTCGCTTTAAATCGAAATCAAAGTTATATAACAACTTTCTTTTTGTAATACATCAACATTAAGAAAGGGAAAAGAAAATACATGCATTGTGCATTTTGCATTTGAAAAAGTTTGCATGATGATTTAGGAGAAAGTGCATTAGTTTGTGCTGTATGAACTGTGTGAAAAGATTTGCCTTTCTTCTCCCTCAGTAGTTAAGATTTTCATCAGTCAAAAAGATTTGAAAAAGCTTGCTTCTCATCTTAGGCTGCATTTAGGAATTGTTCATATACATCTCGTGGTGGACCTCGAAAGGCAAACTTTAAAAAGATCAACTTAAAATATACTGAATGAACCTAACAACGCATTTGAAACATAACGCAAACACATAGAGGTCTAGGTAGAGACGTGTTCCGGCGTCGTTAAACATAGTGACTGTTGATCTCTACGAAGGTGGGTGATTCCTCCTGAGAGTCGGTGGCACTAATACGGACTTGTGCTCCCACGTACCATCGCGTATATATTGGGAGACCCCTATAGGCATTTATCCTTTATCCTTAGGAAGCCGTGTCGGCCGCCCTACTGATCGCGATGCAGTGAACACAGCATTCACGAAGATCGACCACCCGTACCGTAAAACGTATTCTGTGGTTTCGCGAAAGGTTTGTCACACCCTCTGCCTAGATCTCCAGAGCAGTTTCTTTTGGCCCTTTTCAAACTCTATAACTGAAAGGGTCCAACCGAGCATTTGTCACTTCGGGCTCGTTAATACATCAAAGGAGACTAGAGTCATCTTTAGCTTTTTCTCGACTCTTAAAACATGAAAAAGCAAAGTTATGTTTAAAAGCGTCTAATAAAATTCATTCAAATCGGAAACACGAATTTCCCCCTTTATATTTTAGTTCATCGAGTAATCCGCAATCGTGGAAGAAAGTCAATTGAATATCCGTCGTTCTCGGAGGCTTGCGAGTCAACCATCTTTGTCTCCGGAATCGAAAACAATCCGGACAAAGCGAGCTCGTCGAACCAGTTCAAAATCTCCTTTAAAATTTAGAACAAGTGTTCCGACAACATCTGACATTCTGGTTACTCCAAACATTTCCGGAAATCCTGCCTCTATAGAAGAAGTTCAACCGCCACAGAAGGACAGTAATACTGATCCTAGTCTGGGGGCAAATACTTGTATAACTGAACCAGTTCCATCTGTAACTGGTCCAGAGAGTTTTGTTCCTCAAACATCTGTCGCTGTTGATACAACCCCTTCTTCGGCACCGGAAATCTTTTACGGACCTGACGGTCTTCCTCTTCCACCTCGTCTGATTGCGATAGAGGAAATTATAGAGGAACCGCAAGTATCCACTCCAATTCATTTTGGAGTAGAGGTCACTCTATTTCCTACTACAGCAGAAGTTTGTCCATCACCAGTGGAAGTTCCTGTAGAATCACTAGGCAATCAATTGGATAGACTCAAAATGTCTGAAAAACCGTCGACATCTAGGATTGTGTCAAATGACACGGCGACAGCAGAATTACCTACTGCAAATCCAACAATGTTCGCCGGCATACCATCTGTCCCAACTAGCTCTCAATCGCTAGAAGGAGTCCACCAAGGGACTATCTCGACAGTATGGTCTGTTCCTGTCTATTCCGGAGTAATGTCTGGTAACTCTTATGGTGAGACTCATCAAATTGACCCATTTGGGAATCAATTTAGGCCATCCAGTCCTCCAGGACAATCAATTGCCTTGAGTTCTGGATTACCACCGTATGGGGGGCAGTATGCCTTTTCATTACCCCCTCCGGGAGGGTACCCATACGGGAGTTCTCAACCTTACTCAAGTTATGGTGGAATTGCAATGAGTAGTTGGGTACCTATGCTATCCCAGCCACCAAGAGTTGTATATTCTATGCAACAGTGTGTACCTATGACGAACATCCCAACTACATCGGCTATTGTAACCATGTCGCAAGTTCAAACGATGCCTGTTGTATGTCAACCTCAGATTTCTCAGGTTCTCATGCAACAGCCCCTTGACCCTGCGACCCAACCACAATCGCCTACTGGTGGGGCAACACAAGTACAATCGGGTACAAGTACCCCACATCTTGGTCTAATGGTTAGTGTAGCACAACAACCCATGGTATCGCAACCATGGATAGTGCAATACCAACAGCCACAATTCCAGCAAGTGTACCAAGGTTCTGAACAGCAAATCTTTGCGAATACTGGACAACCATATATCCAAAATGGTCAAAATCAACCACTTTATAGTGGTCAAGTCCATCAACCGTATCAGTCATACCAACATCAACTCCATTATGCTGGTATGCAAAGACCAACTGTTCAGGCGATTCCATCGTACCCTGGTTACGCTTCACCTAACTTGAATCAACAGTTACCATTCGTGGCGACTTTAGAGTTGCCTGATTTACATCGGTTAACCAATGATCCAATTGCTTACGCCCCATGGTGGCCGGTGATCCCACACAAACTTCCATCCGACATTCCTAAATTCAATGGAAATCCAGGTGAAGACCCGTCGAATCATGTGATGACATTTCATCTGTGGTGTTCGTCGAACACTCTAAATGATGATTCGATAAGGCTTCGCCTCTTTCAGAGGAAATTGACAGGTCCAACGGCAAAATGGTATATAGAATTGCCAAGAGCTTCGTTCGACAATTTTAGCTCCCTTGCCACGACATTCTTAACCCACTTTCAATTACCAATAAGGTATGAAACGGGAACAGAAATATTGACTAACTTCAAACAGACAACCGCAACTCATATATCAGATCATATACATGAGTGGCGACGTCGACGAAGAATGGTTAAAACATACGTTCCTGATCAGCTTTTAGCTGAGTGGTTTATAAAGTCGTTACTTCCGGCCATAACGGAAGATGTGGCGAAGGGGGGAGTCGTAACAGAAGAGCAGGTTATTGCTCGTGCACAATATTTGGACTTAGTATATACTCAGTCCGGCACGCTCTATGACAAAATACCAGACGCCCCTAGACCAGAGTTTTCAATCCCTCCTCCTCCTAAATCAAATAGTGACTCTCATGCCGGAGATGGCGTGATTGGCACGGCAAACTCGAATCCGAAAAAGGCCAATCAAAAGAAGGCCCGTAAAGATTCGAATCAAAATGCGCATGAAGAAGTTCTTGCTTCGGAAGTAAATGCCGTATCGACAGATAAGGGCAAAGAAACCAATCAACCAGGAAGCAAGAAGAAGCAAAACAAAGGGAAGAAGAAAGAACGAGGAGAGTCATCTCCTCGAAGAACTTCTCCTGGAAAAGGGAAACCATTTTCGAGGTGTCGGATATGTGAAGAGGATCACTGGACAACAGACTGTCCATACAAAGCTGAGTTTAAAAAATTCATAAAGAATTCACAAACCCCGGCTGTGTTAACTCATCCGTTTCCCGATCCAAGTCAAAATCTGGTTGATAGTGGAAATGCTTCCCCATCGCAAGTTATGATGTTGTCAAGTTCTAAACGCCAAGATGATACTTGGACTTCAACATTAAACAACAACTATGGCAATCCACAGTTATTGAATGGTGAGAGAAAAGGTCGATCAGGCAGTTCGACAACAACTTCGACAGAAGTTGTGTCGCTATCCAATACAAGAAATATTCCAACGATCCATGGAGGCAATCATCCTCTCCAAAATATCGGAGTGATTTTCCTAAAAGGCCCGGCTTTAATGGGTACTTTTTCCCCACCACCACCGAGTACTCTGGCGGAAATGGGTGCAGTGGAATATGAAGCCTTCTATTTTTAATGGATCTAAAGCAACGAGGATAGTTCTTATATCATGTCAACCTCGTTAAAAAATGAAATAAGGAGTTAAGAGGATAGTTCTTTACGATGTCAACCTCGTTAAAAAATGAACTGCCCCTTAAAGTTTAGGGGGGCATATACCTCGGCTGCATTATTATGCTGGGGGCACCCAGAATCGAGCAGTTTTAGCACACAGTTCATGCTCGTTAAAAAATAAATGCAAGAATCGAGCAGTTTTAGCACACAGTTCATGCTCGTTAAAAAATAAACGCAAGATCCGAGTAGTTTTAGCACATAGTTCATGCTCGTTAAAAAATAAACATAAGTTGTGAGCAATCTTCCCCTAGAGTTCAAGCTCACCCAGAAAAAATGAACCGGTAAATAACCTTGGTAAATGTAACCTTTGACAGCCATATTAAAGCCCTTGGTCGTGTTCTTGCAGTCTCACCTCCATCCGTTCATTTGGCCAATCGTTCATCTCCATATGTTTGTTTACCCGTTTTGAGGAACAGCTGCGAAGAGTGATTTCACTAAGCCATCCTTGTGACACTGCCGTGATTGGAATATTCCAACCTGTACCTGGAATCTGCTGCTGCCCTGTTAATCACTCGTTCCTTGAAAGACGAGTCGTCTTTAAGCTCTTTTCACTGACTCGTAAAATATGAAAAGATTGCCGAGTTTTGGCCTTCCAGCTCGTTAAAGCGACCGGAAAGCTATCCCTCCTCTAGATTTTAATCTTTTTTGGACCTGAGGGATTATTGCACAAAAAGATCGAGCGCTTGTTTTGTTCGGCTCGTTAAAGCAATCGAAAATTCATCCCTTCTGTATTGTTTTATACTTTTTCGGACTTAAGGGATTAGAAGACGAAAAAGGAATTTTGGAGTTAACTTTCCGTACCTTTTCAGACTCTCTAAAAATGAAAAGGACCGAGTTTTCCTTGTCGTTAGACTCGTTAAAATGATTAAATAGCGACAAACTTGTCTTTAGACGAGAACGAGTTTCCCTATCGCTAGGCTCGTTAAAACATAGCGATGGGCTTGCCCGAAGGGCAGGTTATAGAACAAGCATATGTTATCCTCCTCAAGCTTGACAAAAATAAGGAGGTACTAGTCAGCAATGACTGGGGAAAAATTGGGAGAACCTCACAGCTTTAATGGTAGCAAGTCGCTCTTGAACATGACACTTTGTCCTCCGTATCACATCGGGTTGGGTTGTTTCATTCACCGGTCTCATCACCATGGTCCTCGCCACACCATCCACATTTGGGGTAATGCTACCGATCCATCACATCAGTGTCGTTATATGTTCAAGAGATGTTGTTCTGCAAAGAGTCAACCGTGTCCCATCCACTGCCATACATTATCCTTCATCTGCTTCATGACCGCCACCCTGAATCATACATCACAGTTTGTTTTCACCTCATCACAATCACTAGCTCCGTTCCGTGTCACTGATGTGGGATTCATTAAGGCCCTCCTTTGACGGATCACTCCTTGTCGACATCAGCTCATTATCCAAGGAGTTGATCTAGGAACAACCCCTTCAGTACTTTGAAGCTTGCATGCCTCAATGGCAAGTTTCTCACTTCCGGCGACAGGTATACATCAATGACCTTCGACCAGAGGATTTTGCATGGTGGTCGATGCCAAGTCCTTTATTCCCACCATGTGAATTGTACTGCTGTACCTTGAGGGTCATCATCCTTATCGGTGATTCCTCTCGCGCTTGTTAACAGTTTACATCATTGGCCGGTAATCAAGCGATGTCTTTCCATGTTCGACTTCAAGAAATTCTCACATGGATCGACTTGTACATCGAGTGAAGATCGGAAGAGATTGAAGACCCCAGATCTAGTTTCATCCATCCGGGCTGCGATATATATTCAGGATATAAAGACATTTGATATATACATCATTGCAGCAGATGATCATCCTTCTCAAAGGATGATAATTTCACCAGAGAATTATCAGTCTACAATCAGACGATCGTCTGTTCTATGTACCAAAATGTATTTATAAAGCTGAGCATGGGAATGCCCGCCTCAGCTAGATCATGAAAATGTATGAAAAATAATGTATCGTATTGTATCTTATTACAGGACACTTCTCAGCAGATTGAATGAACTTCGGATCCTCTCAATAAAGCATTTCACCCGATAAATGACCTCATACTTTAGGGGGCATCTGTTATAGACAAATTTGTGCCTTACAGCAACAAGCATGAATTGTCAATAATCCAAGGGATCCAAAGTTCCCTAAACATGATGTTCCTACCCCTAGAGGAACAAGGTCAGCAAACCAACAGCTCTCAGATCAGTTCTCCACCTCAAAACACTCAAAAACAAGCAATCCTGAAATCAAAGCAGGTGCTCCACTAGGTTTCTGCGCTGAAACTCAGTAGCTCCATGGTGTACCTGCGTTGCAAAGCAAGTGGAACAAAGGCCACCTGCGCTGAGCGAGATGGGACAAGTGGCACACTGAGTCATTGCTCTGGAATCTTCCAAAAATGACACTTGGATCAGGTATTTCGCCTTGTGATGAGTCAGAGGCTCTATTTCTCCAAGTGGAAGCAAGGTTCTCCAAGTGGACTCAAGAACTGAAGATCAACTAAAGATTAACTGAAGAGAGAGAGGACACAAGGCAGCTACACATCAGTTGCAAGCTGACTCATCCTTTCTCAATTCATCTATATATTGAGCTCTCTCCTATGAGCTCAGGAGGCTGGAATTTTGTGCAAAGTAATGATATGTTGTTGGTTTCACTATAGAACTATTGGGTGATTGTTTGAGAGAGGTGAAGAGGAGAAATTCTTTCTGCTGGGAGGTGTTGCTGGGTTGGAGCCTTCAATGGTTGTAATACTCTCAGAACCTTTACTTCTTCATTAATAAAAGCTATTGAGGTTCTTCTATGTGCTCTTGTTTCAATAATATATTGTGATGATTGCATGTTTGGTTTACACTAAACCAGTTATGATTGCATGCCTCTTGTAGTTTCCTTCTTTGTTATTTTGCAGGATCTCACTGTAGCTGGGCAAGCAAAAGAACAGGGAGCTAGGAGCAAGCGGCCAAAGAGAAGAGTTTGGATACGACATTAAGCACAAGGCAACGGTTAGTGCATTTCTCCATTCTCTTTTGCTTTCATAAAGAAGTAAACCTTGAGTAGTTTGTTTTACAGTTGTTGCTAAGGAACTATCACCCTTAGAGTGGGATAGGGTCATCCGAGTCGGATACTTTTCCCTACAACACAGTCCATCCCTCCATTGCCGTTATCCTTTCCCAAGTCTTGGTCTCAATTGTTCTAAAAATTTCGCATCCTACAGGAAACTCTATGTATTCTACAGGAGGATCTTGTAGAAACTACAGAAACGTCAAATTCAATTTTAGAGAAGGACCTAAGGGTTGGAAATTTGTCTATGAGGCCTGTGAACCTCCCTGCCACCATCCATATTCCTATTTCTCCATTCCATCCCTGTACACTCATATTTCCACTCATTTTTCTGTCCTTGCACAACCACATACAACAATTCTATTTCTTTCATTCTGTAAACACAAAAAAATGATAACAAATAAAGCAGCAACGTCCCTAGTTATTCCTACTTGATACCTTCTAACTACTATTTCTTTTCATTCAAGACCTTCTTCAGCAATTTTTTTTAGCGCCACTCAAGCATTAGCCTGAATTTCATAAGGAGAAGTAGCTACAAGAAATCCTACAGGATTCCTGTAGCAGCTGATCCCTTTGAAAAACATACACCAGAGATAGGGTCAGCGCAGTAGAATGTATGAAGCATGCAAGGAGCAGAGTTTGAATGAGAAATCATTAGCATAAGCCAAAGGACTAGCGTGCAGAACACCAGCAGCAACAACAACAAGGAAATGAAGTGCCAAAGTCCGAAGCATGCATAGCACAACAGCGACTAAGTAGGTAAGTGCCTAAACCTATTCCTCGATTACATGAATATTATTTCAAAACTGCATGAACTGTGGGAATGGTCACGATTAATTGGAATCAATAGCTAGCTAACTGGCCACCCTCGTTTAGTTCACACACCCTCGTGGAATTCAAATGAGACCCATCAAATTCAAACTGCTAATCAGATACATAGTCAGCATGTGTGGCATGTCAACTCGGGAAGAAAACATTCGGAATCGGTAGTGGTGGTGGCGTATAACGGGAGTAAGGGAGGTGATGGTGGTCAAGCGACATGAAAAACAATAATGACACTACCGTAGGACCAATGGTCCGGATGGGGATAACGTACCCATCTGGCCACCTCATCTCCTCACCGTAGATTATGCCATCAGTTAAGTACAGTGTGGTCTAAGCCTTCGCCACCCTTTGTTTCTTTCTTCATTCATGAAGTTCTCGACTGTTGTACTCACCTACCACCTTTAGAATAGAAAACCAGTCATTTTCTACCAGTTTTTCAAAACCCTCCCACCTATTAGGCTCTACAGGAGCACTACTGCATTCTACAGGAGCAGGAACACCGTCTATAGGAAGATTTCTACAGGAACAACAGAGAGCAACTCCGCAGGAGGAAAATCTAAGATTTTTGTCAAAATTTGAGCTTGAAATGAGGTAAGCTCAGGAAACCACTCTGCATATGATATATTTATATAAGGTGGAGGATTAAGGGCACAGTATTGGGCTGAAAGGAAGGAAAGTGAAGCTTAAAAGTCTGCATGTGTTTTTTTCTTTGAGTTGTACATAGTTTCTTTGTTTTCTTCTCTACATTCAAAGTCTTTCTTCTTCTTTCTCACATTCTACTGTAAATAAAATAGATGTAACCGTAGAAACCAGCCTGTGAAGAAACCGAATTTGCAACTCTGTCTACTCTGTGAAAAAAACCTTGTGTTATTTATTCTCTATTCTATCAAAAAAAAAAATGTTTTTCCTTCCAAAAACTGAAAATCAAATTCAGGATAAAAGCAGTTTGAAACAGGGGAAATATTGCAATTTGATTAAAGAGAAAGCACACGAGAAAATTCCCTCCCTGTTAAGAAAAAGACAAAACTCAGCTATCCCTTTGTTTTTGGTTTTGGAAATTATTGCCTCCTTCCTCACTTGGGTATTTTTAGAAAAGAGCCTTTGAACTCCAGCAAACTGTATGAGCACCCTGAGGTGGTGGCCCTCTTCACCATGGCAAACTGGATGCCATTCTTTGAGAGAATTCATGGATATGATGAGGAGGTGACTAAAGAATTTTTTATGTCCCCAAGACCCCATTCGAAAACACATGCTACAGTCAGTTTCAGGGGTCTAACCTTAGAGCTTACACTTGATTTTATCAGTAGAATCACAGGTCTTCCACTTGGGCTCCCTTGGAGTAAAGAGGAAAAAACATTGGGACAGGTTTCTAAGAAGACATTTTTTTAGCCTGAGGAGCATCCTGTAGAGGATAAAAATGGGGTCAGAAGGACAAGCTTGCCTCCACCATGGAGTGAATTCAGCTAGAAGGGAATAATTAAATTGATGGACTCCAAAGCAGTTCTATAGGATGCACAATCCTCTCTACAGGAGACACTGGCCAAGCTGAAAGAAACTAAAAAATTAGAAGAGAATGTAGCAAAACAGTCAGAAGGGGAAGGCAAGGCCAAAAAATACCTGAACCAAGCCCTCAGCCTAATTTAGGCTCCTAATACAATCTACTAGAAGGTGGAAAGATCATCCCACAAAAATTCGTTGTGCCTCTTTTCTTTGAATTAGAAAAATAAAGGGTTAGAACCCACACCTGGATGCAAATTGCTAAATATAAAGGAGTTGAAGATATAGGGCACATGGAAGACAAGTTGAAAGAGTTGAGATGGGAGTTGGCTATGGTAAGGCACATAGAGAGTAGTAGAAGAGCCCAACTACAGGAAGAAAATGAACTGTTGAAAAAGTAGTAACAGGAACGAGAAACTCAAA
This sequence comes from Pinus tabuliformis, assembly GCA_031772625.1. Lineage (NCBI taxonomy): Eukaryota > Viridiplantae > Streptophyta > Pinopsida > Pinales > Pinaceae > Pinus > Pinus tabuliformis. The sequence goes on along the minus strand of CM062816.1, from coordinate 286,487,810 downwards.
AGGGAGACAAGTTGCTAATCTTGGAAGGATAGCAACAGTGAAGGTCTCCTAGCAGATAATGGAGCAGGAGAGAAACAATAGCAAGAGGAAGACCCATAGACTGATGTTCAAATGCTAACAAAATAGCTACAAGAAAAAGAGTCTCAGGCAGCAACTGAAGTGCAGGTTTTGAAACAACAGTTGCAGGAAAAGGAAGACCAAATGACCTGCATGGCCAGCTGGGCAATGGAGGCCTTTCAATGCAGACAACCCACTAGATCTTATACACTATATCTCAAAGACAATGGCTCTAATTCTAGATTAAAACAATGGCCCAAAGGGGCACAATCCCATTCCAAAATTATAATCAGTTTATGCATTTATGTGATAGTAGTTCAGCAAAGGATAAAGCCAAATTAGCAGAATTTTACCTACACAATATGGCACTCCCTGATATGAATTTATGGGATCCAAATGCTACATTTGGAGATCTATAGCTCATGGCTATGGCTTCTTGGTTGAGCCATGAAGAAAAGAGAGCAATGGAAACTCAGAAGATCATGACAAGGGAATTAAGTGAACCCCTCCTCATAAGGGCCGAACCAGAATATCCCTCAGCCCTCTTCTATGCTCATCAACACCTTGCAAGAAACCCTCAAGTCCTCCTTGACTATGTTGAAATGGAAGCACAGGCTATCACTCACTTTGAAGATATGGAGAGATTATTTAACGATAACTACTTTCATGCTTGCACAAGAAGATGGAATACATTCTCCCATAGCCTAAAGATAAGGGAGTATCACTTCCCAACCAGAATGAGGGAATCTATGAGGAAAGTACCCCTATACAAACAATCAATGCAAAACTTGAAAACCAACTGGATTGGTCTGAAGCTCAGTCCTCCACTATTGCTAGGACTGTTGCGAGGGGTTAAGGAGGAGGAAGAACAGAAACAATGGGAGGAAGTGCACAGAAAACAATTTTTCATGACAAAGAATAGGACATCACCTCAGAGGTTTGGGATGTCAAGGAAGCTGCTAAAGCCATTAAGGATGAAGAACTGGATTAGTTGCTCAGAGGATGAGCAACCCATTCAACAGGGAGGTGATGATGAGCCCCAGAAATGGGTAACAATATGAGCTCATTCTGCCTATTATTTTCATTTAATCCACCATTCTTCATATTTTGTGCATGTTTTTGAATATATTTACCTCAACAGAGTGAATGGGGATAATCACTTTGCCACATAGTCTAATGAGTGTTTATTGCAGATTTTTGGACATTTTTGGACAAAGACGAGGCATTTATGAGTATATTGGCATTCAAACTCAAGGAAACATGGCTGAGGACTTATAGGAGGGGTGTCTCCTTCATTAATGACCCCTTCCTTGAGTTCTCCATCAACAGCTTGGAGTACAAAGGCCCACAATGATGATTCCAAGGGGCAGCCAAGCAAGTCTAGTGAAGTTGTTGTTATCTTCAGTTTTAGGCAGCCGAGTTCCTAAAGTTTAGGAGGAATTTTGGGAGTTCTCACTTATATAAATAAGAAGGCTTCAAGCCTCAATAGGTTAGCCATTTCATAGTCTATTTTCGCACTTTAGTGCAGTCTTGTACTCAGCTCATTTTCGAGCTCTTTTTGCAGACAATTTGGTGATGTAACTATTATTTTTTTATCAATGAAGATGAATCTAGCTTTGAACCAGCACTGATCTTTCCTAGAGGGTTGCAGCTCTTGGGTTTGGGCCCAACCCAAGTGCCCAGCACCTCCTTTGTGTATTTATATGCTTTTTCTTGCATTCATGAGATAATTTCTATTGTTTAGGTTAAATCTTGCTTTGTTAATTAGGTTGCTTTTGATGGTTAGAATAATTGTTCTTGCTTCAGGTTGATTAGATAGTTTGCTACAGTAACAGAAAATGTTCCAAAAAAGGCTACCAAGCAGGCCTTGATCTCCTTTCTCTCTCGAGACCACGATTAATGATCAAGGCACTATTGCTGCCACCAAAAACATTGTTTCTGCTTTCCAATGCATTTGCTTGTGTGAGATTTCGAGTTGGAGAAGTTGATATCAGTTGGATTCACATGCTTAAATCATTTCTTATTCATTTACCATGGCTTTCTCGAGTAGTTTTCTGTCCATAAAGTTCTGTTCAGTATTTTTCTGGTTTTAGGTCAGATTTTAGGTCAAAAATGGCAAAACTCTATTTTTTATTTCTTGCTTGGGTCAATTTTGAAAAGTAAGTGTGCATCTCACTTGAAGAACACTCTAGCTTATCATTTTTCCATAACATAGCCTGCTCCAATTCATCTCTCAAGATTTCCCGCACTCATTCACCATACTTCTCCAAACTGCCCTAATTTTTGCGTTTTTGTGCAAAATTGCTTTCTTGACCTTTGAAAAAATCCAACCATCTCTTTCATTCTTGATCTTCATTGACAAAGTCCTAGACCCCTTACCACTTACATCCAACCTTCATTTCCCTTCTCCCATCATTTTTTCACCGTCAAACCTCCTAAAACCACTTTCGGCCTCCTCCTGTAGATCCCCCCTATAGAACATCTTGTAGATCCCCTGCAGCCTCCTGTAGAAGTTCATGTGAGTGATTTTTGGAAGTCCAATTGCAATGGAAGTCTCCAAAAGGGTACTAGGGACTTCTTAGGACATCTCCACACCTTTCTCACCTCCTATTAATGCCAACTCCATCTCCCTTCGTCACCAAACCTCTGCACAGCCACAACTAGTTAAAACACAAGCATAATAATTCTACATAAAAAAGCTCAAAATTACAAAAAGATAATGTCTTCTCATTTCTCTTCAGAAGTAGCTTGAATACATGCATTTTAACTTTTCAATAGTCAATGGCATCCATTTCAATAGTTTCCATCTCTTTCCTTGAGAAAAGTAGGGTTAGTGGGTAAAACTAGGGTTTGCTAGGGTTTGTGTTTCCTTTTATTTTTCATTCTCCTTCTGCAAGTAGAATAGCCTCTTTTGAATTAGATTTCTTCCATCATAGTTAAAATCTTGTTCTGAGAGCTCATAGAAGTTGGCTTAAGCTCCTAGCGAACTTGTGCCAGCTGATCAAGTGACAGCTTGCAGTAAGAGCTAGTACTTGTGCATATAGCACCATCACTTCCAAGTTTGTTATGAACTACCAAGTTGATAAAAGTAAAGTAGGGAGTCCCAGGAGTTGCAACATCATTGCTACAATACTAGAGCTCACCACACTATATTTCACATCTTATCTAGAGCTTGTCTTATGACAGATTATCCAGATCACATGAAATTTCTATCTTTTCTTCAAGTGCCAAACTTCCATCTTCTCATTGGTCTGTAGCCAGTGGTTGGGGATGGGCAGGATATCTAGCTCAGGTAGAAAAGGATGATTTGAAAGAGAAGATTTCAAATGCTAGGTGTTTTGCATTGTCTTTAGATGAGGTTACGACTAAAGATAATACTTCATGGATGTGCATGAGAATTTATATGGTTAATGACCATATTAGGCGTTCCTATCTACTTGGGATTAACAAGATGTGAGAGACTTCTACAGCTGAAAATATTTATGAACTTGTTCTTAATGGATTGAAGGAAAGTGGTATGGATCAATTAATGATTGCAAAAAAGTTTGTATATGTTGGAGAATATGGAGCAGCGGTAATGCAAGGATAAAGGAATGGCCTTTGTGTTAGGCTACAACTATCAACTTCACCATATATGCTTAATATTCATTGTATGGCTCATAGGATGAATCTTACATTTAAAATAGTAAGCAAGTTTCCATCATTTTCAAAAGTTGAAGATCTTGTATGTGAGACTCATGCATACTTTTCTCATAGTCCCAAATGATATTTAGAGTTTCAACAATTTGCAGATGGTATTTCGAACAGAAAAAAACTACTAAAAGATGTTGATACAAGATAGATCTCATTAAATAGACCAACTCAAAGACTATTTAGTGAGTTCAAATCGTTGGTAGGGTTGATGTATGAAAATCGCTATAATGTAGACAAAGCTCAAGATCTTCTTTCTTGACTAACTAATATAGAGACATTATTGACATTGGCTGGAATTCTTCCTATTCTACATGAAATGAATCTCCTCGTGAAAATGTCTTAGAATCACACAATGTATATTGTGGAATACACAAATGCTTGAAAGTCAACATGTTTTGCATTGGATAATTTGTATATGATGCCAAACTCTTTTACTATTCTAGAGTTTAAAAGTTGGACTGAGATCATCAATATAGAAAATACTGAAATTTTTTTGACATTTGATTAAAAAGGGATACTATGTATCACAATGTGTGGGTATATGGTTCTGTTTCATTATATTAATAAGACGGGGCGAATCACCAAATATCGCCCTGTGTCAAGAGACCAATTTGATAATATTGTGATTTCAGTGAGACAAAATTTGATAGAAATTGCAAGATCACTATGATTAGAGATAAGAGAATGATTTCCTTGAGATGAATTGTTGGAGGCCATGTGTTTGGTATACCCTCAATATTGGAACAATTTTCAATGTCCAAGAACTTTAAAAGCTGATTTTCAAAAAAGATTAAAATGTTTAGTAGACCATTTTTGCAAGAAAGTCTCGATAAATGGAGAACAAATTGAAGGTATTTTAGATTCATCAAAATTGTATCAACAAGGTGGACGCTTTGCTGAAATAATGTGGAAGCAATATCCTTTTTTGGAGAATCCTAATGAAAATCGTGCTATAACAAGATTATGGACTACTTTAAGTGCTAGCCAATACTTGCAAGAAAACATATCAGAATATTTCAAATTAGCAGATTTGTGTCAAACCATGATTTTGGGATCAGAGGAGGATGAGAGAATTTTTAGTGAATTATAATTCTTGAAGTCGAAGTTGAGGAACAAGCTTGATAAACATGTGGATACATGTTTAAGATTATATGTAACAAAGTATGACATTGACAATTTTCCATATGGAGGAGTGCTAACTCTTTGGTGATCAGATTGTGATAGAAGGGTAGAAAACAATATAACAAATCTTTCTAATGAACTTGATATAGAACATAATGTTTTGGAGGCTCATAATGACAGTTTATTTAGAGAATATCATGTTCACAATTTAGAAAATGAGGACCAAGATGAGAATTGGGAAATTGAAATACCCTAGGACTCTTATTTTGGTATACATGTTCCATTGGTCATGCAAGGTTACTATATGTCAACTTCAAGTAAAAATAGGTTCTATATTTGTATTTTTCATTGTAACATTGCAGCAACATTACCTTGATGTGTGTTATTTCAAGATTGATGTTTCATATTTAATCATTACATTTTCTGTTTCTTATCTGTGATAGGAAATAAAGCTGGATTTGGTGAGGTTGGGACCTATTTCTTTTCACATAAATAGTGTCTAACTATTATTAAATAATAAATAACAAATTTAACAAGACTTTCAAGTTGTTTGATATTCATTTCTTGTTAGTCATTTGTCAGCCATGTTTTCAAGTCTTTCAGGTACTAAGTTGTTTGGGTCCCCACATGTCCTTAGGACCATTAAGGGATGAGATAACGTGAGTCAGTCCAATTCATGCCCCGAATTTACTTTTTACCTATTGATGTAAGTGTTTTGTTACCACTTATCACCAACAAAATTCTACCATAACATAAACCAACTTGAATACAACACTTCTCATCTTCCTTTTACATAAATGCTCTATGGATCTCCCTACTATACATTCCCGAGACCAACTTCCCTTCTTGGTAGTTCTCTCCACCATGCCACTAATTTCACAATAGGCATACAATAGTAACTACCACATTCTATAAATCTCTCGTCTCAGTTGTTGGTGTCCCTATCACACTCTACCAATACAATCTTACAGGTCTATTTTTTTATCATATCTTTATTTTTTTGTTATTTTGCTTATTTAACTTTAGCACCATCCAAGAGTAATGAATTAGTGTCCTTTGGATTTGATCTTTGATTGGAAATGATGTCGGATTTGATGAAGCTGGGACCTATTTCTTTTCACATAGACAGTGTCCTAGTATTAAATGATAAATAACTAATTTAAGAAGTCTAATGCTAAGCAAAAATGGGCTTATTCAAGTACATGACATTGCGTTGATGTCTAGCTCTGATATCTTAGAAAATTTTAGCAATTTGTTTGCTTCTTGTTTAGAGGATTTTGTCAAGTTTGAAATTTTTGGTTTGTTTTGGTCAGATTTACTTAGTTTCTTGACTCATTCCATGCATAGATCAACAGATCTACTTTTATTTTTATAATTATTGTTGTTTTATTTATATATTTGGTGGTTTGAGGAAGGATATTTGATTTCCTTTCACTTTGTGGTATGATTTCAGCATCTTCACCTTTTAGAATATAGTAAAATATTATTCTTATTTTATGTTTTCTTGGAAAATAATTATTGATATTTGGAAAGGGAAATAATCCCTATGTAGCTAAGCGAAGAAAAAAATGGTCTATGTACTAGTTTCATGCACATTTATCGTAGGAGAACTATTAGCATGAGACCAACATTCCTTTTATGCAATTACACTTTGTCAAGGCAGAGCTGAGTCTGCTGACTTGGGAAGAAAACTGACAACTGATCATAATGTTAAGGAGATTATAATGTATGTTTCAAAAGTAGGATTGTGAATATTGTTTGCACTAGTTCTTCTTTTGGTCATATTTACTATCAAATTTATGTCTTGCTGATTTTTTACATTTTTAATGACCTTGTGCAAAGTTGGTTTGAAGAGCCCGATGTTAGAGTGAGAAGACTCTCTACAAACCACAAGGACTACATTGTCTTGGAGGGAACTCGATGTTCTTGGTGTTGCTGAGTCTCTTCGCTTGAAGCGTAAATGGATACAATGGTAAGGCCATAACATCACTTAATTTGATCGTCTTTACTAATCTCCTAATATCATTTCAATACATCAAATTGTTTTGTTTTCTGGGAATTCATAGATACATTAGTAATGTTATTTTGTCTTGGAAATACTAAATTATTTTGTTTTTATATCACCTAGTTTGAGTTGTTCTTTGCAGCTACCACTTGATCCTTTAACAAGCGTTTGAAATTCAAAGTGTAATAAAGCTCTTTTACTTTTTTTCCAAAAGAAGATTTCTACAAGCCAAGGAATATTATTTTGGTTAAACTAGATGTTTCACTTGGTACCATAGGCCTTGTAAAAGGGTTATACTACATTTCAGTCTATGGCAATAGATTGATTTATAACTACTCCATGTACCCACATATGATATAATATTTTTCATTTTTGGCTCGTTGAATATACTATTGAGTTCCAAAACTACCTTTCCCGTCAGCAACTTTCTCATCCTTCTTTCTTTGCTTTTCCATGAAAAATGCATCCTTATCATCAAAAGAACCATTACACATTGCTTCAAGGAGTATATTTTAGTGATTTACATGTTATACTATTATTTTTTCTATTTTAATAGGTTTTTGTCTTTTAGCTATGGAACGCAGCCACATTCCACGGCTAATCAGCTGTTCCACAGCCATTTCCATGCTTTTGTAGGTTGCTGGTGTCAAGAGAGGAAAAGGATTATGTGGGTACCTTGGGAAACATCAGAGCATGGATCGTATCGTATTCATCTGGCCTAAATCGATGAGAACGACTCTGGTCAAAGGGAAGTCAAGCATAGAAACCTATGGCAAACAGGACTCTGTTTTGCACACATTTTTTAGTGGTGGGATCCGAACTAGTCTCCAGAGGCCATGGACTTCATGTGCCACCTATGCAAATAGAATCTAATAGCCACCACCATATATTTATGTTTCCAAGAATCCAGGGACAAGAATTCCACATACTTGTATGTCTACGTGTTTTAATGTAACTGATTTCTCTCTTCAAAGCAGTTGTATATTTCTCTATAAATACTAGTGTATACAACGCAGAACAAGTTGAAGGTTTTTCTTATGTAATAGTTTAGATTTCCACTATGTAGTTTGAAGAACTCAATTCTCTATTTTAATATAAACACTCTATTTTCAATGGATACCTGCAGCGTTGTTGGTGTATTGATTGAGTGCTTATAATCTGAGACCTTTGCAGAGGGCCCCTGCGTGGTCAAGGGTACATTTTATTTCTATTTTTTCTTTCATAGTTCAATTGTAAATTCATTGTGTTTTTCCATAACGTTTATAATCGTTTTCTAACTCTGTTTATAATGCAGCTTGTGTCATCTTTTCACTAACTCAAAGTAGTTTTATTTCAGCGTACAATAGTTCTTTGGTTTTCACTACTTTCTAGTTTCTTACTAGTAACATTAAGTTGATCTCAGTAGCATAAATTGATTCATTTCATTTGTTGTTCATTAGTTTTTTAGATTTTGAATTAAGTTGTTCAAAGCCATTTTCTTATTAGTTTAGTAACTCATGTTATAAATGAATATTTCCAAAAGCCCTTTCAGTTGATGGTTAATCTTAAAACTAAGTGGTGAAATGCTTCATTTATGAATGAGTCTTTCTCTGCATTTTTATGTTTACTTTTCTCAGAATAATGAAGAATGAAATCTCTCAAAATGATATCACAAGGAGGTAGATCTCCCTAAATTGCGTATCAGTGTGACAAAAATAGTTCATTTAGCCTTGCTTTCATAATAGAATAGTTGCAACCTCATTTTTAGTTATAGTTTTTCACTTAGTTTAGCTGCAATTCCATCACCAGTTGTTCATTAAGTTTTGATTTTGCAATAGATTAGACAGTAGTGTTAATCTTATTTCTAATATTTCATTTTTGGTTTAACATAGATAGCTGCAATCTCATTTTCTGATTTAAGCTGTGGTCTTGTAATTGAGTAGATAGTAGTTTTAAGTCCTTTCAGTTTATGTTTTGGAAACAATCATAATAGCAAGAAGAGAAGCTCTTTTTTCATTTTCTTGTTTAAAACTTTACTTCCAAATCTGGCTTAAAGCATTTTTAGCTCTCATTTCATTTCTCTATATTCTTAGCAGCAGTAGATTAAGATTTTGTAGATTACATTGCAGAACATTAGGAATCAAAAGAGAAAAACCCCAAAACAAACATAAACTCAAAAATAGTGAGGTAAGAAGGGTCATCTAGGACATATAGTGCACTACACTTCATCAGTTTACGATATCCGGATTGATAATTTATGTAGAAATTTAGGACACTAAATTAGTTGAACATTTTGGCACCAATGCTAGGGAAGTGTAACTAGGTAGCCTTATTTCTTACATTCATAATAAAAAAAAACAACAAAAAAACAAGACAATGACATGCATAGAGAAAGAGACTCTAGGGGTAGATTTATAGCTAGGGGCAGAAGTTCAATTTCCACAACTCCACCTACTCCACCAAAAGTTAGAAAAGACACACCTCCATCCTAGTCACATATTACCAGCGATAGGATTCTTGGAATTCAAGGGGCAGCAACTCAGTTAGAATATTCTCCCACTTCATCTACTAAAACAGACCTAGGAGAGAAGACCTTTTTGACCTCTATACGGGAGCCTATTGTAGTTGAGGAAGTAGGAATACCTAGTGAAGAAGAAGAAGTAGAAACTCTCTCCCATAATCCATTAATAGAAGAACTAGAGGACTCTGAAGAAACTATAATGGCAGAAGAAGAACAAGAAGGATAATTCTCACTATTTGGAGGAGGGGGTAGAGGGAGAGGTAGAGGAAACAATGGAGGTGGTAGAGGTAATAATGGAGGAGGTAGAGGAAATAGGGAAATAGATAACTCATTTGGATTCCCTATAGTAGATGAGGAAACACATACCACAATGAAAAACATCTCACCATCTGTCATCCAAAACTTTTATGGGTTGAGAAGTGAGGACCCTGAAACATTTTTTTCTGAGTTTGAAGTCTTGTGCAAAACCTATGACTATCTAGAAGACTCTCGAAAACTCAAATTGTTCCCTTCAACACTAAAAGGGGCTACTTTGAAATGGTTTATGGGGTTAGTCACTCAATCCATTAGAACTTGGAATGACATGAAACAAGCATTTTTGGATAGATATTTGCATTATTGTATGCCTACCAATCATAAGGATGAAGTGTTCAAAATGATGCAAAAGGAAGATGAAAACTTAGAGGATTTTCTTGAAATATTCAACTACAATTTGAAAAGAGCAAAGATGAACAATCTAGATGAGGAAACTTTGAAAGCTATTTTGTTAAAGGCCATTAGAGATGAATGGATAGATATCCTTAACATGATGGAGAAGTGAGATATATCTCAACTTCCATTGAGTGAGATAGCAGAACTATGTGTTCATCTTTTAGTGTCGGTATCTTCATCCCTCCATCAGTGATCAAATTCTCTTGTTGCATAGCATGTTAGGTGTCTCATCGGATCATCTGCATTCCATTAGGGTCATGGCTCATCTGATGGTAGTGGAATATTATAAATTTTCCCTCATGTTCTTTACCTGCTGGTCCATTTTCATACATTTAGGTTATTTGTAGTCATTTTTTCCTTTACATCTGCAAAAGTCATTTTTAGGGTTTTAGGTCTCATTAGGTCTAGGGTTTTGTCCATAAGGTCTTGAAAAAACTCAATAATGGTCAGTAGGCACATGAGGAGGTCGAATAAAGTAATCATATGCTCAGTGATTGATTTTTCCTCAAAACCCTGTTTTGAGGAAAAACAAAGTTTTTTATGTTTTATGTACAAATTTCATGTACTTTCATTTTTTCTATGTGTAATAATTTCAAGAGGCAGCCCTGGTCACCTTGCCAAGCCTCCACACTCCATTTCTTGCAAAAGAAACAAAATTTCAAAGCATTTAGTCCATCAAAGGAAAAACGTAAGACAAACTGCCCAAAACAAAGTTTTAAAAAGCAAATGAAAGACAAACATTAGGAAAGTGGGTTTTCATAATTGAAAAATTAAAACCATTGGTATATAAAGTTTTTAACTTTCAAAGGAGGCTCATTTTTATGCCAAAGGAGAGGAGAGCAAGTACAAATTGTGTTTTTGAGCTAAGGGAGCGATTTTTCATCCATACAGTGAAAAATTGCAAGCACGGTGCACCTAGGTCAAGGCGCAACGCACCTGTCCTGCGCGACGCACATAGAGTGCAGTTTACATTGAAATTTATAACTGTTGCGATGCACCAGAGAGGCATGGTGCACCTGTCAGTGGGCGCGGTGCACCAGTTTTCAACCACAAAATTCATATAAATCTTCCTCCAAGTTCCCAAATAGCAAATTATTCATTCTACAAGTAAGTTGACACTCCCATATGGCCAATGTATGAGTTTTCATCAGTATTTATGGTGATTCAATAGGGAAAAATTTAAACCCCAATTCCTTGCATAGTTTGTTGAAAAAAGCTGCCTAGGGTTTGTAAATTACTGTTTTCGCTATCTAAATCCCACCCCTACCATTTTCACCCCCTCACTATATTTCATTCACCTCTTTTACCCTTCTATTTTTCACTCACACTTACCTATTCCCCTATCCCTAAAACTAATAACCCTAATCCCTAATCCCAATACCCCAAACCCTAATAAATATCCATAAACACTAAATATCATTCCCCAAACCCTTCCATTTCCACTAACCCTACAAGTAGCATCTAAAACCCCCTATTCATAGTCCCTTCATAGTCCTTATCATCAATCCCTATCTTTTAGCAACAAATACCTATTGCCACTCTAAAATCTCTTCATACTCATCTAAGAAAACTCAAGCATTAGCAAACATGGAATCAGATTCTTCTTATGATTGAAATGAGGAAACAGTTAGTGACTCCTCCAAAGAAATTCATGCAACAAGGAAACCTCACAAGAGTGGAAACCATAACTGAGAGGAACCTACTTCACTTACTGAGCTGTTTGCTTGTCCTCTTGCTGTGGCATGCTTCCAACATCAATATTGTTATCAATTTTGTGAGATGGTGGAAGGAGTCAAATACCACCATGAGCTTGCCAAACTCTTTGTGCTCCATCTTCAGAATGGCTAGGTCAATTTGGCAGGTGTGACATTCACCTTAACACTTGAAACTATAGTTCAAGCAACTGGTATTCTGAATGTAGGTGAGCAGTGGAATAAGGGGCAGCTGGTGGACAGAGATCATCATGAGCCTTATATCAAAGCTAGTTTTCATAGGCATGTCAATAGGGTCTTCCCTTTCATGTACGTACAGGTCACATATGCTCCCCTTATGAAACTCATAATCAAATATTTCAGCTGTGAGGTCATATTTTTTCGCTTATACACCTATCATATCATATTGTTGATGCATTTCACTAGGGTGAGGATGATGAACCTCCCCTATTTCATTTACCAGAATATTGAGAAAATGACCACACTGGTGCAAAGGAAGCCTTCTCATCAGTAGTATAACAACATCTATCACTTTGCATTAATCAGGATTGTGGTTTTGCATCAGCTTAGTTTACTGAATGTTTCATGGGAGGATTTCATTTCACATGAGGTCTTTACTTGTCCTCAAGTGCCCCCATCAGTTTTTCATGAGGTAGGAGAGCCTTCACATCAGTAGGAGGTGCATGAGACTCAAACCACTAGTGTGCCAATGTTTGTCACTTACCAAAATGGCACAAGGAGATTGTTTACAGGAACAAAATGAGTACTATCTCCACCCGGCATGGAAGGGGTCTCATTTCCTTCAACAACAGAGTAGGTAGATGACAAGGGTAAGTAGCCATTGCATGATGAGGGGCCTTCAGAAGGCCAAGAGAGAGATTTAATTCTCATTCAAGATGATGACACTGATTTGAGCTCAAAGCTCAAGGAGATCATTCAGGAGCAGCAAGATGACATTCATGATTTGTTTCTCAACCTGGAAAGCGCCAAGTGGATAATCAACTATCTAGAGTAGAGGAACAAACAGTTAAAGGATCAACAAACCATCATGGAGCTCCAAAACATAAGAGAAAACCGGCGAGCTACCAAGACGAGGAAAACCAAGCTGACACCACTTGAACAAGAAATTGAAGCTGATCGTGAATCTTGGCTTGAGAGGACAAACATCCACTTGGAAAAGATGTTGGAAAAGGCCAACAAAGAGAAAGATATGTTGAGGCACATGACCTACCACTACTTGGCAAGAAACAAGGTTTTCAAAGTGAGAATTAAGAATTTAAAGGCCAAGTTGAGGAAAGCATTGAGGAAGAGAAAAGAGCAAGACAAGCTCCAGATCTTGGCTGACACTTCCTTAGCCCAACATAACACTTGATGCATGACACTGAGCCCAAATTTCAAGAAATTTGGGACACTTTTTGAAAATTTTGAATTTTTGGAGTAAAAAACAGGTTTTTTTCCCTGGTGCACCACGCCACCTGGCACGTGCTTTTGCTAGGGACCTCCTTTGGACGAAAACTTGGAATTTTTGGATTCTTCAAGAAAAAATATGAATGATCACACATGGCCAAGGAATTTTGTCAAGTTTTTAGCTTCCAAAAGGGTCAAAAACACTTCAAAAATGCTCTTTCTGCGCCTTTTTGGCCACAGAGGAAGTAGTGTTGGGAGAACTCATTTTTGGAGGGGCAAATGGACACCAAATTCCAAAATTCCACTTGTTTGGGAAAGTAGAAAGGTAGGCCTTTCCAACAAGCCTAGTTGGTGCAAATTGTTTGCATGAGAAGGCCTCCACAATCAGCTACAAAGAAACACAACATAGAGGGACAAGAGTGCAGCGCACAGGATGAAATTTTGTCATTTTTGCCCAAAAAAACACTGTTTTTCGCCTAGTTTTTTCTTAGTTTGACCTTTTTCTCTCTAATAGTCAAACTCATGATGTAATTTAATGTAACTTGATGGATTTTGATGGAAACATGCTAAATTTTCACTCTTGGAGGTAGATACATCATGAAAAGGTAGTTTGCAACTGAATGAATTAGTTTCCTAGGTTTTAGAGGCAAGCTGTTCCTCTCCCTATTTTTCAGTTCTTAGTTTAGATCTTATTGAAACAACGCCTAAACTTATGAATTTTACCCCTAAGCCTAGCATGAGTTGTTTTTTTCCTATTTCTAGTAACTTTTCAATTATTGGTAAAAGTTGGATTCTTGTGAATGCTTTGAGCATTATTGTACATTCATTTATGTAGTTTGGCAAAGGAATAGACCAAGGTTTGTAGCACTTTGTGGGATTCTTGTGGCAACTTGATTTGGTATTGTTTTTCCTTCTGTAATTGCAAGTTTACATGTGTTTATGTATGTCATCATCTCTCTCTATTCATCTTAACTAAATGAAACACGGATAAAGGTAGAATACATTGATGTTGTAGTGCTCTACCTAGGTTTGTTTAGTTATTTATGTTTTTAGCTATTTGAAGAGGATCCCTAAGACTTTCATGCCCTTTGTTGCTCCTCACCAGTATAAAAGCTCTCCATCTCACTCAATTTGAAGTACTAAACCATTTTCCTACCTCGCCCCATAGAGATCTCGGCAAGGCTGTGTCCATTCCCTACACCCAAATCTGTCTTTCACATTTGAGCCAGCAAACCAACATTAAATTCAATCAAACTCTTCTGAGTATATACCTAGCCTAAAATCAGTATTTACATCAGTCATCTCAAGCTTTATTGGCCATCTTCTTCTGAGATTCACAAGGAGAGAGCCCTCTCCCAACCTGGTAGGGCTAGCTACCAGGTTAAGCATGGTTTGATGTTACCCTAGACTCTATCTTTCTCAACCTGAGGTAGATTTAAGCCCTAACTGTTATAGCTCCAAATCTCACTCTTATGGTTTGTGAAGCTGTACTCATGGCCTAGGGCAACCCCTCCTTCCAGACCTGGTCCTAAAATTAAAAAAAACAGTGTTTTATCCCTTATATGCGACATTGCCCTGAGTTAAACGTGTGTATACGCGGGTATGTGTATAGCCAACCCGCGTGTATGTATTAAAACACTTAAAAAAATATAAAACTCCTTATTTTCGGGCGGGGATCGTGGGTTTTACCTGCTGATCACCTGTTAGTGCTGGTGGCCCAACTATTCCCAACCAACTCCTAACTAAAAAACTACTTTGGAGATGGTATAAAGAGACCTCAAAGGGAAGGCCTAAAGGGGGGAGAGAAGAGAGAGAAAGGTTATTATGCTGAGATTTTTCCCTTGACCAGGTCTGAAGTCCCTTGTGCCTTCTGCACTTCCCCCATTTTGTACAGGAAACCTTTGTTTCCTTGTGTGTTGATGTTCATCCACCATTTATGACATCATGGAGAGAGTCATGGAAGGAGTTTTGTTAGAGGCTTGAGGCTAGAACAGATCCGGAAGGAAGCTTTGCTTGGAGCCTGCTGAAGGTGACTCAGGTGAAAATATTCCTTTTTATGTACTTTATTTGTCTATAATAAAAGAAACACATGTCTTGGTTCCCGAAATGAATCTTCTTTATGTTAATGATATTCATGTTTAGAATTAATATGTAAATGGTTGTTTGGATTTCATAACTAACTACCTTTCCTTATAACATGAAGATGGTTTCTTTATAAGTTTTTGTCCATGTACTGTTGTATTCTTTGAATTAGTTGTTTTGTAGGAAAAAAGAGAAGAAGGGAACTCCAAGAAGGGTTTGGACCCTAAAGGCCTTCTCAAACGTAGGACCAAAGGTATGTACCCTTATCATAGAATTTGCTTATAATAGCATAGTGGCTGTATGAATGTATGTTTCTTTGAATAGATAACTTTCAGTCTGTTAGGGTTTCAACCCAAAAATCCCTAGGGGAACATTTCCCTCTATCATAATTGGCGACTCCACTGGGGACAACACTCTTGTTGTTCCTAGTTTGGGTGTTTTTCAAGCCAATAAGGGCTCAACTGCCTTGTCTACTTGTTGTTACTGTATGGTCTGTTTTTGAACTTTAAGCTTTGCCAATTTCTTCAGTTTGTTTTTTTTATTTTTCTTGAAGCTTTTCATATACGCTGTTTTTCTTAGATACAGAAGCGTATATACGCTTGTTTCTTTGAGTGAACCCACGTATACACAGGTTTCCTCAAACACAGTCGCGTATACACGCAATCTGTACATAAGTACAGTCGCGTATATATTGCAATTTTCAAGATCTATAAATCTTTTTAGTCTCTGAAGGTTTGTCTGGTGGTTTGAGTCAGTCTGAAATAGTCATTTTCCAGTATCAGTTATTTGTTTTACAGCGAGCATCTTGTTTTGAATTCTCTCTGATTATAAGGAGTATTGGTCTTGTTTTTTTTTTATTGCAAGCGTCATCGTTTTTTGCTAAAACACGCAAGATTTCTTGCTAGGAATCTTGGCTGCTCTGTTTCATCAGGGTAGGAAGATTGAATTCAATCTTTGTGTTAATCTTGCTTTTGGGTGACTTTTTTTTTGCTTGAAAACACCACTTAGTGACCATCCACTTCTTTGTTTCATGAAAGTTGTTGATTGACACTTTCTTGGAATTTGTCTTTTTGATCTTTTGGTTTTCATTGCCAAAGCTTTCATTGCTGCTTTTGATTGTTAAGAGCGATTTCAAACACATTTATTTTTGTTGAGTCTTCATCCATTGTGTGGTGTCAATTCGCAAAAGTGTTTAATTGCCTATTCTTCAATCACAAGTTTCAGTGTTGTTGAGAGCATTTTTTGAAAAGACTTTTTTGTTTGTTGCTTTGAAGAAAATCTTTTGAAAATCTTAGTTTTGCTTTCTTGAACTTGCTTTTCATTTGGTTTCCTTTTAGTAAGTGAAAGTGCTTTATGTTTGTCTTAGAACCTATTTTTAGTGTTTAGACGAAATGAATGGTAACATTTCATATTCCATCTAGGCATTTTAAGTGGCAAGATAAAGATTGATAAGCAAGCAACTTTCATTTTTTTTGTTTTTAGAGTAGTTTTGAATCTTGCATCTACATATAGTTGTTGCATTAGGATAGATTTGCATCCCCTTTTTAGGCATACATAGCTTTGTTAGCTTTTGTGAGTGTGAAGTGTGTATTAGCGAAAAGAAAATAAAAATTTGTTTTATTAGAAGTACCTCTGAACCCTATAGAAATTGCTCTTCATCGAAAAATGAAAAAGTGCATGTGCATGTAGTTAAGTTTTTATTAATTTCTTTTGCGTCAAAAAACACCACTAGTTTCACTTCCGTTACCCTGTGACTTAAAGAACAACCTAATAAAATCAAGTGCTAACTAAAATTCACTAGAAATTTTTGTTTTAGTCAGTTACACCAACAAGATTAGGATTTTAGGGCCTTGGATTAGGCGAGTGGAGAGATAACTCTCCAAGGCCATATAAATGTCAAACGTAGGAGTCTGAATAACGAGAGAAAATCCAATAGCGTTAGGAAGACCAGGAAAGCTCTGGATATGGGAGTTAAGCACGAGGGTCTATGAAGACAGGGAAGAGAGATACCCCCTCTCCTACTTGTCCGAACTTACCTCACGACTGTTCCGCCTAGCTTCTGCGACGAGTTGGTATCCATAGTTGCTGCTCCTAGGGAACTACATAGGTGGCTGCGGAGGGGAATCCCGTGGCACCTGAGGTTGACATTGCATCACTCTTGACAGTACTACTGGAGGGCACCCTTGCGAAGCTTGGTGGCTTGCACCGGCGCAGGCTATTGTTAGGAGGTCAGCATAACTTCCTCTGATACCTTCGCTGATAGGACTGGGCCCTCATCATCCCAGACTATCTTCAGAAGGCCCCTTATTTCTCTTTCTCGTATTTTGGTGTCCGGTCCTAATCACCGAGAGCGGAAATACTTGGAAGTTGTTTGACTGGCTATATCTTTAGGGACTTTATAGTGTGTGCTCTGTGCTCCTAGTTGGCCTAGCTTTCAATTTTTTGAGTCTTTAGTTAGATCATAACAAAAAATTCAAAGTGGCTGACCGATCTCCTAGACGGTCTCAAAGACTTCGTGGTCTTTCGCCACCAAGTTTAGAGCCTTCTCCTAGAAGGCGCAGAGGCAATACTACCAGTGGGTTCCATCCCACACCGGTTGAAGCATCGGGGATTGATCCTCCTCTCGGGGGCATTAGCGGCCAAGCAAGGCCTGGCACTTCTGAACAAGAGAGGGACACTCCAGTCCTTTCTCGAGTTCTCTTTCAGGCGGAGAATAACATAGAGGTAGAGGAACTTTCAGAGTCGTTAGCGGCTCCAAATTCTCCACTACCATCTAGTCATCCAGACGTACTGCAATACGTTGGGACTCCGACGCATAGACCGTCAAGTCCAGGTTACGCTACACGCTTACCATCGATGACCACTATTGGAAGCATGGCTTCTACAAGTGCTACGACTATGCAAACCCCAACATTGGTGCAAGGGGGGGAACCATTTCCATCTCCTCTACTTCCTTGTTTGGATCTTTTGCTAGCACATCTTTAGTTGGGTCTACCTCCATTCCGTCCACGAGTGGAAATGCCCAAACCAATGCTTTTGGTACTGGATTCTTCCCATTTGGCACCCACTCACAGGGTATTCCATCGATTCCATTTAGTGCCGCTACGTCTATTATGGGCGGATCGACTTCATTCTAGGGTTTTCCTTTCGGAAGTGGTCATATACCACATTCCAACCCGACGGTAGGATCCATGCCTTTTTCTTCTGTAGGACAGAGCAGCAATCCTTTCCAAGGTTGGAATAACCCTGGGGTTAGTAACACGGGAACCAGGAATCCGTTTATTGGCCAACAAGGGAATAGGCCGTACTCCACAGTTAGTTCGTTACAAAGTATTCCTCCCCTAGCTTCGGCTTGGAATCCGTATCACGGGTTATCAACTCCTCACAATCCTTTAGGAGGAAACTTTGCTGGTTATGGAGGCTATACGGCCGGAGTTGGTCAAACTCCGAATTTTATTGGACCACAAGGCTTGCCTTTTGGTTCAGTCGGTTCTACTGGTTACTTCGGGCAGCCTGGTGCCTCCCAAATTCCAGGACAATCTTTTCAGAGCTTTGGGAGTTCTGCCCAATCTGGGTGGAATCCCCAAGGTCCTCCTAGGATTCTATTTCTGGCAACGTTGAACTTGCCAGATCTCACTAAGTTAACAAATGACCCAATCAAGTACAATCCGGCCTGGCCTCCGGTCCCAACCAAACTCCCTTCGGACATTCCAAAATTCAAAGGGAAGAGTGGTGAGGACCCAGGTGACCATGTAACCACATTCCATTTGTGGTGCTCATCTAACTCCCTTATCGATGACTCGATTAGGTTGAGACTCTTTCAGCGCACCTTGACTGGTAATGCAGCCAAATGGTATATAGAGTTGCCAGGGGGTAGCTTTACATCGTTCGCTGACTTAGCCAACATTTTCTTAAATCATTTCCAGTTGCCTGTCCGCTATGACGCCGGAACTGAACTTCTGGCCACCTTTCGTCAGGATAAGGCAACCCACATTTCTGACCATATTCAGGAATGGAGACGGAGAAAGAGGCTCATTAAAGCCAAAATCCCTCCGGAGTACCATCTCGAGTGGTTTTTGAAGTCGTTACAACCTGAGATCTCCAAGGATGTCTCCATGTCTGGGGTCTATTCTGAGGAGCAAGCCATTTTTAGGACCCAACAATTAGAATTGATCTACTCTCAGTCTGGGATCCTACAAAAATACTTGCTAGATGCTCCTAGATCTACGGTTGACATAGCTAAGTCGAAGCCAGGTCCGCACGCGGATGGTATCGTTGGGTCAGTAGACACAACTACAGTGAACTTGTTGAATCAATTGCAGTAGTTGTCCTTGCAAGCTGCTTCTAACAACCAAGTCACATCGTCTAATCCCCCCACTTCCCAAACTTCTTCAATAAATGTCGTCCAATCTAATAACCCCAAAGGAAATCAAAATTCCAATGGGAAAAAGAAAGGACGAGGTAAGAAAAAGAACCAGGATGGGAAGCCTGATGCAAATAAATCCGGCAACAACGCTGGTGGTGGTAGAAATGAGTCGAGAAAGAAAGTCAAGTTTCCATGCAAATTGTGCAGTGGAGACCATCTAACTCATCTCTGCCCTAAGATTGAAGACGCTCAGTGCTTGTTAGGACATCAAGGGACTTCTAGTTCTTAAGCTGTGTTAACCAACCCATTTCCCCAAGGGCAGCAACTTCTTGCTGGCGCGAGTTCAAACCCTGGAACCTCCGCTGGGGGCAACCAGGAAGGGGAAAAATCATCAAATGTTTTCATGATGGGTTCTAACGTACATGTGGCTACTCGGTCACGTGATTATGGTGAAGCCGAAACTTCCAAGGACAAGACTGTTCCCGGAAGTACTGACCTTCATATTGTCCGACCCCCTGTCGAGACTATACCACGGTGTTGTGGGGAAAAGTATCCGACTCGGATGACCCTATCCCTACTCTAAAGGTGACAGTCTTTAGCAACAACTGAAAGTAAAGCTTTAATGTTTTCCTTTATGAAAGTATAGAGAGAAGGAAGAAAAGATTAACCAACCGGTGTCTTTCGCTTTTGTCGATCCTTATCCTCTCTCTTTGTCTCTTGTTCCCAGCTCCTTGCTCCCTTTGCCGGTCCAGCTACACACAGATCCTGCACAACAGAGAGAAGAAAACTACAAGATACATGTACTCATAACTGATGCATGGATTAGAGTGAATCAAATATACAAGTAAATACAATACATCGATGCAATACAAGTATATAGGAGAACATTCAAAGATTTATTGATAAAAGTAACAGGGTTCTGAGAAGGTTACAACCATCAATGCCTCCAATCCAGCAGCACCTCCCCAGCAGCAAGAAATCTCCTCTTCACCTCTATAAAAGCAATCACCCAATAGCTCTAACTGTAAACCAACAGCACTTCCTTGCTTTACACAAAATTCCAGCCTCCCTAGACCTCATAGAAGAGCTCTATATATAGGAGAGAAGAAGAAAGGATGAGTCAGCTTGAGACTGACATAAAGCTGCCTTGTGTCCTCTCCCTCTTCAGTTAAACTTCAGTTCTTGAGTCCACTTGGAGATCCTTGCTTACACATGGAGATCAAGTACCTCTTACTCATCACAGGGCGAATCCCATGAACCAAGTGTCAGTTTGGAAGCTTCCTGGGCAATTGACACCTTGCAGAATGACTGTGCCACTTGGCCAATCTCGCCCAGCGCAGGTAGCCTTCATTAGATTTGACTTTCAGCGCAGGTACAAGGAGGAGCAGTTGTATTCCAGCGCAGATGCTCAGTGGAGCAGCTAACATGATCCAAAAATAGCCTGTTTTTGAGTGTTTTCAGGTGGAGAACTGATGGGAAGTGCTGTGGTTTGCTGACCTTGTTCTTCTAGGGGTAAGAACAACATGTTTAGGGACTGAGGATCCCTGTAATTATCGACATTTCATGCTCCATGTTACGAGGCACAAAAATGTCTATAACAGTTGCCCCCTAAAGTATGAGGCCGTTTATCGGGTGAAATGCTTTATCTAGAGGGTCCGAAGTTCATTCCAGTGCTGAGGAGGCACCCTGTAATACAATACAATACAATACATTATTTTTCATTCTGTTTTCATGATCTAGCTGAGGCGGGCATTCCCATGCTCAGCTTTATAAATACATTTTGGTACATATAACAGACGATCGTCTGATGGTAGACTGATAATTCTCTGCTGAAATTATCATCCTTTGAGTAGGATGATCATCTGCTGCAATGATGTACATGACAAATGCTTTTATATTTCCTGAATATGTATCGCAGCCCGGATGGATGAAACTAGATCCGGGGTCTTCAAACTCGTTCGATCTTCACTCTAAGTACAAGTCGATCCATGTGAGAATTTCGCTGAAGTCGAACATGGAAAGACCTCGCTTGATTACCGGCCAATAATGAAAACCGTTAACAAGCGCGAGAGGAATCACCGATAATGACAATGACCCTCAAGGTACTGCAGTACAATTCACGTGGCGTGAATAAAGGACTTGGCGTCGAACGCCACGCAAAATCTTCTGGTCAAAGGTCATTGATGTATACCTGTCGCCGGAAGTGAGAAACTTGCCATTGAGGCATGCAAGCTTCAAAGTACTGATGGGGTTGTTCCTAGATCAACTTCTTGGATAATGAGCTGAAGTCGACAAGAAGCGATCCGTCAAAGGAGGGCCTTAAAGAATCCCACATCAATGACACGGAACGGAGCTAATGATTTTAGTGGAGGTGAAAACAAACTGTGATATATGATTCAGGGTGGCGATCATGAATGGATGAAGGATAATGTATGGCAGTGGATGGGACACGGTTGACACTTTCAGAATGACCCCTCTTGAACATATAACGACACTGATGCGATGGATCGGTAGCATTACCCCAAATGTGGATGGTTTGGCGAAGACCATGGTGATGAGACCGGTGAATGAAACAACCCAACCCGATGTGGAACGGAGGAAAAGTGTCATGTTCAAGAGTGACTTGCTACCATTAAGCTTTGATGTTCTCCCAATTTTTCCCCAGTCATTTCTGACCAGTACCTCTTTATTTTTGTCAAGCTTGAGGAGGATAGCATATGCTTGTTCTATAACCTACCCTTCGGGCAAGCCCATCGCTATGATTTAACGAGCTTAGCGATAGGGAAACTCGTTCTCGTCTAGAGACAAGTTTGTCGCTATTAAATCATTTTAACGAGTCTAACGACAAGGAAAACTCGGTCCTTTTCATTTTTAGAGAGTCTGAAAAGGTACATAAAGTCAACTCCAAAATTCCTTTTTCGTCATCTAATCCCTTAAGTCCGAAAAAGTATAAAACAATACAGAAGGGATGAATTTTCGATTGCTTTAACGAGCCGAACAAAACAAGCGCTCGATCTTTTTGTGCAATAATCCCTCAGGTCCAAAAAGATTAAAATCTAGAGGAGGGATAGCTCTTCCAGTCGCTTTAACGAGCTGGAAGGCCAAAACTCGGCAAACTTTTCATATTTTACGAGTCAGTGAAAAGAGCTCAAAGAAGACTCGTCTTTTGGGGAACGAGTGATAAACAGGGATAGCAACTGATTCCAGGTACAAGTTGGAATATTCCAATCACGGCAGTGTCACAAGGATGGCTAAGTGAAATCACTCTTCGCAGATGTTCCTCAAAAAGGGTAAACACACAAATGGAAGTGAATGATCGGCCAAATGACGGTGGAGGTGACGGTGCACAAACACGACCAAGGCTTTTATGGCTGATGAATTTACGATCTCAGAAGGGTATTTACCGGTTCATTTTTTCTGAATGAGCTTGAACTCTAAAGGAAAGCCTGCTCATAAACTTATGTTTATTTTTTAACGAGCATGAACTATGCGCTAAAACTGCTCGGATCTTGCATTTATTTTTTAACGAGCATGAACTATGTGCTAAAACTGCTCGATTCTTGCATGCCCCCAGCATCATAATAACGCATGTCAAAGGAGGGTGCCCCCCAAGCTTCATTGCATTCAACTTAGTGATTGGAATGAAGGTTTACCTTTGAATTTTGAAAAGGGGATTTGTTTCATTTTTTAATGAGGTTGACATAGTAAAAGAACTATCCTCATAACTCCTTGTTTCATTTTTTAACGAGGTTGACACGAGATAAGAACTGTCCTCGGAGCCGACAAAATATTTAGGAATCTTCCGAATCCAACCAGAAGATTGGATTAGATTTCATTTTGTAGGTTTCCACCATGGCCACTCCCGCCAGATTACTTGGAGGCGGTAGGGCGAAAGTACCCATTAAGGCAGGGTCTTTTAGGAGACCTACTCTGATATTTTGAAGCAAATGATTCCTTCCATGGATCATTGGAATGCTTCCTGTAACTTGTGAACTGTTGGGGAGAAAAGTTTGTTGGTCGACGATTGTAATTCCTTTTTGGAAGGGAAATGCAATCTTCCTGAAGTGGGTCGACACAACCGCGGCCATGGCATAGATCTAGGGCCTTCCTAGTAGGATGTTGTAATCGAGGTTTCCATCAATTACTTCAACATCAATTCCTACTGTTTTGCCCCCCAGTTCAACTTGCAAGTTACTTAAAATCCCGTATGGAGTGTATGATCGTCCATCAAATGCTTTTAACGTCGTTGACGATTTCGACAAGGGTGGTGAGCCTAAATCTTTCCAGCAACTCATCGACATAAGACATGTAGATGCCCCCTCATCAATAATTGTTCGATGAACAGTTTTGTTGAGGGCTTTCACTTGAATAAGGAAAGCTAGTTGAGCTGGTAACTGAGGGTCATATCCTTTATGATCAAAGGCCACAAGATTGGAATCCATTGGGCCAATCCCACCTATTGCTGATAATAAAGCTTGCTCTTGGGAGGGGCAATTTTGTGGTACTTCAAGTGTCGACATAGTGGACGGCGATTGGGCCAGGTCCTTTACTATATTATAATTCTGTGCTTCTTTGGCACGAGGATTAAATGTCGATTTGTGTACTACTCCCTTTGGCGACTTTATCATTGGCTCAGGAACGATGGGTGGCACAACTTCGGTCAAAGTTGTTGTTGAACTACTAGGTCGTTCATTAACCTTGTTGTTCGACAGCTTTGGATTCTCGTAATCTTTATTCCTTGTCAAGGCATTATTCTGTTGCTTTGAGGTAGATAACATAAGCACTTGGGATCCTGAAGCATTTTGATTAGCAACCAGATTTTGACCTGGATTAGGAAACGGATCAGTCAATACTGCTGGGGTTTTTGAACTCTTAAAGAGTTTCTTAACTTCAACTATATGTGGACAATATTTCGTCCAATGATCCTCATCGCATATATGACACCCTGCCGGGGGTTTCCTTTTTCTTCCTGTCTTTTTCTTCTTGCCCCTTGGTTGCTTCAGTTGTTTGCCCTTGTCGGTCGACATGGCATTTACTTCTGAGGTAAGAAGTTTTTCATTTGCATTTTGACTATAAATTTTGTGCTTGCCAATCACGTTCTCGCCGGCGTGAGAGTCATTGTTTGATTTAGGAGGAGGAGGAATTGAGAATTCTGGTCTAGGGGCGTCAGGTATTTTGTCGTAGAGCGTGCCAGACTGAGTATAAACCAAGTCTAGATATTGCGCACGAGCTATAACTTGCTCTTCTGTTACGACTCCCCCCTTGGCCACATCTTCCGTTATGGCCGGAAGTAATGACTTTATAAACCATTCAGCTAATA
Organism: Pinus tabuliformis; assembly: GCA_031772625.1. NCBI lineage: Eukaryota > Viridiplantae > Streptophyta > Pinopsida > Pinales > Pinaceae > Pinus > Pinus tabuliformis. The sequence continues at coordinate 286,462,835 of CM062816.1, read as the reverse complement.
GCTGATCGGGAACATATGTTTTTACCATCCTACGACGACGTCGCCATTCATGTATATGATCAGATATATGAGTGGCCGTTGTCTGTTTGAAGTTGGTAAGGAGTTCTGTTCCCGTTTCATACCTTATCGGTAATTGAAAATGGGTTAAAAAGGTTGTAGCTAAGGCACTAAAGTTGTCGAACGAAGCTCTAGGCAATTCAATGTACCATTTTGCCGCTGGACCCGTTAACGTCCTCTGAAAAAGGCGAAGTCTTATCGAATCATCATTCAGGGTGTTTGATGAACACCATAGATGGAATGTCATCACATGATTCGACGGGTCTTCACCTGGATTTCCATTAAATTTAGGAATGTCTGATGGAAGTTTATGCGGAATCGCTGGCCACCAAGGGGCATAAGCAATTGGATCATTCGTCAGCCGGTTTAGATCTGGTAATTCTAGAGTTGCTACAAAGGGCAACTGTTGATTCAGGTTAGGCGAAGCATATCCAGGATAAGATGGAATCGCCTGAGCAGTGGGTCTTTGCATACCAGCATAATGTTGGCAACTTTGACAAGGTTGATGGGTATAACCATTATAGTATGGTTGCCCATCACTTACAAAGACTTGTTGCTCAGGTCCTTGATATGATTGCTGGAATTGCAGTTGTTGAGTTCTAACCAGCTCTGGTTGTTGGACCATTTGCTGATGCCCAATACTAGATGATTGACCAAGATGAGGAGTCACAGTACTTGTTTGATCCTGAGTCGCTCCAGATAAGGAGGCACTGACCTGAGGTTGCGATTGAGATGTCAAGACAAGAGGCTGTTGTATGGCAACCTGAGAAACTTGGGGTTGACATACAGTAGGCAGCGCTTGTACTTGCGACGCAATCACCATACCAGGTATAGTGGCAACATTCGACACAGGGCGGACTAGTTGCATAGAGTATACAACTCCTGGTTGTTGAGGCAGTATTGGTACCCAACCGCTGGATGTAATTCCAGTTTGACCTGAACTTTGTTGTGAACTCACGGATGGGCATCCTCCCGGAGGAGGTAATGAAAGGGCATACTGCCCCCCATATGGTATCAATCCAGAACTCAAGGGGATCGATTGCCCAGATTGACCTCCAAATGGATCAATTTGGCGAGTTTCAACATAAGAAATACCAGATGATAATCCGGATGAAGAAATAGGAACTAACCATGTCGTTGTCCCTGATTGGACTCCGGCTTGTTGTTGACAATTTGCCGGGACAGATGGTATACCAGCGAACATCGTTGGAGTAGCAGCAGGAGGCTCTGTCGCTGCTGTGTCGGATGACACAGTCCTGGATGTCGACGGTTGTTCAGACATATTTAGTCTATCCAAAAGATTTCCTAGCGATTCTACAAGAACTTTGTGATGAAGGTAGACTAACTTCGAAGATCAACGTAGGAATAAAGGGTGATTGTTCCGTTTAAAATAAATTGTTAACGACGCTTTTAGACACAACTTGCTTTTTCAGTTTTTAAGAGTCGAGAAAAAGCTAAAGATGACTCTAGTCGCCTTCGATGTATTAACGAGCCCGAAGTGACAAATGCTCGGTTGGACTTTTTCAGTTATAGAGTTTGAAAAAGGCCAAAAGAAACTGCTCTGGAGATCTAGGCAGAGGGTGTGCCAAACCTTTCGCGAAACCACAGAATACGTTTTACGGTACGGGTGGTCGATCTTCGTGAATGCTGTGTTCACTGCATCACGATCAGTAGGGCGGCCGACACGGCTTCCTAAGGATAAAGGATAAATGCCTATAGGGGTCTCCCAATATACGCAACAGTACGCGGGAGCACAAGTCCGTATTAGTGCTATCGTCCCTCAGGAGGAATCACCCACCTTCGTAGAGATCGACAGTCACTACGTTTAACGACGCCGGAACACGTCTCTACCTAGACCTCTACTGTGAGCATTATGTTACAAAGCGTTTTTAGATTCATTCAATATATTTTAAGTTGATCTTGTTTAGCAGTTTGTCTTTCAGGATCACCACGAGATGTATTGGTACAAATTCCTAAATGCAGCTAAAATGATAAGCAAGCTTTACAATCTTTTTAGCTTTGAAAATCCTAACTACTGAGGGGAGAGAAAAACATTATCTTTCCACACAGAGCACAAAGCACAAACTAATGCACTTTCTCCTAGATCAATCACGCAAACTTATCAAAAATGCAAATGAAAGATGCATGTATTTCTTTTCTTTTCCCTTAATGTTGATGTAAGACAAAAAGGAAACTGTCGTATAATTTTCGAATTCAATTTGAAGCGTAAACAAACAAGTTTTGTCTAAAATCAAAAGACACCTTATAGGTACTTGTTTCGACACTAAAAATGTATGAATTCAAACCATAAGATGAAAAACAAACAAACTCAAACAGCCATGAACAGTAATAAAACTAGCTCTTAAGATCACTACGACACTTTTACAGTTCTGGATCTAAGAGGTCACAGCTAGACTAGTTCGCTTTTCACAATGGGAAACTGTAAATGAAACAAGAAATACTGAAAGAACAATCACAGTTTCATCACACAACTGAGGCGGAATAATGGCAAGGACAGTTGGTTTCAGCAAGGTACAATGACAAGCAACAGCAGCAAAACAATGGTGAAAACAGGGCAAGAAACAGCAGGAAACCCTAGTAGCAATAGGCAAAACTGGTTCAGTGCAGGTGATACACTGTCAGTTTGACATTCAGCGCAGGTAGCCTTCATGGGACCTGCGCTGAAATGCAGAATGCCTTTGGACAGCCTGCACTGAAGGACGAGAGTTGCGTTTTCTACAGTTTCCGGGTCATAAAATGCTCAAAAATTCACAGTTTTTGCTGAAATCAAAAGCTATAGGTCAAGTACAAGCTAAGGGATGATCAAGAGGATGAAAAGCTATCACAAAGAGCACAAGAGTCTTTTGTAGATCAGCTCTTCAAATCATGAATCTGCTCAGAAAATGAGCAAGAGTAGCAGCCCCTCTACTTCGCTTTTGATATAGTCAAAAGCTTTTCGATTCGGTACTCTTTGGTTCAGGAAATGAATAGCAAAGATACTACAAACACCAACAAGATACTAGGTTCCCCAGCGGAGTCGCCAGTTTGTTGTGGGGAAAAGTATCTGACTCGGATGACCCTATCCCTACTCTAAAGGTGACAGTCTTTAGCAACAACTGAAAGTAAAGCTTTAATGTTTTCCTTTATGAAAGTACAGAGAGAAGGAAGAAAAGATTAACCAACTGGTGTCTTTCGCTTTTGTCGATCCTTATCCTCTCTCTTTGTCTCTTGTTCCCAGCTCCTTGCTCCCTTTTCCGGTCCAGCTACACACAGATCCTGCACAACAGAGAGAAGAAAACTACAAGTTACATGTACTCATAACTGATGCATGGATTAGAGTGAATCAAATATACAAGTAAATACAATACATCGATGCAATACAAGTATATAGGAGAACATTCAAAGCTTTATTGATAAAAGTAACAGGGTTCTGAGAAGGTTACAACCATCAATGGCTCCAATCCAGCAGCACCTCCCCAGCAGCAAGAAATCTCCTCTTCACCTCTATAAAAGCAATCACCCAATAGCTCTAACTGTAAACCAACAGCACTTCCTTGCTTTACACAAAATTCTAGCCTCCCTAGACCTCATAGAAGAGCTCTATATATAGGAGAGAAGAAGAAAGGATGAGTCAGCTTGAGACTGACATAAAGATGCCTTGTGTCCTCTCCCTCTTCAGTTAAACTTCAGTTCTTGAGTCCACTTGGAGATCCTTGCTTACACATGGAGATCAAGTACCTCTTACTCATCACAGGGCGAATCCCATGAACCAAGTGTCAGTTTGGAAGCTTCCTGGGCAATTGACACCTTGCAGAATGACTGTGCCACTTGGCCAATCTCACCCAGCGCAGGTAGCCTTCATTAGATTTGACTTTCAGCGCAGGTACAAGGAGGGGCAGTTGCATTCCAGCGCAGATGCTCAGTGGAGCAGCTGACATGATCCAAAAATAGCCTGTTTTTGAGTGTTTTCAGGTGGAGAACTGATGGGAAGTGCTGTGGTTTGCTGACCTTGTTCTTCTAGGGGTAAGAACAACATGTTTAGGGACTGAGGATCCCTGTAATTATCGACATTTCATGCTCCATGTTACGAGGCACAAAAATGTCTATAACACACGGATACCGAAAGGTTCCGCTAAACGCACGATGATTAATCCTAATGCTAGGGCGGCCCAGAATTACTCCATTGTGGAGGATCTGGCTCAGAGTCTGTGCGCCATGTCCGCTTTAGAGGTTCTCCAGTCGTGTCTGGCTCAGAGAAGTGCTTTACTCTCCGCAATTGGAGCAGTCGATCCAGCTAACTCTTTAGTGCTCACCTTTGACATGTTAAATGTAAAAAAGCGACTCCCTCATCATATGGCTTTCCAAATAAAGTCTACATATCGAAAAATCAATATTTTTCACACCGTGATAGATGAAGGAGCTTCCACATGTGTCATGTCGATGTCATGTTGGAAGGCTATTGGATCACCTTCGGCTATTCCTTCACCCACCATCTTGACTGCATTTGATGGTCATTCTCATAAGCCGCATGGGATTATCCCGACCTTTCCTATATGTGTTGGGGGAAAGGTCGTCAATATTGAAGTAGAGGTCGTAGATGCTAACCTAGACTATAATCTCCTATTAGGAAGGAACTCGGTATACGAGATGGATGCCATTGTTTCGACTCTATTTCGTGTCATTTGCTTTCCTCATGAGGGGAAAATCATTAAGGTTGGTCAATTGGACTATTGTCTAGTCGATCCTCAAGCAAGCTCTGACTCTATTGTCCCTTTAGTGGATAACCCTCATCCGCCTACTGAGAATTTAGGAGTAGGGATGTATTCCTCATTGATGGGTACATTTGATCTTCCCTCTCCTTTCGCTAAAATCAATGTTATTTCATCATCTAAGGAGTCTCCTCGAGAAGAGTTCTTTCGAACTCATTATTTTTCAGACCCTTGGACCTTGCCTTCACCTACGACCACATTAGTTGAAGGACAAGCAAATGGAATGGCATTCCCTATATCTGCAGCTAAACTTAGATATCAGTCTATCGTAGACTCTGCAAACAACCATTCTACTCCTTTTTCCGAAGAGGAGTTAGATGGTCATGTGGCCCCGGCTTGGAGCCTTGATTCTACCTCTGCCTTGGACTGCTTAAATTCGGTTTTACCTTCTGAAGAAGCAATCCTCGAAGTAATGATGGGTATAGATCGACCTTGGGAAGACTTCCACCATCGTTCATACTTTCTTCCTCCATTGTAGAAAGTAGAATCTAGATTATCCGAGCTCCTCACTAGTGATGTTTGTACGGTGTCAAACCCTTTGGCTCCAGCACACATTTGTGCCGAAGGTAATATGTCGGTAATTTCAAAAATGATACCTATAAACATCTCTAGGGACCCTAACGTCATCGAGAATATCTTCATCGGAATTGAGTGTTCCCCTGAAGAAATTCAAATTTACACTGACCTGTTCAAGGAATATCGTGATGTATTTGCTTGGTCTTATGAAGAAATGCCTGGCATTGATCCTTCTATAGTTCAACATGAGATCAAGACATATGAAAACATGAAACTAGTTCGTCAAAGGCTTCGACCGGTTAACCCTAGGAAAGCAGCAGCTATCAAAGCTGAGGTTGAGAAGCTGCTAAGGGTGGGTTTTATATACCCTGTTCCTCTTACTGATTAGGTTTCTAATCCAGTCCCTATGGACAAAAAGCAAGGAACAATCCGCGTATGCATCAATTTTAGGGACCTAAACAAGGCTTGTCCGAAAGATAATTACCCCACGCCATTCATTGATCAGATTATCGACGAGTGTGCGGGTAATGAGATTTTTTCCTTCATGGATGGTTTTTTGGGTTATAATCAAATTTCTATCCGTCCTGAAGATCAACATAAGACAACTTTTATATGTCCCTGGGGTGCCTTTGCATATAGAAAGATGCCTTTTGGTCTTAAAAATGTTGGAGCCACTTTTCAGCGGGCCATGTCATATGCTTTCCACGACATCAAACATGTCATCGAGGCATACTTGGATGATCTCGCTGCTCGTTCTCGAAAGAGAACTGATCATCCTAGTCATCTTCGATTGGTTTTTGAACGATGTCGTTTTTATAAAATCCGGTTTAATCCCAACAAGTGAGTTTTCGCGGTTACGTCCGGTCAGTTGTTAGGGTTCATCGTGTCCAATGAAGGGATTCGGGTTGATCCCTTCAAGGTTGAGGCAATAACTCAGTTGCCTCCCCCGTCCTCTATTCGACAACTTCAAAGTCTTCAAGGGAAGGCTAATTTCTTAAGGCGGTTTATAGCCAACTATGCCGAGATCACTAAAGGGTTTATGTGTTTGCTACGAAAAGGAGTTCCATTTGTGTGGGATGACTTTGCATAGTGGTCGTTTGATGCTTTGAAAAAGGCATTAGTCTCTGCCCCACTATTGAGTCCACCGGATTATGGTAGAGACTTCCTTTTATATCTCGCCGCAGCAGAATCAACCATTGGTATGGTTCTAGTCCAGGAGGATGATGCTCTCGCCGAGCACGTGATTTATTATTTGAGCCGAGGCTTAATAGGTCCTGAACTCCGCTATTCTCTGGTTGAGAAGTTGGCCTTGGCGGCTGTCCACGCTGTCCAGAGGCTCCGTCATTATATCTTGCTACGCAAAACTTTTGTCTTACCGGCAGTCAATCCATTTCAATTTGTCCTTAGTAGGCGAGTGTTTGGGGGAAAATATAATAGATGGATAGTCATTTTGCAAGAATTTGATCTCGAGTTCTTGTCTGCCAAGTCTAAGAAATCTATGGTTTTCGCGGAGCTAATTTCTGAGCTTCCTTGTGGAGAGGATACTATTTATGAGGAAAGTTTTCCCGATGAACATTTATTCCTCATATCTTCACTCGACCCTTGGTATGGAGATATCATTGTCTATCTCCAGACTTCGAAGTTTCCCTCTACTTTCTCCAAGGATGAACATCGAAAATTACGTCACCTGGCTAAGAACTATGTTATCATTGGTGACACATTATACCGTCGAGGGGTTGATTCCATCCTTCGACGCTATTTAACCATAGAGGAAGCAGAGTCTATGCTCAATAACGGCCACAGTGGAGCTTATGGTGGCCATCTATCAGGGCTTGCTACAGCCCAGCGCATCTTACATGCCAGCTATTTTTGGCCTTCACTCTTTAAGGACTGTGTGGAAGCGGTCAAACGCTGTCACCCGTGTCAAATTTTTACTCGGAAGATGCGCGTGCATCGAGCTCCTCTTTTTCCTGTTCTCACTGTCGATCCCTTTACTAAGTGGGGTATTGATTTTACGAATTGTAATCCGCCTTCCGTGGCAAATCACAAGTACATTATCGTGGCCGTAGACTACTTTACGAAGTGGGCTGAGGCCATGCCTACTTATAAGAATGATAGTGACACGGCAGATTTGTTTCTTTTCAATTAGGTTATCTCAAGATTCGGTATCCCAAGAGAGATTGTCACTGACCATGGCAGTCATTTCCAGAATCAACTGATGTCCAAATTGGCTCTTAAATTAGGTTTCCGCCAGGAGCATTCGTCCCCTTATTATCCTCAGGCCAATGGACAGGTCGAGGCAGTCAATAAAACTCTTAAGACGATACTCCAATGGATAATCGATAAAAATCGGTCCAATTGGCACATTATGTTGTATTCGGCTCTTTGGGCATACCGAACCTCCGTCAAAACGGCTACTTGTTTTACTCCTTTTCAGTTGGTTTATGGGATGGAATCTATCTTTCCGGTTGAATGTGAAATTCCATCTCTTAAGTTGGCTGTTGAGCTGCTTCCTGAGACTTCGAGTCTCGAAGGGCACCTAGTTCACTTGGAGCATCTCGATGAGCAACGTCGAGATGCCGCCACGATGAATGAGGCCCATAAGAAAAGGGTTAAAACCTAGTATGATAAGTCTGTCCGTCCTCGAGTCTTTTCTGAAGGTGACCTTGTCTTGGTCTATGACCAAGATAAAGACACCTTGGGGGTAGGCAAATTTAAGCCTATGTGGTACAGTCCTTTCATTATTAAACGAGTTTTAGAAAAAGGGTCATATGAGTTAATCGACTTTGAGGGAAACAAGCTGGCGGAGCCCCGAAACGGGCTCTACCTAAAGAAGTACTTTGCTTAGTTTTGGTCAGGCAATGGCTTATTTGTACTTTATGCATATTTGTACATATTTCATCGAGAGTTTTTCTAATATCAACACTTTTTGGTCTGCTGTGGCAGGTGTTGATGGATGATTTGGTCTATTTTGGGTTCACCGATGGTGCTAGTCGGCACACTCGGAATCTTGCTTCCACAGCTTGGGTACTCTATTATCCAACTGGTCAATTGATGGCATCAAGAGGCGTGTGCATCGGTCCTGCTTCAAACCATATGGCCGAGTATACTACTGTTATTAATTTATTATCCGAGGCAATCTCTCATGGGATCGACTCGTTGGTAGTATATCTTGATTCTCAATTGATAGTGTCTCAATTAAATAACATTTATCGGGTACAGGATCCTTCTTTATATCGCTAGTATTTAAGGGTGAGGTTGTTGCAAAGATCATTTATTTATATTAATTATTTGCACATTCCAAGATCTCATAATTGGTTAGCTCATTCTATCGCTAATCAAGGATTAGACTGGCACATCAATCATTCATCATAATAAAATCGAGCATCAAAAAGTCAAACTGTATATATATATCGTAAAACGTCTCGAGTGTACATATGTGTGTCCAAAAAATATACAAAATTGGGACTCAAATGCCCATAATCATGTCTAGCATATCTAATGCCTCGGCTCAGGATTAGCGTCTAAGTATGTCACTATAGCATTGGCCACACGCCGAAAAATGCGAACCCAGTCACGTGGCATGCCAACCACATGACGCTGCATATCCTCAGGAAGGTCCTCTATGACGCCATCGGTAGTCGGCAACTCAATCTCGCCAAGTGTTGCTGAATGTTGTTTAGAGTCCGCTCTGTATCAGCAGCCGCCTCTTCGGCTCCTCGGCCGCGCCGTCCATGCCGCGGGAATCCATCTGGTCGTACAGGCCCAATGTCTGGAACATGATCATCATATCAGTCATTTGAATCTCATCAAAAAAATATTTTTCAAAACTCATTATTATATTTGAAAAATCCAAAAAATCATAAAATCAAAAAACTCTTACCAATTTCGCCCCATGCTGCATTTGGTGGTAACACTAGATCAGGATCTCCTCGGAAATCCAGCCCAGCATAGGGGTAGTCATCCATGGCGATGATCTGCTGATCCCACCAGGTGAAGAAGTCGTCGTCAAAGGCAGTCCTTGGGACCTCCCCAACCCCCAGACGTTTCATCAGATCAACCCATCGGCCCATGCGTGGATCGCGTGGGGTGCTGATGGAAACTTCTACCCTGGGGCGGAGTGCAGGAACCTTCTCGAAAAAGAAATTACACAAGATGCTCCCATATCCAAAGTTTTTAGTCTGACCCCTCCTGATAGAAGTGAGTTGGCTCTTCATGATGGCTAGAAGAGGAGTACACCAATCGAACACAGTGGTGAGACAGTCAACTACCACACTCATGTTTTGTCATGATGCCTGATGTAGAGAGGATGATCTGTTCACTCAAGCCATGGTAAACAGGATTATCCTAAGTGATAAACTCACCACATGTGTGATGGAAATCTTGCTCCCAACCTTCTTGGGATGTCCCGGGTAGTATATCTGTACATAGTCCTCTATCGAGAGGGCACTCCGTGTCCTACCCCGGGACTGTACTACCTCTCCCCTTCGGGAAAGGCCTGTAATAAAATAGATATCCTCCACTTCTACCCTGAGCGGCATCTGATCGATCATAAAAGCTTCCTCATCGACATCCCAATAATTAATGAGCATCTCAAGCAGACACGTGTTCGCTTTCATATTTGGCAATTTGAAACATTTAAGAAAATCACATCCCTGTAGGGCATCTAATGGTTCTAGACTGTTCATAAATTCATTGTCTACCGCTGCGTGCTCTCTTTCACACCACGTGACTGGCAGCCTGAGAAAAATCGATTTAAGATCGTTAGTTTTTTGTTTAAAAATGTTGCGCGGCATATACGCGGGTCCCTGTGCACACAGTCGCGTATAGGGCCCGCGTGTACGTGGGTTCAATATGGTCAACCCGCGTATACGCCGCTAGGAAATTTTGGACAAAAGTTCAACGGTGAAACATCAATCAAAAATCTTAAAATCAGTCACAATCAATTGCAAGCTAAGTATAAGAGTTACCTAGAGGTTTTCAACGAATTTGAACAGTTGAATCTGGCTGTGGGAAGTTTGCTCCTTTTGGTCCAAATCTTTTGCTCTCAAACTCAAATGGTAAAAATGGTGAGTCCAAAATGCTTTTTATAAGTTTTGAAAATACAAAATTTTTTCAAAATTTTATTTTGTTTGGCCTCATGTGACTTTTAACTTGGGAGCTTGGAATGTCGAGATTGGTCTGTTTTTCAGGACATTTCGGATGATTTTCAGTTTCGAGGTGGTTCCATGACTTCTGACCCGTCATGGCAGGTATCATGTTCTTACTGGCATACAGGTTAGGGACACCATTTTTCCATTGCATTATGCATACTAGCCTCCATTTGACTGATACATCTGCCATAGGGTCGATCCCATCGTGTTATGGTTCGTAAGCCATCTTCACTCGCCGATTCTTTAAATCATGACACGATGGTAGAGCCATCTTTTACATGGGCATCCTAGTTAGCACCTCACTGACATTTGTTGCTCATGCTGCTCTGATTTGAGTAGGCTCGGGAGTCCTCTGTAGTCCCGCAATGACTTATGCATTGAAGACTCATTCCTCTTAGCTTCTCCGCTTTGTTCTGGCCTTATACCCTAGAGGCTCCTTTGTGTTGAGTTGTACTACTGCATTGCATGTTGACTACTTGCACCTTTTGGCCTAGAGCCAGCTTCACTTGGACTCGTGTTTAAGCCAACTTTTGACCATGACGTCTGCAAAATCAACCTTGCATACCTTTGAACTTCTGCAGCTTGACACACCTTGATCCGTGGAAGGAACATACCTTTGAGTGTCACTGACCAGTTTTCACCTCCCTGCATTGAGCATAGGAACATTCCTTTCCCAGGAACTAGATCATCTGTTTCACCGACACTCATTCTTTCCACTGTACCATAGCATTCTTTTATTCTTTTTCTGCCTTAACAGAAAAAGACAAAAAAATTAAATATTCCAAAAAGAGAGGGAACAGGACATTATTTCCATTTATTGTTGGCAGCTAGAGTCAGTCGTGTCGCCCTTGAACAAAGCACTAAAAACAAAGTCTCCTCCGTATGGGTGGGATTTAGTTTGACTTAGGTACGCCATAACCTTGTTATTGAGTTAGTTCTCCACCGATTGGTTATCTCTTCCAATCATATGGGGGGTTCGTTCGTGCCTCCTCCATGGCGAACTGATATAGAGTCATCATATGCTGCCACATAGTCACATTGAGTCGTGCTTTTGTTCAAGGGAAGTTAGCTCGAGTCGGCCTCTCTGCAGTGTCTCTTGACTCATTTTCTAGTCGGCCATCCCTGGTTGTCAGTGTCATGTCTATCATCACATTAGTTATATTGGTCCTTTACTCGTGCCGGTTTGAGAAGGTCCCCATTGACTTCTTACTGGCAGGTCTTGTCCTTATCGACGACGACGTCTTGCTCTGAGGATAGGACTAGAGCTGCACCCTGGCCCTATTTTCATTATTGATAGGTCACCTTGTGCTCAGCATCGATCATTATCATGGGTCTTTGACTAAGTGGTTTCCCTTGTGTTCGACATCAGCTTACATTATCACACATTGGGATTCGTGCAGTACCTTGGTTTCCATCTGACCCTATTGGTGGATACCTCTCCTCTGTGTCAGCTTTCATTATTGGTTGGTTCAGAGGGTTTCTGTCATGCGCTAGCCACATCTTGTGTATGCCGGAAAGGTACTTCGGTTGGGTTACTACATCTTTTTCGTCTGATTCCTTCCACATTATTGGCCTATGGGTTACACTCATGCTAGATTGACGAAGGATGCCTTAATGCCTTCCTTCTAGCGGATCTTTCCCTATCGACTCCGACTCATTGCTCTGGGGCAAAGATCTAGAGTCCATTTGGCAGTACCTTGGGGTTTGTAGTCATTAGTGGCAGATCCTTCGCTATCGACAGTGGGAAACCATCATTGTCTCTTGATCGATAGATTCTTACAGGTGTTCGACTCCAACTCATCTATTCACACTTGTTAGATTGTACTGGGTACCTTGACGCTCATTATCATTATCGGTGAGTAGTCCCACGTTTGTTAACGGTATACATCAATGACCGGTAATCAAACAACTTCTCACATGGTCAACTTCAGATCGTTTATTCCCATGGTGTAGAAATGTACCACGGCGGTCGGTGAAGACCTAAGGTTGTATTAGCATTCATTGGTTCACTTGACAGTTGCTCCTGTTGCTGCTAGTTGATACCACTCCACTTTATATGTTGCAGTCAGTCATGGCGACATTCTATATGCTGGCACCTGAGTTTGCAGTGTAGTACCATCCTATTCCATCATGTTGAGTTGGTACCTTTTGGGGATCAATCTTTGATATCAGTGATCCGTTGCATCTTTCAGCATCATTGACAGTCTTATATGTGATATTCAGACATGTACTTGTTCATTATGATCAGATGATCCATTATGTATCTTTCAGTCATTTATACTTGCATACTTAATGGATCCACTTGTACTTGATATGCGGACATGCTTTACTTTTTCTGAGCATGGGTATGCCCACCTCAGATAGAGTTTCTTTCTGATCTCCTTTGGTGGCTTGGCAGGCTGAATTCTGGTGAAGTCCTCCTCGGTTTTTGACAGACTTCCTTTCCATGTACTCGCATAATATATTTCGGCCATCATGTACCCCTTCTGACCTCATATATTAGGGGGCATCTGTTATAGCTCCAAATCTCACTATTATGGTTTGTGAAGCTGTACTCATGGCCTAGGGCAACCCCTCCTTCTAGACCTGGTCCTAAAATTTAAGAAAACAGTGTTTTATCCCTTATACGCGACATTGCCTTGAGTTAAACGCATGTATACGCGGGTATGTGTATAGCCAACCTGCGTGTATGTATTAAAACACTTAAAAAAATATAAAACTCCTTATTTTCAGGTGGGGATCGTGGGTTTTACCTACTGATCACCTGTTAGTGCCCGTGGCCCAACTGTTCCCAACCAACACCTAACTAAAAAGCTACTTTGGAGATGGTATAAAAAGACCTCAAAGGGAAGGCCTAAAGGGGGGAGAGAAGAGAGAGAAAGGTTATTATGCTAAGATTTTTCCCTTGACCAAGTCTGAAGTCCCTTGTGCCTTCTGCATTTCCCCCATTTTGTACAGGAAACATTTGTTTCCTTGTGTGTTGATGTTCATCCACCATTTATGACATCATGGAGAGAGTCATGGAAGGAGTTTTGTTAGAGGCTTGAGGTTGGAACGGATCCGGAAGGAAGCTTTGCTTGGAGCCTGCTGAAGGTGACTCAGGTGAAAATATTCCTTTTGATGTACTTTATTTGTCTATAATAAAAGAAACACATGTCTTGGTTCCCAAAATGAATCTTCTTTATGTTAATGATATTCATGTTTAGAATTCATATGTAAATGGTTGTTTGTATTTCATAACTAACTACCTTTCCTTATAACATGAAGATGGTTTCTTTATAAGTTTTTGTCCATGTACTGATGTATTCTTTGAAATGGTTGTTTTGCAGGACAAAAGAGAAGAAGGGAACTCCAAGAAGGGTTTGGACCCTAAAGGCCTTCTCAAACATAGGACCAAAGGTACGTACCCTTATCATAGAATTTGCTTATAATAGCATAATGGTTGTATGAATGTATGTTTCTTTGAATAGATAACTTTCATTCTACTAGGGTTTCAACCCAAAAAGCCCTAGGGGAACATTTCCCTCTATCACTAACACATCTCTCAAGAGGGAAATCTAAAACCAGGAAAGGACCAAGAGATCCTTCTCTTGTTAGAGCAAACAAATCTGTAATCAAATCTGTAAGTAGGGAAAAAATTGGCAATATGCTTAATGAGTTTAAAAATGACATTTTAGGGAGCCTCAGTGAGTGACTAGACACCCTTAAAATTCAAAACAAGCAGAAAAAAGAGGCTGATGATTTAGCCATCTTTTTTCCAAAATTCAGAAAGAAACATGCTCTAAGGGAATGCTCTTTATATGCAAAAACTGTAGAAACTTGTATGATTTGTTTAAAAAGTCATGAGACCAAGGATTGTCCTTCAATCCTAGGTCTTAAGTCTATCTTTCAAGAGGAAACAGTCCCAAATCTTGTAGAATCTCTTTGTTCTGTTGCAACAAGACCTTGGCAGGGGCCACAAAATCAAGTATTCAACAATCCAATGCATCTTCAACCCCCACCAAATTGGAATTCTTGGCAGCAACCTTGGCCTCAACCTCAATCTCAGTATCAGTCTCAACCATGGGTACAAGGGGTACAAAATCCTTATGGGAGATTTGCTCAATATTATCAATATTCTCCATCTTATCAGAGTTATCCTCCCCCACAAAATCAGCAACAAAATCAACAACCACAACTTCCAAATCAAAACCCTCAACTTTCATTACCATTTCCACAATAACCTCCACAACAAGGTCAAAATCCTCAACTCTTACTTCCATTTCAACAAAAACCAAATCAGCTACCTGCCCAACCATTGCCAAACCCCAATAATAAAAACCCTCAGAATGCTTACATGGTAGAAGGACAACAATTTCCAACTTACATGATTACTCCTCTAGATCTTAATGATGTTCAACTTAGATCTGGTAGGATATTAGAAAAGGAAAAACTTTCTATAGATATTCAAGAACAAGACACTTCTGAGGAATATTCCTTGAAAGTCAATAAAATTTTTGAGGGGACATCCCTCCAAAACCAAAACATTGAAAAAGGAAAACAAAAAGAATCAATAAACACAACTCCTATAATTGAGCAACCATCATCTACTTCTACACCTCCTTTTCTCGAGAGATTAGAAATTGATAGAGGGGTAGAAAAACAAATCTTGTTGCCCAATTATGATTTTCTAAATGAATTGAAGAATGTTTATATCAAAATTCCTTTATTACAAGCCATTAGAAAAATTCCTATTCTAGCCAAGACAATAAAGGAGTTGGGCATCAAAAGCCCAGGAAGAAAACCAATAGAAACAAAAAGAATTCACCTGGTAGGAAAGATAGCAGATATCATGATGGGAAAGATTTCCATCCAGAAATATGTGGATCCAGGAAGTCCAATTGTCAAGAAACATATAAATGGGATTGAAATTCCAAACACATTGATTGACTTAGGGGCAGAAATAAACATTATGAGTAGACAAACAATGGAGCAGCTTAAACTCCTGACCTTCTTTACACACCTACCTTACTGCAACTTGTAGATAGATCAGTAATCAAACCAAATGGTGTGCTAGAAGACATTTTAGTCTCCTTAGATTCTTGGGAATATCCTATTGATTTCATGATTTTAACTCCCAAGAATAATCTAGGAGGACACCCACTCATATTAGGAAGACCTTGGCTAGCCACAGATGATGCTTTTATTAGTTGTAGATCTTGTGACATGTACATTTCTAATGGTAATTCAACAAAGAAATTTACTTTGTATCCTCTAGCAAAAGCAATCATAGAAATAAATGACAAGGAATGGATCGATGATGAAGATGTTATTCAGCCTATCTTTACTATGTCAAAAATTAGTGAACATAGTCAAATTTTGAACAGATTGGAAAATTTTGAAGCATCTTCAAAATATGATCATGCACAATTCCAGGAAAAATATAATGTTGAATACTTGTCATCTAGGCATATGTCTCTCTATTCTATGGAAGAGTTTGGTAGCTCTACAATTGAAATTTTTCTAGGTAGGACATTGAACATAAACAAAAACTTGGAGAAACTACAACAAGAAGAGCTAACCAACATATTACAAAAACATTCTACTACATTTGCATGGGAGTATACCTACATGAAAGGTATTGATCCTAAGATTTGTATCCATCATATCTATATTGAGGAAAACAGAAGACCAATTAGACAACCTCAAAGAAGAATGAATCCAAATATTAGGGAAATTGTGAAAGAAGAGCTCCAAAAAATACTCAATGTAAACTTCATTTACCCCATTTCAGATAGTGAATGGGTTTCTCCTTTTGTAATTGTGCTTAAAAGGAATGGTAAATGGAGGGTGTGCATTGATTACCAAGAATTGAATAAAGAAACTTTGAAAGATCACTTTCCTTTGCCCTTCATAGATCAAGTGTTAGATACATTAGGAGGTAAAAAATATTTCTCATTTTTGGATGGTTTTAATGGTTATAATCAAATTCAGGTAGCACCCGAGGATCAGGATAAAACCACATTTACTTGTCCATGGGGAACTTTTTCCTATGGAGTGCTTCTTTTTGGGTTATGTAATGCACCTGCAACATTCCAAAGAGCAATACTAGGAATTTTTTCTGATCTAATACATGATTGTGTAGGGGTATATATGGATGATTTTACATTGTATGGTAACATCTTTGAAGAAGCTTTGGAAAATTTTGAAAAAGTCCTTAAAAGATGTAAAGAAACAAAGATTTCACTAAGCCATGAAAAATTCTTTATGACGTTTACAAAAGGTATTGTTTTAGGACATCACATTTCAAGAGATGGCATTAAAGTGGACAAATCAAAAGTTGAATTCATCTCTAAGTTACCAATTCCAAATTGCCAAAAAGATGTTAGAAGTTTTCTAGGATTTACAGGATATTATAGAAGGTTTATAGAATACTTTACCAGAATAGCATCTCCAGTCTTCAAATTGCTTACAAAAGATTGTGAATTCGAGTGGAATCCTGATTGCCAACTAGCATTTGAAACCTTTGAAGAAAAAATATCTGAAGCACCTATCTTAAGAGGACCAAATTAGAAACTTCCTTTCCATATTTCTACAGATGCTTCAGATACAGCTCTGGGAGCTATATTGGGACAAAAAGATTTGATTCCTTATGCCATTTACTATACAAGTAAAAATTTGACTCCCACTGAGTTGAAGTATACTGTGACTTAAAAAGAATTCTTAGCTGTTGTTCATGCAATTAACAAGTTTAGACACTATATAATAGGCTGTGAAACTTTTGTTCATACAGACCACTCTGGAATTAGATATTTGATAAATAAACATATTACTAATGGAAGAGTTACAAGATGGGTTTTAATTTTGCAAGAATTCAACATTACTATGCTAGATAGACCTAGAAAACAAAACACAGTTTCTGATTTGTTGTCCAGGATTCAGAATATCAAAGAAGACTCTCTGATTGAGGATAAGCTTCTTGATGAATCTCTATTTGCACTAACTACTCAAACTCCTTGGTTTGCAAATGTTGCTAACTACTTGGTTACAGGGAATTTACCTTCACATTTATTCCCTAGAGATAAAAGAAAGATTATTCAAGATAGTGCAAGATATTCATGGATTAGTAACGCATTGTATAAAATAGGGCCAGATCTTATGATCAAAAGGTGTTTCAGGGAAGATGAAATACCTGATATTCTCAAAGCATGTCATGATGAGCCGTGTGGTAGACACTTTGCTGACAAAAGGATAGCATATACAATACTTTCTTTAGGATATTATTGGCCATCCATCTTCAAAGATGCTAAATAATATTTCAGAAGATGTGACAGCTGCCAAAGGGTAGGGAAACCCGCCCCCTCAAATGAAATGCCATTAAAACCTTAGGTACTTATCGAACCCTTTGAAAAATGGGCTTTAGACTTTATTGGACCTATTAATCCTCCATCCAAGCAGAAAATGTATATATTGGTATGCACTGATTATGTCACCAAATAGGTAGAAGCCAAGCATTACTTTTTGCTAACGAGAAATCTGTAGTCAGTTTTATTTTTGAGGATATTTTTACTCGCTTTGGTGTTCCAAGAGAAATTGTGACAGATCAGGGAGATCAATTCACATCCAACATGATGGAGAGGCTTATGGAAGAGTATAAGATCAAGCATAGGAAATCCACTCCCTATCATCCACAAGCAAATGGTTAAGTGGAATCTACAAGTAAAGTGATTGAAGGAATCCTCACCAAGGCTGTGCATCTACATAGAAGAGATTGGGTAGAAAGGCTTCCTGAAGCATTGTGGGCCTATAGAACTACATGGAGGAACACAGCAGGACATACACCCTATGAACTTGTTTATGGAAAGCAAGTCCTGTTCCACATAGAGTTCCAAGTCAAAACTTTCAAGATGGCAATCTAGTTGGGGATGGATTTATCAGAAGCTGAAAAGCATAAACTGGAGTAGTTAAATGAACTTTATGAAATAAGACAACAGTTTGTTCAAAGAACTGGTCTAGTTCAGCAACAGAGGGCTAAGCGGCATGAAAAGTACATCAAGGACAAGAAGTTTCAAGAGGGAGATTGGGCACTGTTATTTGATTCAAAGTTTAACGATTTTCAAGGAAAGTTTCAAACTGACTGGCTTGGGCCATATGAGATTGAAAAAGTTTTCAGTAATGGAGTATTAAGAATCAAAACAATAGATGAGAATCAATCTCCTCTCCTTGTGAATGGTCATAGGTTGAAAATTTATCAAAAACCAATCTCAAAGGAGGAGTTCATCAAGATCTTTCAAAATATTTCTGAAATGAAGTTGGTGAAGAAGTATCCTTCTTCTCCACCAACTTAGTCTTTGTTCTTTTCATCATATCTAAAAAATAAATAAAAAGAAATAAATAAATAATAAAAGAAAAAACAACAACAACAACAACAATAATAATAATAATAAGGTTGAAAACCAATCACTAATTGGCATGCTTATCCAAAAAATACAGGGTGAAAATCAGAAGACTCTGACACCCTATATTTTCCAAAAAAAATGGTGACTCATTATGCATTCTGAAAGATTCATTGTTTTATTTCATTTCATTATGTTTTAATTATGCAAGTTTCACTTCACTCCACTACCATATTATACCAATACATTTTTCTTCTCCAACATTTCTTCCATCTCCATTTTTCATTTTTTTTCATTTTTTCATATTTTCACCCACACAACTATCTCCATTGCATTCATTCCCAAAGTCACATTTTATTCTCTGTTTTACATTCTGCAGTAGTTCCCATTCCATAGCTAATCTTGTTCTACAGCCAATCTGACTCTGCAACAACAGTTTGATCATCAGTTCAACAATAAAGAGGCCAGTTCATAATAAATTTGATATGCAGGTAATGGAGGAGAGAACAACTTTTGAAGACCTATCACATCTAAGCACCTGAGGAAGCAAACAAAAAAAGATTAGCGAGCGGAAGGTATGGTTCTAGATGTAAGAACAAAAACTTATTTCAAAAAGAAATACAAAACATAGATTGTATAACTTATATAATCAAACTACTCATTGATTTAGCATTATGAGATTTGATTGCCGTGATGATTCTACGACACCTTTCAACTTTAATGCCTAACAATCTAATGATGAAATATCCTTTTTTTACTCATACTTAACTGTAATTCTCTAGCACACCTATTAAACGGTTAGATTCATGACATAACCCATTTGAATACGACTCTTTAAAACCCTATTGTCCATTTATTACACCGATTTTCTCTCTTATACTTCCACAGCCTTCTTGTTTATACAAAGACTTTGTTACATTGAGCACATAGACATTCTATTTTTGTACTCTCTATGTGTAGCAGTCACTCTTTTTTTCACACAGTTTATGTGTGCACCCACTCCATTTCATATATCTTCTGCACACTCTATTTTCACGTATTTCATGCATACAACTTCTCTATTTCCGTATACCCTGTATGTACACCTGTCTTATTTCATGCTCATATTCACTATAATTTCATCCCCATATCCATAGTTGTTAACGGGAAAAGTGTCTATTCAGAACGACCCTATCCCACTAAGGTGTGACAGTGACCTTAGAAACAAACAGAGAAAACTACTTTTGTATTCTTCTTTATGAACTATAAACAAAGAGAAATAGGATGAACCAACCTGTGTCTTGCGCTAGTCCTTTGATCCAATCTCTCTCCTCTTTGACAGCTTCCAGCTACCTGCTCCCTTACTTGTCCAGCTTCACCAAGTACCTGCAAGATCACAGAAGAAGGAAACTATACAAAGACATGGGTTTATATTCATAAAAAGCTTAGGATCAGATTTAAGCTAAACATACAAATGTAACAAACATCAATGATACACAAGCATGTAGGAGAAACTCAAATAGTTTTATTGATATAACAAGAAGATCTAGGAGGAGTTACAACCGATGATTCCTGATCCAGCATCAACCTCCCAGCAAAGAAGCCCCTCTTCACCTCCAACAAAGCATAAATCACCCAATACTCTGATATCTATCTCAAAACCAACAGCAATTCTCTACAATGTACAAAATTCCAACCCCTGGATCTCTGGGATGAGGGATCCATATATAGATGTATGCAAGGAGTATGAGTCAGCTTATGATTTGACTAGTGTCTTCCCTCTGTCAGTTCTTGCTTCCACTTGGAGACTGAGAGCCTCTTACTCATCCTTGGTCGAATTCAGTGAGGCAAGTGTCATTGGAGAAGATTCTGGAAGCTTCCATTGTCTCTCCACCTCGTGGAATGACTCTACCACTTGTCATTTCCTGCTCAACGCACCCTGGTAGTGCATTTAGGTACATTGCAATGCACCTAGCTAGTGGACTTGGGTGCTATGCAACGCACTTGGCTAGTGGAGCAGCTGAAATGATCCTGATTTGACTGATTCTGAGCAGTTTCTGGTGGAGAACTTCTGGGAGAAGCTGTAATTTGTTGACCTTGTTCCTTTAGGAGTTAGAACAACACTTTTAGGGACTTAGGAGCCCTTGGTTTATGGACATTTCATGCTTAGAGCTGTAAGGCACAAAAATGTCTATAACAGTTGCCCCCTAAAGTATGAGGCCGTTTATCGGGTGAAATGCTTTATTAGGAGGATCCGAAGTTCTTTCAATGCTGGGAGGAGACCTGTAATAAGATACAATACAATACATTATCTTCATACTGTTTTCATGATCTAGCTGAGGTAGGCATTCCCATGCTCAACTTTATAAATTCATTTTCATGTACATAGGACAGACAATCGTCTGATGGTAGACTGATGATCCTGATAGAGTCATCATCCTTTTGGTAGGATGATTATCTGTGCTGCAATGTTGTACATTTCGATGTCTTTATTTTCCTGAATATATATCGCAGCCCGGATGGATGAAACTAGATCCAGGGTCTTCAATCTCATCCGATCTTCACTCGAAGTACAAGTCGATCCATGCGAGAAATGTGTTGAAGTCGAACATGGAAAGACATTGCTTGATTACCAGTCAATGATGTAAACTGTTAACAAGCACGAGAGGAATCACCGATAATGATAATGACCCTCAAGGTACTGCAGTACAATTCACGTGGTGTGAATAAAGGACTTGGCGTCGAACACCATGCAAAATCTTTCGGTCGAACGTCATTGATGTATACCTGTTGCCGGAAGTGAGAAACTTGCCATTGAGGCATGCAAGCTTCAAAGTACTGAATAGGGTGTTTCTAGACCAACTTCTTGGATAATGAGCTGATGTCGACAAGAATCGATCCGTCAAGGGAGGGCCTTAATGAATCCCACATCAATGACACAGAACGGAGCAAATGATTTTGATGGAGGTGAAAACGATCTGATGATATACGTTTGTTATAGACATTTTTGTGCCTTACAGCATTGAGCATGAAATGTCCATAATCCAAGGGATCAAAAGTCCCTAAAAGAGTTGTTCCTGCCCCTAAAGGAACAAGGTCAACCAATGACAGCTTCTCCCAGAAGTTCTCAACCAAAAACCACTCAGAAACAATCAATTCAGGATCAATTCAGAAGCTCTTCTAGCTACCTGCGTTGCAGTGCACCCCAGTACACTAGCTAGGTGTGTTGCAACGCACCTAAAAGCACTACCAGGGTGCGCTGAGCGAGAAATTCCAAATGGAAATGTCATTCCGCAAGGTGTACAGACACTGGAAGCTTCCAGAATCTTCCTCAATGACACTTGCCTCAATGAATTCAACTAGTGATGAGTAAGAGGCTCTCAACCTCCAAGTGGAAGCAAGAACTGACAAAGAGAAGCCACAAGTCAAAACATAAGCTGACTCATCCTCTCTGCTTACATCTATATATGGATCTCTCACCTAGAGGTCCAGGAGGCTGGAATTTTGTACTTTGCAGAGAATTGCTGTTGGTTTGAGATTGAGATTAGTACATTGGGTGATTTATGCTTTGTTGGAGGAGAGGAAGGGATTCCTTTGCTGGGAGGTAGATGCTGGATCGGGACTCACTTGGTTGTATCTCTTCTTGGACTTTGTTATCATATCAATAAAGCTATTTGAGTTTCTCCTATATGCTTGTATTTCAATGATGTTTTGTTATATTTGCATATTTAGTTTATATCTGATCCTAAACTAGTTATGAATGTAAATCCATGTCTTTTGTGTAGTTTTCCTCTCTTGTGATCTTGCAGGAACTGGGTGAAGCTGGACCAGTGAAAGAGCAGGAAGCGGGAAGCGAACAAAAGAGAGAGTGATTGGATCGACAAACTAGCGGAAGACACCGGTTAGTTACATCCTTCTTTCTCTATTTACATCTCATAAAGAAGAATACTCAGATAGTTTTCCTTGTTTGTTGCTAAGGCACTATCACACCTTAGAGTGGGATAGGGGCATTTCGAATTGGATACTTTTCCCAACAAAAAATTGGCGACTCCGCTGGGGAACGTATCTTGTTAGTTTATTTGTGTTTCTATTGTTGTTCATCTCATAAACTCAGGAGTGCCGAATCGAACTGCATTTGCCATTTTCAAATGCAAAGTAGAGATCTGCTACTCTAGTCCATTCGCTGGGCCTGTTTATGATCTGAACAGCTGATCCACAAGTGCTCTAATAGCCCTTTGTGATAGATCTTAGTCCTTTAAATCATCCCTCTAATTGTACCTAATTGATAGCTTTTATCCGGCCAAAAACCGTAGATTAAACTGCAAACCGTGACCCAGAACCCAGAAACAACTCTCGTTTCTGCTTCAGCGCAGACTCTATGAAGAGGTTCTGCATTTCAACACAGGTCCCGTGAAGGCTACCTGCACTGAAGTTTAGTTTCTCTGTGCTGGGGGTGCGCTGATCAGCTTTGGCCTTGTGCAGCTGTGGTTCCCTGCTTCCTTTTGCTTAGTTTTATCTATGTTTTTTGCAGCTTGTTATCAGTGTGTGTACCTATCTGAAACCCCTGTTCTTTGCCTCAATTCTGCCTCAGTTGTATAAAGAAACTGTATTTGTTCTTTGTGTATTTGTTACATCATTTGCAGTTTCCCATCACAAAAGTAAACTAGTCACACTGTCGCCCTTAGATCTAGACCTGTCGTAAGTGTCGTTTTGATCTTAGGAGTGAGTTTGTTTGCTGTTCACAATTGATTACACTTTTACTTTTTTCTTTTGGTTTGAATTTATGCATTTTTGGTGTCGAAACAAGTAAATCATAAAGTGTCGTAATCATCTTTTTGATTTCGAAAAGGAAACTTGTTTGTGTTTTTCACTTGAAATCGAATTCAAATTTGTACAACAGCTTTCTTTTTAGGCATCAATATTAAGAAAGTGAAAACAAATACATGCATATGTGCATTTGCATTTTGACAGTTTGTATGTGTTGATTTAGGAAAAATGCATTTACAGTGTGCTCTATGCTCTTTGAGAAAAGATTGTGTCTTTCTTTTCCCCTTGTAGCTAGGATTTTCATTGTTGAAAAGATATAAAAGCTTGCTTATCATCTTTAGACTGCATTTAGGAATCGTATCATACATCTCGTGGTGATCCAAAAAGGCAAACTTCTAAGAAAGATCAACCTAAAATAAATTGAATGAACTTAACAATGCTTTGTAACTTAACGCACAACATAGAGGTCTAGGCTAGAGACGTGTTCCGGCGTCGTAAAACCTGGTCACTGGTCGCCTCACTGATGGTTGGGTGATTCCTCCTGAGAGACGATAAGTGCCAGTACGGATTGTGCTCCCACGTACCGTCGAGTATATATTGGGAGACCCCTATAGGAATAAAACCTTTATCCATAGGAAGCCGTGTTGGCCGCCCTACTGATCGCAATGCACTGAACACAGCATTCGGGAAGATTGACCGCCCGTACCCTAAAAAGTATTCTGCAGTTTTGCGAAAAGTTTGGCACACCCTCTACCTAGAACTCCAGAGCAGTTCCTTTTCGCCTTTTTCAGACTCTATAACAGAAAAATTCCATCCGAGCATTTGTCACTTCGGGCTCGTTAAAACATCGAAGGAGACTAGAGTCATCTTTAGCCTTTTCTCGACTCTTTAAAATTGAAAAAGCAAGTTGTGTCTAAAGCGTCTAAAAATTCATTTAATTCGGAAACACACTTTCCCCTTTTGTATTTTGGTTGATCAAGTAATCCGCAATCATGGAAGAAAGTCAATTGAAACCCCGTCGTTCGCGGAGACTTACGAGTCAACTGTCTTTGTCTCCGGAATCGAAAACAGTATGGACAAAGCGAACTCGTTTAACCGGTTCGAAATCTCCTATAAAAGTTAGAACAAGTGTTCCAACAACATCCGAGATTCCGGTTACTCCAAACATTTCTGGAAACCCTGCCTCTACAGAAGAAGTTCAACAGCCACAGAGGGACAGTGATACTGATCCTAGTCTGAGAGTAAGCACTTGTGTTACTGAACCAGTTCCATCAGCAACCGGTTCGGAGAGTCTTGCTCCTCAAACATATGTCGCTGTCGATTCAACCCCTTCTTCGGCACCAGAAATATTTTACGGACCTGACGGTCTTCCCCTTCCACCTGGTTTGATTGCGATAGAGGAAATTGTAGAAGATCCGCAAGCAAGTACTCCAACACATTTTGGAGTCGGGGTCACTCTATTTCCTTCGACATCAGAAGTTAGTCTACCACCAGTGGAAGTTCCTGTAGAATCGCTAGGTAATCTTTTGGATAGACTCAAAATGTCTGAACAATCATCAACATCTAGGATTGTGTCGAATGACACAGCGACAGCAGAACTCCCTGACGTCACTCCGACAATGTTTGCCGGCGTACCATCTGTCCCGACTAGCTCACAGCCGCTAGAAGGAGTCCATCCAGGGACTATTTCAACAGTGTGGTCCGTTCCTGTTTGTTCCTCTGGAATAATATCTAGCAACTCTTATGTTGAGACTCGACAAATTGATCCATTTGGAGGTCAATTTGGGCCATCCAGTCCCCAAGGGCAAACAATCCCCTTGAGTTCCGGATTACCACCGTATGGGGGGCAGTATGCCCTTTCATTACCCCCTCCAGGAGGATATCCATACGGGAGTTTTCAACAATATTCAGGTTATACTGGAGTTACGACAAGTGGTTGGGTACCTATACTACCCCAACAACCAAGAGTTGTGTATTCTATGCAACAATGTGTACCTATGTCAAACATCCCGACAACACCAGCTATTGTAACAGTGTCACAAGTTCAAACGATGCCTGTTGTATGTCAACCTCAGATTTCTCAGGTTGTAATGCAACAGCCCCTTGACCCTGTGACTCAATCACAATCGCCAACTGGTGGGGCGACACAGGTCCAAATGAGTACAATTACCCACATCTTGGTCCAACAGTTAGTATAGCACAACAGAGCATGGCTTCACAACCGTGGCTGGTGCAATACCAACAACCACAATTCCAACAAGTGTACCAAGGTTCTGAGCAGCAGATCTTTGCGAACAGTGGACAACCGTACATTCAAAACGGTCAAAATCAACCACTTTACAGTGGTCATGTCCACCAACCGTATCAGTCATACCAGCATCAACTACATTATGCTCGTATGCAAAGGCCAACTGCTCAGGCAATTCCATCGTATCCTGGGTATGCTTCACCTAACCTGAATCAACAGTTACCATTCGTGACAACTTTAGAGTTA
Organism: Pinus tabuliformis; assembly: GCA_031772625.1. Classification (NCBI taxonomy): domain Eukaryota; kingdom Viridiplantae; phylum Streptophyta; class Pinopsida; order Pinales; family Pinaceae; genus Pinus; species Pinus tabuliformis. The sequence goes on along the minus strand of CM062816.1, from coordinate 286,436,725 downwards.
CCCGATTTACACTGGCTAACAAACGATCCAATTGCTTACGCCCCTTGGTGGCCAGCGATTCCTCACAAACTTCCTTCAGATATTCCTAAATTTAATGGAAATCCAGGTGAGGACCCATCGAATCACGTGATGACATTTCATCTATGGTGTTCATCAAACACCCTAAACGATGATTCGATAAGGCTTCGCCTTTTTCAGAGGACGTTAACGGGTCCAGCGGCAAAATGGTATATTGAATTGCCTAGAGCTTTGTTCGACAATTTCAGCACCTTAGCCACGACTTTCTTAACCCATTTTCAATTACCGATAAGGTATGAAACGGGAACGGAAATCTGAACCAACTTTAAACAGACAATGGCCACTCACATATCTGATCATATACATGAGTGGCGACGTCGTCGTAGGATGGTAAAAACGTACGTTCCCGATCAGCTATTAGCTGAATGGTTTATCAAGTCGTTACTTCCTGCCATAACGGAAGATGTGGCGAAGGGGGGAGTCGTAACGGAAGAGCAAGTTATCGCTCGTGCGCAATATCTAGACTTGGTCTATACTCAGTCTGGCACGCTCTACGACAAAATACCTGACGCCCCTAGACTGGAATTCTCAATTCCTCCTCCTCCTAAATCAAACAATGACTCTCATGCCGGCGATGGCGTGATTGGCACGACAAACGCGAAATTGACAAAGGCTACCTCCAAGAAAGCCCGTAAGATTTCAGATCAAAATGCAAAAGACGAAATTCTTGCTTCGGAAGTAAATGTCATATCAGCAGATAAGGGCAAAGAAACCAAACAACCAGGAAGCAAGAAGAAACAAAGCAAAGGGAAGAAGAAGAAACAAGGAGAGTCATCTCCTGAAAAAACTTCTTCAAACCCTCCTGGAGATAGGAAACAAAAATATCCATGCATGATATGCGATGAGGATCATCGGACTTTACAATGTCCATACAAAGCTGAGCTTAAAAGATTCTTTAAGAGTTCGCAAACCTCAGCTGTGTTAACTGATCCGTTTCCAAATCCAGGCACAAATCTGGTTGATAGTGGAAATGCTTCCCCGTCGCAAGTGCTAATGTTGTCGATTTCCAAGCAACAAAATGATGCTTTGATTTCGACAAGGAACAAAGATTACGAGAATCCACAGCTGTCAAACGACAAGGGTAAAGATCAACCAAGTAGTTCGACAACAACTTCGACAGAAGTTGTACCACCCATCATTCCTGAATTAACAATAAAACCGCCAAAGGGAGTAGTACACAAGTCGACATTTAATCCTCGCGCCAGAGTAGCGCAGCATTATAACATAGTGGAAGATTTGGCCCAATCGCCATCCGCTATGTCGACTCTTGAAGTACTACAAAATTGTCCATCCCAAAGGCAGGCTTTGTTATCGGCCATTGGTGGGGTTGATCCTAAGGATTCCAATCTTGTATCCTTCGACCACAAAGGATACGATCCTCAGTTACCAGCTCAACTAGCTTTCCTTATTCAAGTGAAAGCCCTCAACAAAACTGTTCACCAAACAATTATTGATGAGGGGGCATCTACATGTATTATGTCGATGAGTTGCTGGAAAACTTTAGGATCTCCAACCTTGTCGCGATCTTCGATGACATTAAAAGCATTCGACGGAAGGACATATACCCCATATGGTATCCTAAATAACTTGAAGGTTGAACTAGGGGGAAAAACAGTAGAAATAGATGTTGAAGTCATCGATGGAAATCTTGATTACAATATCTTGCTAGGAAGACCATGGATATATGCCATGGCAGCTGTGGTGTCGACCTATTTTAGAAAGATCGCATTCCCCTTTCAAGGGGGGATTACGATCGTCGACCAACAAAACTTCCTCCCCAATGGTTCACAAGTTACAGGAAGCATTCCCATGATCCATGGAAGCCCCCATTCGCTTCAGAATATCGGAGTAGGCCTACTGAAAGATCCTATACTAATGGGAACTTTCGCTCTTCCACCTCCAATTGATTTGGCGGAAGTAGCATCGATAGGTACCTGCAATATGATATCTTCCACGAAGATCTCAGAAGACGATATCAACATGGATCATGCAATGGTTTTGCCCCCAAGCCCAATAGAAATATTGTAGCAATCAATGTTTCGGGCATGGGAGGCGAACCCAAATCAACACTCATCAAGCATTTGGGTAGATAGGTCTAGAGAATATGGTACCCCTTTAGATCCTTGGTCGAGAGTGCATGGAACCGACGAAGGAATTCTACAATCAATGTTGATTGAAGGGACACCATGGAATGATTGCCACCATCATTCCCTTCTTCCAGGATATGAAGAAGATACTCAAGATGACCTTTATCACCCTTCAGTTTTTGAATTCCTATCAAATACTGTAAATACGGTGGATTCCGAGCGAAACTTATCCAATATTGAAGAGACTATAGCCATAAATATCTCGACTAAAACGAATGTTGTAGAGAATATTTATGTCGGCAAAGGTTGTTCTCCTTCAGAACTGGAAATATATAACGCTCTTTTTCGCGAACTCAGAGATGTCTTTGCTTGGTCATATGATGAAATGCCAGGCATTGACTCGAGTATCGTTGAACACGAAATTAAGATGTATCCAGATGTCAAACCAGTACGACAACGGCTCAGGCAGGTGCACCCCAAGAAAGCCGCTGCCATTAAGGCAGAAGTTGAAAAACTTCTCCATGCTGGTTTCATCTACCCGGTTCCTCTAACCGATTGGGTATCGAATATTGTCCCTGTTATGAAGAAACAAGGGACAATTAGAGTGTGTGTCGATTATAGGGATGTAAACCAAGCTTGTCCAAAAGACAACTACCCTACACCCTTCATCGACCAGATAATTGATGAATGCGCCGGATGTGAAATCTTTTCATTCATGGATGGATTTTCCGGGTATAATCAAATAAATATCCGCCCACAGGACCAGTCAAAGACTGCATTCATTTGTCCGTGGGGCACATTCGCATATCGAAAATTACCCTTTGGTTTAAAGAACGCAGGGGCGACGTTTCAGAGGGCAATGAATTATGCCTTCCATGACATCAAGAACATCGTTCAACCATACCTCGACGACCTTCTGGCTCATTCGCGAAAGCGGACTGATCATCCGCAGCATTTAAGAGCGATATTTCTACGTTGCCGACACTACAAGATACGACTCAATCCGCACAAATGTGTATTTTGCGTCAGTTCTGGTCGTTTACTTGGCTTTGTAGTCTCCAAGGATGGGATTCGTCTCGACCCTTGCAAGGTTCAGGCAATCATCAATTTGCCTCCACCTTCAAATTTGCTTCAGATTCAGAAACTCCAAGGGAAAGCAAACTTTCTGAGGAGGTTCATTCCAAATTACGCACAACTTGCTAAAGGTTATACACGTCTTTTGAAAAAGGAGGCGCCCTTCGTTTGGGATCAGGTTGCGCAAGCTTCCTTTGATGCTTTAAAGGATTCCTTAATAAAAGCATCATTAATGTATGCCCCCGATTATCAAAGAGATTTTAACCTGTATCTGGCTGCAGCAGATACAACCATCGCAATGGTTTTAGTTCAAGAAGTCGACGGAATTGAACACCCTATATATTATTTAAGTAGAAACTTAAATGATACAGAAAGCAAATATTCTTATGTTGAAAAACTAGCGCTTGCAGCTGTTCAAGCGATACAAAGGTTTCGACATTATGTCCTCTTTCGGAAAACTACCATTCTGTCAGATTGCAACCCCATGACTTATATATTGTCGCGACAGTTGCTGGGGGGCAAATATTCAAAATGGATAGCAATCCTTCAAGAGTTTGATCTGGAATTTGTAAAATCCAAATCAAAGAAAGCTCTAGTTTTCGCAGAATTATTGTGCGATCTCCCATCGTCGTCCAACGATGAAACATCCGAAGAATCAATCGTGGACGAGAATTTGTTTCTGATATCTACAAGCAATGAGTGGTATGGAGATATAATAATTTATCTCCAAACCCAAAAGTTCAGGCCTAACACCTCTCACTCTGAACAAAAACGTATACGATACCAAGCAAAAGACTACATGATCGTCGGTGATACGCTTTACCGTCGTGGTATCGATACAGTTCTGAGGAGGTGCCTCACCCATGAGGAGGCCGAAAAAGCCCTGAATGAGTGTCATTCAGGCGCGTGTGGGGGGCATCAATCTGGATATGCTACAGCACAAAAAATCTTACGAGCAGGATACTTCTGGCCAACCATGTTCAAAGATTGCATAACCGCAGTCAGAAGTTGCCATGCTTGTCAAATTTTTGATAGCAAAACCAGAAACCACCCGCACCTTTACAGCCAATAGTTGCTGTTGGGCCTTTCGCCAAATGGGGCATCGATTTCATGACATGTAACCCCACCTCGACCGGGGGGCATGGGTATATTATAGTCGTCGTTGACTATTTTACCAAATGGGCCGAGGCGATGCCTACATTAGATAACACTGGTGAAACAACTGCCCTTTTCTTTTTCAATCATGTAGTCGCCAGGTTCGGCGTACCACAGGCTATAGTTACAGATCATGGATCGCATTTTCGCAATCACATGATGGTTGAATTAGCTGCCAAGCTAGGGCTATCTCACGACAGCTCTACTCCGTATTATCCGCAAGCCAACGGACAAGTTGAAGCAATCAACAAGGTCCTGAAGCGTATGTTGCAAAGGATGATCGGGGTTCACAAAAGAAGATGGCACCTAATCCTGTACTCAGCCTTGTGGGCTTACCGAACATCGGTAAGGAATGCGACCGGGTTCACACCTTTCCAACTGGTATATGGCCTGGAAGCAGTCTTACCATCCAGTGCGAAATCTCGTCTCTTAAACTCGCAATCGATCTCCTCCCCGGAACTTCAGAAGAAGAGGCACGTTTCTTGGAATTAATCCAATTGGATGAAACCCGTCGTGATGCCGCTTTGGCTAACGAAGCCCATAAGAAACGAGTCAAGGCGCAGTTCGACAAAAATGTCAAACCCCGTGTCTTCTCAGAAGGTGACTTGGTCTTGCTTTATGACCAAGAATCCGATAAATTGGGAGCAGGTAAATTTAATTCTTTATGGATGGGCCCCTATATTGTTAAACGAGTGTTAGCAAAAGGAGCCTACGAGTTAATGGATTATGACGGAATTCCACTGGCGCAACCTCGTAATGGGTTGTACCTTAAGCGTTACTATGCTTAAATAGTAACCAATATGCTTTTGTTGTATTTTGTTTTCGCTAAAGTGGTTGTTTTGGTCGAGTAATCCACCTTTTTACATTTATTGCAGATGTCAAACCTTTTGGAGACATGTGTGGGATATGCCGACGGAGCGAGTCGTAGTTCGCGGAACCTGTCCTCCGCAGCCTGGGCCATTTTTTATCCAAGCGGCGAGTTAGTAAGTTTCAGAGGTGTATGTATTGGTCAATCAACGAATAACATCGCTGAATATAGCGCGTTGATAGAACTTCTCTCTGATGCCATCACCCATGGTATACGCCGACTAATCGTCAGGCTAGACTCACAACTCGTAATACTACAACTCAATGGTATATATTCCGTCCGCAACCCAGCTATTTATCGCATGTTCCTAAGGGTTAAGATTTTGGAAAGACAATTTGATTTAATTCAATACCAACATATTTCCAGAAACTTAAACACATTAACCGACTCATTAGCAAACTATGTGTTAGATAGACATTTGCGACATTTATAAAAAGAAACACATCATCAATGTTGTACATATGGATCATATAACTCAACCAGAATAAAACCCCGAAAATCAAAATATATATATAAGCTGTTTATGGTTTACATATAATGTTCTGTAACCAAGACAAAATCGGTCGCATGACCCAAAAACTCAAAAATGCTAGGGGGCACCCTAGTCTAGTGATGCTCATGATAGCACGTCACGGCCTGTGCAATCATGCGTAAGAGACGAGTCCATCGTCTAGGCACACCAGTAGTATGCCGCTGCAACTGTAGAGGTAACTCGTCGATCCTCACATCTGGAATGCCGAGAGTAAGGCTCTCAACCTGCTCCTGCACAGCTGTGAGGGTCTCGGCCACATCAAGGTCACGAAGAATAACCCTCCCGGCAGCCTCTCCTGCTGGGGCAGCGGCTGGCGCTCTCGGGCGAACTGCTGGACGAACAGGACCAACATCTGCATGCACACATGAGTTTGATTAAAGTCTTGATAGAATAAAGCACAAGGACATTATGAATAAAAACAGTAAACAGTGATATGGTCGAAGATTTTACCAATAGCGCCCCACTGCTCGCCATCCAGCAATACCAAATCCGGATCACCCCGGAAGTCCATGCCAACATATGGATACTCGGAATAGACCATCTCCTGACGCTCAAACCACCTGAAGAAGGTATCAAAGAAAGAAATCTGAGATTGACCAGCATGCCTAGACATGTGATCAACCCATCTCTGCATGCGTGGTTCAGTAGGAGAAGGCAAGTCGAGTGCAATGTACTGTGGCTGCATCAGTGGTATCTTCTCCAAAGCGAAGGCGGTCAAAATAGAACCAAACCCAAAGTTCTTCAACTTCCCGTCCTTTACCTTGGTCAACTGACTTTTCATCTGAAGAAGTACTGCATCACACCAGTTGAATATTTTCGGTTGGAGGCACTCCAAGGCATGCTGCACATAGGATCTGTTGGCTACATGAAGAGACGCACTACCGGCCATCCTACCAATAGTATACAGGATAGACCTAAGGGACCTGTCAGCAACCTCACGGATAATGATCTTGCCATCTTTACTCGGCTGAGATCCTTCCCTGCAATACTGGCGGACATAATCTCTCACAGAGTCACTCCCTCGGGCCGAACCTGACAAAGAAATGGGGGCACCCCACCTCGACAAGCCAGTCAAGAAGTAAATGTCTACTGCGGTCAAGGGGATAGATTTTCCCCTAATCTAGAATACTTGGTTGATAGGATCCCAAGCATCGAGCAAATACTGCAGTAGATTGATCTGCTGTCTCATGCTAGAGATGCGGAAGAACTTCAGCAGGCCACAGTTCCGCAGCGCGTTCACCGTAACCGGATCATGTAGGGCAATCATGTCCTCTTCTTCATGTTCTCGTTCTCGCCATGTAAGGGTCATTTTGCTCCAATATCTCTGAAAAACAAACATGAGAGGAGTTAGATCCTGGTTTTGATGAGAAACTGGCAAAAATTTTCATCAAAAACTGTGCAACAAAACCCTTTTCTGCGCCCAGCACACCTGCCCAGTGTTCCACCTGCGTTGAAGGTCAAACTGCCTTCATGTTGCTTGACATTCAACGCAGGTTTCGAGTGCACAAGGTGCGCTGATGGCAGAGCGACCCCATCAAACCCCAGGGGCTCAGAAAAACAGGAAATCAAGCACAGAATGCAGAAAGGAAACCATGAAATGAAAGAGCTCAGGTTTAGCTCCTACCTGGTCCAGACGGCGCCGAGAATCGTCCACAGAATCTCCTGAAATCAGCTGATGAAAATCAAGGGGGAAGAGGCACCTCCAAAGCTCCAACAAACCAAGTTCAAAAGAAATGGTAAAATGAGAGGTAAAAACACTTTTTAATTGCTTTTTACGTAGTTCAAAGCGAAATATTAGGGTTTTAATCTCATTTTCAAGCAAATGTTATTCATTTCTAACTAGTTTGATGCAGCAATTGAGGGTACAGTACTATCTTTGAAAAGGGAAAAGCTTGTTATGGTAAAAAATCAAAATTAGACCATGTTATCGAGCAGTTTTAACACATAGTTCATGCTCGTTAAAAAATAAACATAAGATCAAGCAAGTGTTTCAATCCGCGTTTAAGCTCGTTAAAAAATGAACTACCCGGTAAATAACCACCGTGAATGTAACATTATCAGCCATTAAAGCCTTGGTCGTGTTTGCACCGTCACCTCCACTTTTCCATTGGTCGATCATTCACCTCCATTTGATTGTTTACCCATTTTGAGGAACAGCTGCGAAGAGTGATTTCACTAGCCATCCTTGTGACACTGCTGTGATTGGAAAATTCCAACCCTTACCTGGAATCAACTGCTACCCATTTATCACTCGTTCCTCAAAAGACGAGTCTTCTTTAAGCTCTTTTCATCTGACTCGTAAAATATGAAAAGATTGCCGAGTTTTGGCCTTCCAGCTCGTTAAAGCGACTGGAAGTGCTATCCCTCCTCTAGATTTTAATCTTTTTGGACCTGAGGGATTATTGCACAAAAAGATCGAGCGCTTGTTTTGTTCGGCTCGTTAAAACTATCGAAAATTCATCCCTTCTGTATTGTTTTATACTTTTTTGGACTTAAGGGATTAGATGACGAAAAAGGAACTTTGGAGTTATCTTTACGTACCTTTTTAGACTCTCTAAAAATGAAAAGGACCGAGTTATCTTTGTCGTTAGACTCGTTAAAAAACATTAATAGCGACAAACTTGTCTTTAGACGAGAACGAGTTTCACTATCGCTAGGCTCGTTAAAACATAGCGATGGGTTTGCCCGAAGGGCAAATTATAGAACAAGCATATGTTATCCTCCTCAAGCTTGACAAAAATAAAGAGGTACTGGTCAGCAATGACTGGGGAAAATTGGGAAGAAACTCAAAGAACTTTTATTGGTAGCAAGTCGCTCTTGAACATGACACTTCCACTCTGTGCCTGAGTCGGGTTGGGTTGTTTCATTCACCGGTCACATCACCATGGTCTCGCCATACCATCCATCTTAGGGGTAAATGCTACCAATCCATCACACAAGTGTCGCCGATATGTTCAAGAGAAGTCATCCAGAGAAGTCAACCGTGTCCCATCCACTACCATACATTATATTTCATTCTTTCATGACTGCCACCCTGAACCATATATCATCAGATCGTTTTCACCTCCATCAAAATCATTTGCTCCGTTCCGTGTCACTGATGTGGGATACATCAAGGCCCTCCTTTGACGGATCGCTTCTTGTCGACATCAGCTCATTATCCAAGAAGTTGATCTAGGAACACCCCCTTCAGTACTTTGAAGCTTGCATGCCTCAATGGCAAGTTTCTCACTTCCGGCGACAGGTATACATCAATGACCTTCGACCGAAAGATTTTGCGTGGTGTTCGACGCCAAGTCCTTTATTCACACCACGTGAATTGTACTGCAGTACCTTGAGGGTCATTATCATTATCGGTGATTCCTCTCGCGCTTGTTAACAATTTACATCATTGACTGGTAATCAAGCGATGTCTTTCCATGTTCGACTTCAGAACATTTCTCACATGGATCGACTTGTACTTAGAGTGAAGATCAGATGAGATTGAAGACCCGGATCTAGTTTCATCCATCCGGGCTGCGATATATATTCAGGAAAAATAAAGACATTGACATGTACAACATTGCAGCAGATAATCATCCTACCAAAAGGATGATGATTTCGTCAAAATCATCAGTCTACCATCAGACGATTATCTGTTCTATGTACAGAAAAATGAATTTATAAAGTTGAGCATGGGAATGCCCGCCTCAGCTAGATCATGAAAGCAGTATGAAAAATAATGTATTGTATTGTATCTTATTACAGGTCTCCTCCCAGCATTGGAAGAACTTTGGATCCTCCTAATAAAGCATTTCACCCGATAAACGGCCTCATACTTTAGGGGGCAACTGTTATAGACATTTTTGTGCCTTACAGCATTGAGCATGAAATGTCCATAATCCAAGGGATCCAAAGTCCCTAAAAGAGTTGTTCCTGCCCCTAAAGGAACAACGTCAACCAATGACAACTTCTCCTAGAAGTTCTCCACCAAAAACCACTCAGAAACAGTCAATTCAAGATCAATTCAGAAGCTCTTCTAGCTACCTGCGTTGCAGTGCACCCCAGTACACTAGCTAGGTGGGTTGCAACACACATAAAAGCACTACCAGGGTGTGCTGAGCGAGAAATGCCAAATGGCAATGTCATTCCGCAAGGTGTACAGACACTGGAAGCTTCCAGAATCTTCCTCAATGACACTTGCCTCAATGAATTCGACTAGTGATGAGTAAGAGGCTCTCAACCTCCAAGTGGAAGCAAGAACTGATAGAGAGAAGCCACAAGTCAAAACATAAGCTGACTCATCCTCTCTGCTTACATCTATATATGGATCTCTCACCCAGAGGTCCAGGAGGCTGGAATTTTGTACTTTGCAGATAATTGTTGTTGGTTTGAGATTGAGATTAGTACATTGGGTGATTTATGCTTTGTTGGAGGAGAGGAAGGGATTCCTTTGCTGGGAGGTAGATGCTGGATCGGGACTCACTTGGTTGTATCTCCTCTTGGACTTTGTTATCATATCAATAAAGCTATTTGAGTTTCTCCTATATGCTTGTATTTCAATGATGTTTTGTTATATTTGCATATTTAGTTTATATCTGATCCTAAACTAGTTATGAATGTAAATCCATGTCTTTTGTGTAGTTTTCCTCTCTTGTTATCTTGCAGGAACTGGGTGAAGTTGGACCAATGAAAGAGCAGGAAACGGGAAGCGAACAAAAGAGAGAGTGATTGGATCGACAAACTAACGGAAGACACCGGTTAGTTACATCCTTCTTTCTCTATTTACATCTCATAAAGAAGAATACTCAGATAGTTTTCCTTGTTTGTTGCTAAGGCACTATCACACCTTAGAGTGGGATAGGGGCATTCCGAATTGGATACTTTTCCCAACAACAATGTTTTAGGATGGCGGTCATGAAAGAATGAAGTATAATGTATGGTAGTGGATGGGACACAGGTGACTTCTCTGGATGACTTATCTTGAACATGTCGGCGACACTTATGTGATGGATTGGTAGCATTTACCCCAAATGTGGATGGTATGGCGTGACTATGGTGATGTGACCAGTGAATGAAACAACCCAACCCGACTCGGGCACGGAGTGGAAGTGTCATGTTTAAGAGCGACTTGCTACCAATAAAGATTCTTTGAGTTTTCTTCCGAATTTTTCCCCAGTCATTGCTGACCAGTACCTCTTTATTTTTGTCAAGCTTGAGGAGGATAACACATGCTTGTTCTATAATTTGCCCTTCGGGCAAACCCATCGCTATGTTTTAACGAGCCTAGCAATAGTGAAACTCGTTCTCATCTAAAGACAAGTTTGTCGCTATTAATCTTTTTAACGAGTCGAACGACAAAGATAACTCGGTCCTTTTCATTTTTAGAGAGTCTGAAAAGGTACGTAAAGGTAACTCCAAAATTCCTTTTTCGTCATCTAATCCCTTAAGTCCGAAAAAGTATAAAACAATACAGAAGGGATGAATTTTCGATTAGCTTTAACAAGCCGAACAAAACAAGCGCTCGATCTTTTTGTGCAATAATCGCTCAGGTCGAAAAAGATTAAAATCTAGAGGAGGGATAGCACTTCCTGTTGCTTTAATGAGCTGGAAGGCCAAAACTTTGCAATCTTTTCATATTTTACGAGTCAGTTGAAAAGAGCTTAAAGAAGACTCGTCTTTTGAGGAACGAGTGATAAAATGGGTAGCAGCTGATTCCAGGTAAGGTTTGGAATTTTCCAATCACGGCAGTGTCACAAGGATGGCTAGTGAAATCACTCTTTGCAGCTGTTCCTCAAAATGGGTCAACAATCAAATGGAGGTGAATGATCGGCCAATGGAAAAGTGGAGGTGACGGTGCAAACACGACCAAGGCTTTAATGGCTGAAATGTTACATTCACGGTGGTTATTTACCAGGGGATAGTTCATTTTTTAACGAGCTTAAACGCGGGTGGAAACATTTGCTCATATCTTATGTTTATTTTTTAACGAGCTTGAACTATGTGCTAAAACTGCTCGATTAGATGGTCTTGTTTTTATTTTTACCATAGATAGCTTTGTCCTTCCAAATATCGTACTGTATTTTCAACTACTTCATCAAACTAGTTAGAAATGAACAATATTTGCTTGAAAACGAGATTAAAACGCTAATATTTTACTTTGAACTACGTAAAAGTAATTAAAAAGTTTTTTTTACCTCTCATTTTACCATTTCATTTGAACTTGGTTTGTTGGAGCTTTGGAGATGTTTTCCCCCTCGATTTTCATCAGTTGATTTCGAGAGATTCTGTGGACAATTCTCGGCGCCCTCTGGACCAGGTAGGAGCTAAACCTGAGCTCTTTCATTTCATGGTTTCCATTTTGCATTTTGTGCTTTATTCCCTTCTTTTCTGAGCCCCTGGGGTTTGAGGGATTCGTTCTGCTATCAACGCACCCTCAGTGCATCGAAACCTATGTTGAATGCTGGCTTGTATGAAGGCAGTTTGACATTCAACGCACCTAGATCACTGCTGCAGGTGCGTTGGGCGCAGAAAGGGAATTTGTTGCACAATTTTTCATGGAATTTTTGCCTGTTTCTCACCAAAATCAGGACCTAACTCCCCTCTTGTTGGTTTTTCAAAGATCTTGGAGCAAGATGACCCTTACATGGCGAGAACGTGAGCATGAAGAAGAGGACATGATTTCCCTACATGATCCAGTTACAGTGAACGCGCTGCGGAACTGTGGCTTGCTGAAGTTCTTCCGCATTTCTAGCATGAGACAACAGATCAACTTACTGCAGTATTTTCTCGATGCTTGGGATCCTATTAATCAGATTTTCCAGATTAGGGGTAAATCTATCCCCTTGACTGCGGTAGACATCTATTTCTTGACTGGCTTGTCGAGGCGGGGTGCCCCCATCTCTTTGTCAGGTTCGGACCGAGGAGGCGATTCTGTGAGAGATTATGTCTGCCGATATTGCAGAGAAGGATCTCAGCCGAGTAAAGACGGCAAGATCATCATCCGTGATGTCACTGACAGGTCTCTTAGGACTATCCTGTTTACTTTTGGTGGGATGGCCGGTAGTGCGTCTCTTCATGTAGCCAACAGATCCTATATGCAGCATGCCTTGGAATGCCTTCAACCGAAGGTGTTCAACTTTTGCAACACAGTACTTCATGTGATGAAAGAACAGTTGACCAAGATAAAGAACAGGAGGTTGAAGAACTTTGGGTACAGTTCTATTTTGACCGCCTTTGCCTTGGAGAAGATACCACTGATGCAGCCGCAGTACATCGCACTTGATTTACCTTCTCCTACTGAACCACATATGCAGAGATGGGTTGACCATATGTCTAGGCATGCTGGCCAATCTTAGATTTCATTTTCTGATACCTTCTTCAGGTGGTTTGATCGTCAGGAGATGGTTTATGCCAAGTATCCATATGCTGGCATGGACTTCCGGGGTGATCCAGATTTAGTACTGCTGGATGGCGAGCAGTGGGGTGCTATTGGTAAAATCTCTGACCATATTGCTGTTTACCATTTTTGTTTATAATGTCCTTGTGCTTTGTTCTATCAAGACTCTAATCAAACTCATGCGTACATGCAGATGTTGGTCCTGTTTGTCCAGTAGTTCGCCTGAGAGTACCAGCTGTTGCTCCAGCAGGAGAGGCTGCCGGAAGGGCTATTCTTCGCGACCTCGATGTGGCTGAGACTCTCACAGCTTTGCAGGAGCAGGTTGAGGGCCTCACTCTTGGTATACCAGATGTGAGGACAGACGAGCTACCTTTGCGGTTACAGTGACATACTACTGGTGTGCCCAGACGATGGACTCGTCTCCTACGCATGATTGCACAGGTTGTGACTTGCTATCACGAGCATCATTAGACTAGGGTACCCCCTAGCATTTTGCATTTTTGGGTCGTGTGACCGATTTTGTCTTGGTTACAGAACATTATATGTAAACCATAAACAACTATATGTATTTTTGATTTTCGGAGTTTTATTCTGGTTGAGTTATATGATCCACTTGTAAAACATTGATGATGTGTTTCCTTTTATAAATGTTGCAAATGTCTATCTAACACATAGTTTGCTAATGAATCGGTTAATGTGTTTAAGTTTCTGGAAATATTTTGGTATTGAATAAGATCAAATTGTCTTTCCAAAATCTTAACCCTTAGGAACATGCGATAAATAGCTGGGTTTCAGACGGAATATATACCATTGAGTTGTAGTATTACGAGCTATGAGTCTAGCCTGACAATTAGTCGGCGTATACCATGAGTGATGGCATCAGAGAGAAGTTTTATCAATGCGCTATATTCAACGATATTATTCGTTGATCGACCAATACATACACCTCTGAAACTTACTAACTCGCCGCTTGGATCAAAAATGGCCCAGGCTGCGGAGGATAGGTTCCGCGAACTACGACTCGCTCTGTCGGCATATCCAAAACATGGCTCCAATGGGTTTGACATCTGCAATAAATGTAAAAAGGTGGATTACTCGACCAAAACAAACACTTTAGCGAAAACAAAAATATAACAAAAGCATCCTGGTTACTACTACGTGTAGTAATGCTTGAGGTACAACCCATTACGAGGTTGTGCCAGTGGAATTCCATCATAATCCATTAACTCGTAGGCTCCCTTTGCTAACACCCGCTTAACAATATAGCGGCCCATCCATAAAGACTTAAATTTACGTGCTCCCAATTTATCGAATTCTTGGTCGTAAAGCAAGACCAAGTCACCTTCTGAGAAGACACGGGGTTTGACATTTTTGTCGAACTGCGCCTTGACTCGTTTCTTATGGGCTTCGTTAGCCAATGTGGTGTCACGACGGGTTTCATCCAATTGGATTAATTCCAAGAAACGGGTCTCTTCTTCTGAAGTTCCGGGGAGGAGATCAATTGCGAGTTTGAGAGACAAGATTTCACACTAGACTGGTAAGACTGCTTCCAGGCCATATACCAGTTGGTAAGGTGTGAACCCGGTTGCATTCCTTACCAATGTTCGGTAAGCCCACAAAGCTGAGTATAGGATTAGGTGCCATCTTCTTTTGTGTACTCCGATCTTCCTTTGCAGCATGCGTTTCAGGACCTTGTTGATCGCTTCAACTTGTCCGTTGGCCTGTGGATAATATGGAGTAGAGCTGTCGTGAGACAACCCCAGTTTGGCAGCTAATTCAACCATCATGTGATTGCGAAAATGCGATCCATGATCTGTGACTATAGCCTGTGGTGCGCCGAATCTGGCGACTACATGATTGAAAAAGAAGAGGGCAGTTGTTTCACCAGTATTATCTAATGTAGGCATCGCCTCGGCCCATTTGGTAAAATAGTCGACTGCGACTATGATATACCCATGCCCCCCGGTCGAGGTGATGTTACATGTCATGAAATCGATGCCCCATTTGGCGAATGGCCCAACAACAACTATTGGTTGTAGAGGTGCGGGTGGTCTTCTGGTTTTGCTATCAAAAATTTGACAAGCATGGCAACTTCTGACTGCGGTTATGCAATCTTTGAACATTGTTGGCCAGAAGTATCCTGTTCGTAAGATTTTTTGTGCTGTAGCATATCCAGATTGATGCCCCCCACACGCGCCTGAATGACACTCATTCAGGACTTTTTCGGCCTCCTCATGGGTGAGGCACCTTCTCAGAACTATATCAATACCACGACGGTAAAGTGTATCACCGACGATCATGTAGTCTTTTGCTTGGTATCGAATACGTTTTTGTTCAGAGTGGGAGGTGTTTGGCCTAAATTTTTGGGTTTGGAGATAAATGATTATATCCCCATACCACTCATTTCTTGTAGATATTGGAAACAAACTTTCATCCACGATTGATTCTTCGGATGTTTCATCATTGGACGATGATGGGAGATCGCATAATAATTCTGCGAAAACTAGAGCTTTCTTTGACTTGGATTTTACAAATTCCGGATCAAACTCATGAAGGATTGCTATCCATTTTGAATATTTTCCCCCCAGCAACTATCGCGACAATATATAAGTCATGGGGTTGCAATCTGACAGAATGGTAGTCTTCCGAAAGAGGACATAGTGTCGAAATCTTTGTATCGCTTGAACAGCTGCAAGCGCTAGTTTTTCAACATAAGAATATTTGCTTTCTGTATCATTTAAGTTCTTACTTAAATAATAAATAGGATGTTCAATTCCATCGACTTCTTGAACTAAAACCATTGCAATGGTCGTATCTGCTGCAGCCAGATACAGGTTAAAATCTCTTTGATAATCAGGGGTGTACATTAATGATGCTTTCATTAGGGAATCTTTTAAAGCATGAAAGGAAGCTTGCACAACCTGATCCCAGACGAAGGGTACTTCCTTTTTCAAGAGACGAGTATAACCTTTAGCAAGTTCAGCATAATTTGGAATGAACCTCCTCAGAAAGTTTGCTTTCCCTTGGAGTTTCTGAATCTAAAGCAAATTCGAAGGTGGAGGAAAATTTATGATTGCCTGGACCTTACACGGGTCAAGACAAATCCCATCCTTGGAGACTACAAAGCCAAGCAAACGACCAGAACTGACGCAAAATACACATTTGTGCAGATTGAGTCGTATCTTGTAGTGTCGGCAACGTAGAAATATCGCTCTTAAATGTTGCGGATGATCAGTCCGCTTTTGCGAATGAGCCGGAAGGTCGTCGAGGTATGGTTGAACGATCTCTTTGATGTCATGGAAGGCATAATTCATTTCCCTCTGAAACGTCGCCCCTGCGTTCTTTAAACCAAAGGGTAATTTTCGATATGCGAATGTGCCCCACGGACAAATAACTGCAGTCTTTGACTGGTCCTGTGGGCAGATATTTATTTGATTATACCCAGAAAATCCATCCATGAATGAAAAGATTTTGCATCTGGCGCATTCATCAATTATCTGGTCAATGAAGGGTGTAGGGTAGTTGTCTTTTGGACAAGCTTGATTTACATCCCTATAATCGACGCACACTCTAATTGTCCCCTGTTTTTTCATAACAGGGACAATATTCGATACCCAATCGGTTAGAGGAACCAGGTAGATGAACCTAGCATGGAGAAGTTTTTCAACTTCTGCCTTAATGGTAGCGGCTTTCTTGGGGTGCACCTGCCTTAGCCGCTGTCGTACTGGTTTGACATCTGGATACATCTTAATTTTGTGTTCAACGATACTCGAGTCGATGCCTGACATTTCACTGTATGACCAAGCAAAGACATCTCTGAATTCGTGAAAAAGAGCATTATATATTTCCAGTTCTGAAGGAGAACAACATTTGCCGACATAAATATTCTCTAGAACATCTGTTTTGGTCGAGATATTTATGGCTATAGTCTCTTCAATGTTGGATAAGTTTCGCTCGGAATCCACCGTATTTACAGTATTTGATAGAAAATCAACTACTGAAGGATGGTAAAGGTCATTTTGAGTATCTTCTTCATAATCTGGAAGAAGAGAATGATGGTGGGAATCATTCCATGGTGCCCCTTCAATTACCATATCTTGGAGAATTCCTTCGTCGGTGTCATGCACTTGCGACCAAGGATCTGAAGGAGTACCATATTCTCTAGACCTATCTATCGAAACGCTTGATGAGCGTTGATTTGGGTTTGCTCCCCATGCCAGAAACATTGATTGTTATAATATTTCTACTGGGCTCGGGGGAAAAACCATTGCATGATCCATGTTGATATCATTTTCTGAGATCTTTATAGAAGATATCATGTTGTAGGTTCCTATCGACGCTACTTCTGCCAGATTGATTGGAGGTGGAAGAACGAAAGTTCCCATTAGTATAGGATCTTTTAGTAGGCCTACTCCGATATTCTGAAGCGAATGGGGGCTTCCATGGATCATGGGAATGCTTCCTGTAACTTGAGAACCATTGGGGAGGAAGTTTTGTTGATCGACGATTTTAATCCCTCCCTGAAAGGGAAATGCAATCTTTCTAAAATAGGTCGACACAACAGCTGCCATGGCATATATCCATGGTCGTCCCAGTAGGATGTTGTAATCAAGATTCCCATCGATGACTTCAACATCTATTTCTACTGTTTTCCCTCCTAGTTCAACTTTCAAGTTATTTAGGATACCGTATGGGGTATATGTCCTTCCGTCGAATGCTTTTAATGTCGTCGCAGACCGCGACAAGGTTGGAGATCCTAAAGTTTTCCAGCAACTCATCGACATAATACATGTAGATGCCCCCTCATCAATAATCACTCGGTGAATAGTTTTGTTGAGGGCTTTCACTTGAACAAGGAAAGCTAATTGAGCTGGCAACTGAGGATTGTACCCTTTGTGGTCGAAGGATACAAGATTGGAATCCTTTGGATCAATCCCACGAATGGCCAATAACAAAGCCTGCCTTTGGGATGGGCAATTTTGTAGTACTTCAAGAGTCGACATAGCGGATGGCGATTGTGCCAAATCTTCCACTATGTTATAATGCTGCGCCGCTCTAGTGCGGGGATTAAATGTCGACTTGTGTACTACTCCCTTTGGCAGTTTTATTGTCAATTCAGGGATGGTGGGTGGTATAACTTTTGTCGAAGTTGTTGTCGAACTACTCGGTTGATCTTTATCCTTGTTGTTCGACAGCTTTGGATTCCCGTAATCTTTGTTCCTTGTCAAAATCAAAGCATCATTATGTTGTTTTGAAATTGACAACATTAGCACTTGAGACGGGGTAGCATTTCCACTTTCAACCAGATTTGTTCCTAGATTTGGAAACGGATCAGTTAACACTGCTGAGGTTTTCGAACTTTTAAAGAATCTCTTAAGCTCAGCTTTGTATGGACATTCTTTCGTCCAATGATCCTCATCGCATATATGACACCCTGCAAGGGGTTTCCTATTTCCAGGAGGGTTTGAAGAAGATTTTTCAGGAGATGACTCATCCTGTTTCTTCTTCTTCCCTTTGCCTTTCTTCTTGCTTCCTGGTTGTTTGGTTTCTTTGCCTTTATCTGTCGACACGGCATTTACTTCTGAAGCAAGAAGTTCGTCTTTTTCATTTTGACCTGAAATCTTACGGGCCTTCTTGGATGTAGCCTTTGTCGATTTCGTTTCTGTCGTGCTAATCACGCCATCGCCGGCATGAGAGTCATTGTTCGATTTAGGAGGAGGAGGAATTGAGAATTCCGGTCTAGGGGCGTCAGGTATTTTGTCGTAGAGCATGCCGGACTGAGTGTAAATTAAGTCCAAATATTGTGCACCAGCGATAACTTGCTCTTCCGTTACGACTCCCCCCTTTGCCACATCTTCCGTGATGGAAGGCAGTAATGACTTGATAAACTATTCAGCTAATAGCTGATCGGGTACATACATTTTCACCATCTACGACGACGTCGCCACTCATGTATATGATCAGATATGTGAGTGGTCGTTGTCTGTTTGAAGTTGGTAAGAAGTTCTGTTCCTGTTTCATACCTTATTGGTAATTGAAAATGGGTTAAAAAGGTTGTGGCTAAGGTACTGAAGTTGTCGAATGAAGCTCTAGGCAATTCAATGTACCATTTTTCCGCTGGACCTGTTAACGTCCTCTGAAAGAGGCGAAGTCTTATCGAATGATCATTTAGGGTGTTTGATGAACACGATAGATGGAAGTTCATCATGTGATTCGATGGATCTTCACCCGGATTTCCATTAAATTTAGGAATATCTGATGGAAGTTTATGCGGAATCGCTGGCCACCAATGGGCGTAAGCAATTGGATCGTTTGTTAACCGGTTTAAATCAGATAACTCTAAAGTTGCCACGAATGGTAACTATTGATTCAGGTTAGGTGAAGCATACCCAGGATACGATGGAATCGCCTAAGCAGTTGGTCTTTGCATACCGGCATAATGCATTTGATGCTGGTATGTTTGGTAAGGTTGGTGGACTTGACCATTATAGAATGGTTGATTTTGACCGTTTTGAATGTACGACTGTCCACTGTTCGCAAAGATCTGCTGCTCAGCACCTTGGTATACTTGTTGGAATTGTGGTTGTTGGTATTGCACCAGCCACGGTTGTGAAGCCATGTGCTGTTGCCCGATGCTAACCGTTTGACCAAGGTGAGGGGTAATTGTACCCATCTGGACCTGTGTCGCCCCACTAGTCGGCGATTATGGTTGAGTCGCAGGGTCAAGGGGCTGTTGCATTACAACCTGAGAAACCTGAGGTTGGCATACAACAGGCAGCGCTTGAAATTGTGACACTGTCACAATAGCTGGCGTAGTCGGTATGTTCGACATAGGTACACATTGTTGCATTGAATACACAACTCTTGGTTGTTGAGGTAGTATAGGTACCCAACCACTTGAGGTAATTCCAGTATAACCTGAATGCTTTTGTGAACTCCCGTATGGATATCCTCCTGGAGGGGATAATGAAAGGGCATACTGCCCCCCATACGGTGGTAATCCAGAACTCAAGGGAATTGTTTGCCCTTGGGGACCGGACTGCCCAAATTGACCTCCAAATGGATCAATTTGTCGAGACTCAACATAAGAGTTTCCGGATATTATTCCGGATGAACAAACAGGAACGGACCAGATTGTCAAAATAGCCCCTAAGTGGGCTCCTTCTAGCGGTTGTGAGCTAGTCGGGACAAATGGTATGCCGGTGAACATTGTCGGGGTGACAGCAGGGAGTTCTGCCGTCGCTGTGTCAGAAGACACAGTCCTAGATGTTGACGGTTGTTCAGACATTTGTAGTCTATCCAAAAGATTACCTAGCGATTCTACAGGAACTTCCACTGGTGGTAGACTAACTTCTGATGTCGAAGGATATAGAGTGATCCCGACTCCAAAGTGCGTTGGAGTGCTTGTTTGAGGATCTTCTATAATTTCTTCTATCGCAATCAGACCAGGTGGAAGGGGAAGACCGTCAGGTCCATAAAATATTTCTGGTGCCGAAGAAGCAGCGATAGATGTTTGAAGAGTAAGACTCTCTGAACTGGTTATAGATGGAACTGGTTCAGTAACACAAGTGTTTATTCTCAAACTAGGATCAGTACTACTGTCCTTCTGTGGCTGTTGAACTTCTTCTGTTGAGGCAGGGATTCCAGAAATGTTTGGAGTAACCGGAGTCTCTGATGTCATTGGAACACTTGTTCTAACTTTGATAGGAGACTTCGATCCGGTTAAATGAGTTCGCTTTGTCTGTACTAGTTTCGCTTCTGGAGACAAAGACGGTTGACTCGTAAGCCTCCGCGAACGACGGGGTTTCAATTGACTTTCTTCCATGATTGCGTATTACTCGATCAACTAAAATAAAAGGGAAAATTATGTTTCCGTATTAAATGAATTTTAGACGCTTTTGACACAACTTGTTTTTTCAGTTTTTAAGAGTCGAGAAAAAACAAAAGATGACTCTAGTCTCCTTCGATTTTTAATGAGCCTGAAGTGACAAGTGCTCAGATGGACCTTTTCCGTTAAGGAGTCTGAAAAGGAATGAAAGGGACTGCTCTGGAGGTCTAGGTAGAGGGAGTACCAAACCAATCACAAAACTGCAAAATACTTTTTATGGTACGGCAGTCAATCTTCCCGAATGCTGTGTTCAGTGCATTGCGATCAGTAGGGTGGCTGACACAGCTTCCTATGGATAAAAGGTTTTAAGCCTATAGGGGTCTCCCAATATATACTCGACGGTACGTGGGAGCACAAGTCCGTACTGGAACTTATCATCTCAAAGTGGAGGAATCACCCAACCATCAGTGAGGACAATAGTTACCAGGCTTTACGATGCCGAAATACGTCTCTAGCCTAGACCTCTAAATGTTGTGCGTTAAGTTCCAAAGCGTTGTTAAGTTCATTGAGTTTATTTTAAGTTGATATTTCTTATGAAGTTTGCCTTTTGGGATCACCATGAGATGTAGATGTAATTCCTAAAATGCAATCTAAATATGATAAACAAACTTTTATCTCTTTTCAGCAATGAAAATCCTAGCTACTAAGGGAAAAGAAAGACACAATCTTTTCGCAAAGAGCAAAGAGCACACTGTAAATGCACTTTCCTAAATCAAGCCAAACAGACTGTCAATATGCAAATGCACATGCATGCATTTTGTTTTTCACTTTCTTAATATTGATGCCTAAAAATAAAGTTGTTGTACAAATCTGAATTCACTTTCAAGTGACAAACACAAACAAGCTTCTTTTCGAAATCAAAAGGTAGAGATGATTAAGACACTTTATGATTTTGAAATAAATACTCGTTTCGACACTAGAAAGTCACAAATTCAAACCAAAGGCAAAAGTAAAAGCATAATCGACTGTCAACAGCAAATAAACTTTCTCCTAAGATCAAAATCGACACTTGCGACAGATCTGAATCAAAGGACGACAGTATGACTATCCTACTTTTGCAATGGAAAACTGTAAATGACGTAACAAACACATAAAAAACATCTACAGTTTATTTTATACAACTGAGGCAGAATTATAGCAAGGAAAAGCGGTTTTTAAACAGACACATACACTGATCACAGGTTGCAAAAATCAGAGACAAAACTGAAAAACTGAAGCAAAGAACCTCAGCTGCACAAGGCTAGGCTGATCAGCGCACCTGTTACACAGAGAAACTGGATTGCAATGCAGGTTGCCCTCTCAGGAACTACGCTGAAATGCAGCAACTCTTCACAGTACCTGCGCTGGGGTAGAAACGAGAATTCTATCCGGGTTCTGGGTCACGGTTTGCAGTTTAATCTATGGCTTTTGGCCGAGTAAAAGAAATCAGTAATGCACAATCAGAGGGTAGATTTAAAGAAGGTCTAAGAGCTATCACAAAGGGCAATCAGATCATTTGTGAATCAGCTGTTCAAATCATAAACAGATCTAGTGAATGGATTGAAGCAGCAGATGTCTACTTTGCATTTGTTAATGGCAAATGCAGTTCGATTTGCTACTCCTAAGTTTATGAAACAAACAACAAGAGAAACACAAACAAACTAACTAGACAATCGTCCCCAGTGGAGTCGCCATTTTGTTAACGGGAAAAGTGTCTATTCAGAACAACCCTATCCCACTAAGGTGTGACAGTGACCTTAGAAACAAACAGAGAAAACTACTTTTGTATTCTTCTTTATGAACTATAAACAAAGAGAAATAGGATGAACCAACCTGTGTCTTGCGCTAGTCCTTTGATCCAATCTCTCTCCTCTTTGACAGCTTCCAGCTACCTGCTCCCTTACTTGCCCAGCTTCACCAAGTACTTGCAAGATCACAGAAGAAGGAAACTATACAAAGACATGGGTTTATATTCATAAAAATCTTAGGATCAGATTTAAGCTAAACACACAAATGTAACAAACATCAATGATACACAAGAATGTAGGAGAAACTCAAATAGTTTTATTGATATAACAAGAAGATCTAGGAGGAGTTACAACCGATGATTCCTGATCCAGCATCAACCTCCCAGCAAAGAAGCCCCTCTTCACCTCCAACAAAGCATAAATCACCCAATACTCTGATATCTATCTCGAAACCAACAGCAATTCTCTGCAATGTACAAAATTCTAGCCCCTGGATCTCTGGGATGACGGATCCATATATATATGTATGCAAGGAGTATGAGTCAGCTTATGATTTGACTAGTGTCTTCTCTCTATCAGTTCTTGCTTCCACTTGGAGACTGAGAGCCTCTTACTCATCCTTGGTCGAATTCAGTGAGGCAAGTGTCATTGGAGAAGATTCTGGAAGCTTCCATTGTCTCTCCACCTCGTGGAATGACTCTGCCACTTGTCATTTCCCGCTCAACGCACCCTGTTAGTGCATTTAGGTGCATTGCAATGCACCTAGCTAGTGGACTTGGGTGCTATGCAACGCACTTGGCTAGTGGAGCAGCTGAAATGATCCTGATTTGACTGATTCTGAGCAGTTTCTGGTGGAGAACTTCTGGGAGAAGCTGTAATTTGTTGACCTTGTTCCATTAGGAGTTAGAACAACACTTTTAGGGACTTAAGAGCCCTTGGTTTATGGACATTTCATGCTTAGAGCTGTAAGGCACAAAAATGTCTATAACAATAGTTATCTTTGCTTCCATATCCCAGTTGTTCCATTGTCGTATACACAATCTTCTTTACGCAGTCACTTCATTTCTCAGACAGTGAAGGGAATTTTGAAGAATAGCATAGAACAGAAGCGATGGGTCTCATCGTCAAAACTGAACCCATAGGAGTGAAGTACATGGAAGGTTATCCTCAATTGAAAGGAATGTTGAAGAAAGCTGGTTGGTTGAGTTTCATTGAGAAATTCGATGGTCACCATAAAGAAACCACAAAATCAATTGTTAGATCATTTGATGGAATGGATGTGGAGATTGGTGACATCAAGTTTACAGTGACCGAGTCTTTTATTGCTAAATCAACTGAGCTACCAAGAGTAGGAGAGAGGTGGTTCAAGAATAGAGAATTCCATGATGAAACTTGGAAAGTCATTCTCCAAAATTTGGGTATGGACACTTCAGTTTTCACGAGAGGAATTCCCATCTTTGCACTTAACGGTAAATGGAGTAGCATGTTATTAATTTTGCAAAAATTTATTACATGAGAGGGAATATTTGGTTCCATGTATGTATATCACATAAGACTATTGATGAATTTTATTCAAAATAGAACCCTCAATCTCCTATTTTTCCTATTGAATAGTTTGAGGAGAATGGTCACTACTATTCATAAGAAAATGGAAGCCATAGAAACCAATATTTATCACCACGGTCTAGTAAAAATTTTAGTTGAATATCACTTAAAGAGTGTCGGAGACACATGGGAGAACTTTTTGATAAAAAAAAAAAATCCGAGATGCACCAGAATTTCCTGAGGGAAGTTCTATAAAAAGAAGCAGGAGAAGGAAATCTAGTCTCACCATTCAAAACACTCCTGAAACTTCAACACAGAAAAACAGTGAAGAAGAGCCTATCTCTGAAACATTAACAGAGGTTAGAAAGCAGACAAAATGGAGGAGAAAGGTGAAAGAAAAATTTGAGGAAATCCATAAAAATACTCCTGAACCTTCATCAGAGGATGAACAATTACTTTCTAAGAGATTATTCAACATTAGGTATCAGTTCAAGAAAGAGAAGGAGAAGGGGAAAATAAGACAGGTTACAGAGGAAGAAATCATAGGCTCCCAAAGCTTGAGGAGAAGTTCTAGACTTGAGGGAAAAGTGAATAAAGCAAAATCAAAAGAGACTCAGTTCATAGATTTGGGGGAAGAAATCCCAACTTAGTCCTAAGACAATATCTCATATGAGCAGACCCCACAACACTCTACTCAACAAAACTTTGGAAGCGGCCCAAAGAGAACCTCTCTAGGATTTGATCCAATCCAACAATAGATTTATGATTACATTGAGTCACTAGAGAAAAAGAATACATTAGTGGATCAAGGAAGTTCATCTAACCCTGAATAGCCAGCCACATCACAAGAGACTTTGACTATCTCACTTAAGCAAGAAATCTATGAGCTAGAGGTTCTAAATAGGCACATCTAGAGGGAAAATGAAGCCTTAAAAGAACAAAACAAGTTGGATAAGATTATCCATGATAACACTATGTTTCATTTGGTTCTATGGCACAAGAAGAACAAAAAACTAAAAAGGAAAAACAAGAAGCTAAATAGGGCTCTCATTAACCTCAAGTATAGATTTCTCATGAGGAAGCCTAGGGTGGCAGTTGCAGCAAAGAAAAGCAAGAAGAGGTTGGATGTTTTGGCTGAAGTCTCAGAGCAAATGCAGTAGAAGGAGGGAGTTCACAATTTTGATTGCATGTGAACATGCAATAGTCTCGCAATGGGGGTATGTTGAGTTCCAAAACTGCCTTTCCCTTAAACAACTTTCTCATCCTTCTTTCTTTGCTTTTCCATGAAAAATGCATCCTTATCATCAAATGAACCATTACACATTACCTCAAGGAGTATATTTCAGTGATTTACATGTTATACTGTTATTTTTGCTATTTGAATAGGTTTTTGTCTTTTAGCTATGGAACGAAGCCACATTCCGTAGCTAATCAGCTGTTCCGCAGCCATTTCCATGCTTTTGTAGGTTCCAGGTGTCAAGCGAGGAAAAGGACTACGTGGGTAGCTTGGAAAACATCAAAGAATGGATCGTATCCTATTCATCTAGCCTAGATCAATGAGGAGACTCTGGTCAAAGGGAAGTCAAGCATAGAAACCTATGGCAAACATGACTCTGTTTTGCACACGTTTCTCAGTGGTGGGATCTGAAGCAGTCTCCTGAGGCCATGGACTTCGTGTGCTACCTCCACAAATAAAATCTAATAGACACTACGATAGATTTACGTTTCCAAGAAACCAAGGACAATGTTAGGCCCCTGAACTACTATTGTAACCCCTTATTGTTATTAGTATAACCCCCTTATTATATTGTTGTACCCATGTAGTCCCCATATTGTTATTATGGTGCCCCATAGAAGCCCACTATTTTTATTATTGTTCCCTTACATTCTTATTGTTATGTCATCTCTGATTATATTATGACCCCTTAGACTCCTATATATAGAAAGGAGGTATTGTCATTTGTATCATCAAAGAATCATTCATTTATGTAATGTAAAGGAGGTCACCCCCTCGAAGAGGCTGAATTCTAAGGTGTTGATCTATATTTTCTATCTTTTTGTGAGCTGGTTTCATAACATTTGGTATCATAGCATTGGATTCTAGGGTTTCACTGCTCCAAATAGGTCATCATGGTATTTCACTATAACTTTTCTTCTACGACATTTCAGAAGCAAAGAAAAAACCCATTTTAGACAAAATTACACTGAACCTCGGGTCCAAATTTTAGAGCCTTCCGCGCTGCATTTGCAGAGATATGATCTGAGGAATTTGGTCTTTTTACAAACTCTTGAATTACATTCCAAACAAGTGACCTGGAAGAGGAAAGACTGGATTTTCTTTTATATTTTTTTCAAAGCCAATGGTTGAAACAGGGACATGTGTCATGTCATACAAGTTCGCTCTACTGAACTAGTATATAATCAGGTCACTGTGGGAGATTTGGCATAACTCATCCTTGGAGAATCCAATTTGGATTAGATTGGTGGCATTGGAAAGACAACATAGAGGGATACTGTAGGTCACAATTTTAGAACTAGATGATTCGATATTACAGAGATACATCAGAGGCAATATCGAGCTCCTACAAAGTGAAAAAAAGGTGTGTAGATTTTTTTAAATTCTTGCTTAAGCTTGGTTTGAAAAATTATTTTGAAGGAATTCGAAGGGCATAGTAGAGAATTATTATCGGGAACTGATGCCCTGAGGAAAGAAAATGCAAATACTTAGTAAGCAACCTGAAAGCTTTATCATGACTTATGAAGAAGAGAAAGAAATGCAACATGATATATCAAAATTACGAGACCAAGTGCAACAAATGTCACTCGCAAAAAAAGTAACAAAATCTAAGATGGATGGTTTAAAGAAAGATGTAGAAGCTAAGATGAATGATGTGGAAGCTAAGATGGATGATTTGAAGATAGATTTGAAGACAGATTTGAAGACAGGCATGGTAGATTTGAAGACAGATTTGACAAATTTTCTACAAGAAATACTTACTAATGATGAAAGGGTACTAAAGGAAACTCATGATGCGAACAAAAGAAATGTTAATCATGATTTCGTAGACTCTAATGCTAGATCAAAGACCCACCATATTCCAAAAATCGATATGATGAAGTTTGATGGCAAGGATCCTGCAACATGGATATTAGATATGGAGCAATTTTTCGATCTCAATAATGTGTAAAACACACAAAAGGTACGTATTGCAACTTTATATTTGGAACCAAATTAGTTTGTATGGTATCAGTGGCTTTTCTCTTGTAAACAAATTATCACTTTGGCAATTTTTACGAAAGAATTGACAGCACATTATGAGGATACAAAAAGCAACACTTTTTTTAGCCAATTGATAAGTCTCAAACAAAAGGGTTCAATAATGGAGCACATTTGGGAGTTCCAAAAATTGAACATAAGGGTAAGAAATGTTGGAAATAATACTGAGAGAGGGGGTGAATCAGTATTATCTAATTCTTTTAATAAATCTTCTTTATTTGTTCTTTGAATTATTTTTGCATGTCAGTACCATAAAATAATGAGCATGAACAAAGAAAACATATAGTCACACCAAAGAACACAAGATGTAAGGTGGAAACCCAATGTGGGTGAAAACCACCTGCTGCAATATGTCTCTATCTTCTTTCAAATTAGAAACTCCTTTTACAATGGTTTTGTACTGGTGCAGTCCTTTACCAGTATGCAGGCTGCAACCTGCAGAGAGCTACAACTCTCTCTCGTTTTCCAGTCTCTCCTGGAAGGGAGCTACAACCCCCTACTTCTTTTCTTACAAGGACCACTTTTCATAAATTTTCAAACTGGATCCATAAGCATCAAATGATCATCAAGTATAAGAGAATCACCCAGTCAACTGTAGTAACCAGATCAACAATAATAGGACCAAACCCAGAACACAGCAATGATAAACAAAGATTTTAAGAGAAGTAAGCACCCTGCTCAACTGCTCGCCTGCTTACGTAAGCACCCTGCTCAACTGCTTGCCTACTTACTGTACGCACCCTGCTCAACTGCTTGCCTGCTTACTGTACGCACCATGCTCAACTGCTCGCCTGCTTACGTACGCACCCTGCTCAACTGCTCGCCTGCGTACCTCGCTCTGAGTCCATTGAACTGCCTGCGGACCTCCTCACCTGCAACCCTTCTGTGCCTGCGTATGTACGCACTTGCAACCCTTCTGTGCCTGCGTATGTACGCACCTGCAACCCTTCTGTGCCTGCGTATGTACGCACCCGAAACGCTTTGTTCCTGTGTATGTATGCACTTTTCTCTCACTGTACCTGCGTACCTTCGAGCATAGATGATTTCAAGACTTTAGAAATAACCCAGACAGTCAGATCTACAGATCTGAACATGCGCCGAAGAGATCTCAATCCATTAGTAGATTTGCCTTATTTAGATCTAGACATACTCCCAAGAGATCATAATATTTCAGATCTAGCCCTCATAAGATATTCAACCCAAAACATGCTCAAGCCAAATGATCTCCTTTGCTTTATATAGGAAAGCTCTTCCTTAAATCATGGATCAATACCATGGGCCGACACCATAATAACACAATACCGTCGGCTAAATACCAAGAGTAAAACATAAGAAAACCCCACATGTGAATTTCTTTGCCTTGAAATGTGTGCACTGGGGGTACGCACCTCCTGAACGGGATAACTGCGGGTATGTACGCACTTTATGTAACACTGACCTGCGTGTACGCACCTTATGTAAGGTGTACCTGCGTACCCCTTATTTTCTTCAATATTTGATAGCTGATCATCAATCTCTGCTGCTGACTTGAAGTACTGTGATCTATCACCTGAATGGGTTGCCATCAAGGACAACACTTTAGCCATAATGCCAACAAGAAAATATTCCAGAGGAGCATAGGATTGATGTGTTCATAGGGAATTTAAAGGATAATATCCAACATGATGTTTGTCTTTGGGAACCTGATTCATTAGAGAAGGCATTCAGGTTAGCAAGAAAAATGGAAAGCAAAATTATGGCAACCAGGAAGCATACCACTCACAACTATAAAAATGGAAGTGTTGTTTCCCCTAGTCTTCCACAACCTATAAGGTTTATACCACAACAATTGGAAGAAAAAAGAGAAAAAGGGCTTTGTTACAGTTGTGATAGAAAATACACTAAAGGTCATAAGTGTGTTGAGAAGAAATTATTCTACATAGATTGTGAAGAGGAAGAAGAAAAGGAGCAAGAAAGGACAAAAGAAGAGGATATACTCCATGAACAAAGCCTAGATAAAGAAGAAATCAATCCGACCATATCTTGCAATGCATTGGCTAGAATTACCACTCCTCAAACTATCAAGATAGAAGGACAAATCAAAAAGAAAACGGTAATAGTGTTGATTAATTCAGGAAGTACCCACAATTTTATTCATTGTAAGATAGCAAAAGAATTGAATTGCTTCCTATATCCAGCACCAGAGTGTCAAGTGATTGTTGCAAATGGAGGAACGATAAATTTCTCTGGAAAGTGCCATAATATCAAGCTATCCATGGGAGAATATTTATTGACTAGCCCAATTCTTTCCATTCCAATGGGAGGTGTTGATGTTGTACTAGGACTCCAATGGATACAATCCTTGTGTACAATAGCTTTTAATTTCAAGAACTTTTCATGAAATTTTCTGCGAAAGGAAAGGAATTTGAATTAAGGGGTATTGCAGGGAAATCGGGAAAGATAATAAGCTCTTATGGTATGACAAAGCTTCTAAAAAAGGAACAAAGAGGTGTAATTGCACAATTATGTTCACTAGACGTTTCCACATCGAAATCATCTATTTCTCTAGATCTCCAAAAATTCTTGGACAATCATTCCAACGTATTTGAGACTCCCAAAGGTCTCCCACCTATTCATGATCATGATCATGCTATTCATCTGATTCCAGGAAGTGTTCCTCCAAACATCAGGCTGTACAAATATCCCTATGTCCAAAAGAGTGAAATTGAACGTATGGTTGCAGAAATGTTGGAGGCTAGTATAATTCAACCTAGTCAAAGTTCTTTCCCTGCTCTAGTAGTATTGGTGCACAAGAAGGATGGATCATGGTGCATGTGTCTGGATTATAGGGAGCTCAACAAGCTCACTATTAAAGATAAGTTTCCCATTCCTATCATTGATGAATTACTGGATCAATTTCATGGATCAATTTACTTCATCAAGTTGGATCTTCATTTAGGATATCATCAAATCAAAATGAAGACTAAAGGCATTCTGAAAACAACATTTAGAACTCATGAGGGTCATTATGAATTTTTGGTCACGCCTTTTGGCCTTACCAATGCACCTTCTACATTTCAAGGTTTGATGAATTTCATTTTCAAACCCTTCCTTACAAAATATGTGTTAGTATTTTTTGATGATATACTAATCTACAGCAAGTCTTGGAAGGATCATGTTGAACATGTTGACAGGGTGATACAACTATTGGAGGAGAAACAATTATATGCAAAAAGATCCAAATGTTTCTTTGGAGTATAAGAGGTGAAATATCTGGGCCATATTGTATCTCATGAAGGAGTTAAGGTAGACCCTAGCAAAATTAAAGCCATTAAGGAATGGAAAATCCCCACATCCATAAAGCATCTGCGAGGATTTCTTGGGTTGACAGGGTATTATCACAAGTTTGTTAAGAATTATGGGAGAATAGCAGCACCTCTAACAACATTATTGAAGAAGGATGCATTTTCATGGACTCCGGAAGCAACAAAGGCCTTTGAACATCTTAAAGAGGCAATGTGCCAAGCACTGGTCTTAGCTACACCGGACTTCACAAAAACCTTTATTGTGGAATGTGATGCTTCAGGAAATGGAATTGGTGCTGTTCTAATGCAAGATGAAAGACCCATTGCTTTTGAAAGTCGTCCAATCAAGGGAAAGTTTTTAAGCAAAGCTATTTATGAGAAGGAAATGTTGGCAATACTCCATGCACTTAAGAAATGGTGACCCTACCTAATGGGAAGACACTTCAAGGTAAAAAAGGATCATGATAGCCTTAAATACTTTTTAGAACAAATATTGTCCTCTGAAGAGCAACAAAAATGGGTCAAAAATATGTTGGGTTATGACTTTGACATCATCTATAGAAAAGGGAAGCAAAATTTTGTTGCAGATGCACTCTCAAGAAAGGATGAGGATGTGGAAGCATTGTTTTGTGTTATTTCTATTATCCAACCAGATTGGATAAATGAAGCAAGGAATGAATGGAAGGACAGAGAAGTGTGGCCACTCATTCAAAAGTTGCAGAATATCCCAATTCAAACAATATCGCCAGAACTTGAAGACGAAGGAAAAATCATATTGGAACCTGAAGTAGTCATAGAAAGAAGAACCCAAAAACTATGAAATCAACCAATTTCAGAATATCTCATCAAGTGGAAGAACTTACCCGCTGAAGATTCCACATGGGAGGACAAGAATTTTATACATAAGCATAAAGAACTACACAAGCGTTGAGGACAACACATTTGAAGGAGAGGGGCATGTTAGGCCCATATACTACTACTGTAACCCCTTATTGTTATTAGTATAACCCCCTTACTATATTGTTGTACACATGTAGTCCCCATATTGTTATTATGGTGCCCCATAGAAACCCACTATTGTTATTATTGTGCCCTTACATTATTATTTTTATGTCGGCTCTGATTATATTATGACCCCTTAGACTCCTATATATGGAAAGGAGGTATTGTCATTTGTATCATCAAAGAATCATTCATTTGTGTAATGTAAAGGAGGTTGCCCCCTCCAAGAGGTTGAATTATAAGGCATTGATCTATCTTTTCTATCTTTTTGTGAGCTGGTTTCATAACACACAAGAATTCCACATACATTCCTGTCTACGTGTTTCGTTGTAACTGATTTCTCTCTTCAAAACAGTTGTATATTTCTCTATATATACCAACGTGTAGAACGTAGAACATGTTCAACTTTTTTCTTATGTAATTGTTAAAATTTCCACTTTGTAGTTCAAATAACTCAGTTCTCTATTTTAATATAAAGACTCTATTTTCAATGGATACCTGAAGCATTGTTGGTGTATTTATTGAGTGCTTATAATCCGAGACCTTTTCACAGGGTCCCTGCGTGGTCAAGGGTACATTTTATTTATGTTTTGTCTTTCATATTTCAATTGTAAATTCACTATTGTTTTCCATAATGTTTATAATTGTTTTCTAACTCTCTTTATAATTCAGCTTGTGTCATATTTTCACTAACTCAGAGTAGTTTTATTTCAGCGCAGAATAGTTCTTTGGTTTTCACTACTTTCTAGTTTATTACAAGTAACTTTAAGTTGATGTCAGTAGCATAAATTGATTCATTTCATTTGTTGTTCATTAGTTTTTTATATTTTGAATTAAGTTGTTCAATGCCATTTTCTCATTAGTTTAGTAACTCATGTTATAAATGAATATTTCCAAAAGCCCTTTCAGTTGATGGTTAATCTTAAAAATAAGTGGTGAAATGTTTCACTTATGAATGAGTCTTTCTCTGCATTGTTATGTTTACTTTTCTTAGAATAATGAAGAATGAAATCTCTCAAAATGCTATCACAAGGAGGTAGTTCTTCCTAAATTGTGTAGCAGAGTGACAAAAATACTTCATTTAGCCTTGCTTTCATAATAGAATAGTTGCAACTTCATTTTCAATTATACTTTTTCACTTATTTTTAAGTCCTTTTAGTTCTTGTTTTGGAAACAATCATAATAGCAAGAAGAGAAGCTCTGTTTTCATTTTCTTGTTTAAAACTTTACTTCCAAATCTTGCTTAAAGCATTTTTAGCTCTCATTTCATTTCTCTAGATTCGTAGTAGCAGTAGATTAAGATTTCATAGATTACATTGCAGAACATTAGGAATCAAAAGGTCAAAACCCCAAAACAAACATAAACTCAGAAATAGTGAGGTAAGAAGGGTCATCTAGCACATATAGTGCACTACACTTCATCAGTTTACGATATCTAGATTGATAATTGATGTAGCAATTTAGGACACCAAATTGACTGAACATATACAAAGAGAAAATTTCTTAACAATATTGCTTAATTTGAAAACAATTTTACTTTTATCTTATACAAGAGTGGAGGTACTCTTACATTTTACCTATTTCTCAGTAGTTGTTCTCCTTCTGCAACAACATCATCCTTCAACAAATACATTCCAGCTTGTACAAAGGAAAGTTGATGTTTAGTAGAGGGCCCATAAGAGATCCTCTAATCGAGGCACAATAGTTTAGTAGGATCACTGGATGAGGCTCATGTATGAATGCATTGTCTTCAATTAGGAAGGCAAAATTACCCATCTAGGGGAGGGCATGCATGAATTTCTATTTTGTGAATGGTGCAGTTTTCTAAGTGTGTTGGGTGCATGAGTTCATGCATTCAGTCTACCCTACTGGGTCTTGTATTTGAAGCAGTGTTATCCACACATGATGGTGATATCCACTAGGTTCATTGGGGTTACGGTTAGGGTTAGGGATATTTGATGAAGCGAAATTCAATGGTTCAAGTCCTATAAAAGTTAGATTGATGAACTACAAATAAATGATTGGAAACACATCTCACTCAAAAACAACGACTCAAAATGCCTATGGAACCTTGCGATATGTTGTTATGGATAGTGCTTACCTGTGACTTTATACCTCTACAACTTCAGCCGAGTTTTGTAAGGGGGAATTATAATTTCCCCTAGTGCTAATTCCCCCTACTACTTGACCTCGTGGAAGATCTGCTCAGATAGTGGAGCACGAGGGTTGAGGTGGGGTGAGGTGCTTTTTATGCACACATGTGAACCCTTAAAAATGTCATTCCTAGGCTAGGGTGGAACATTGTATCTAGAATAGGTTTGTTGCTAGTTGTACACACTTACCTCATGTTGTTCTAAGCCTGAGCTACCATTCTAGCCCCATTAACACTCCTCACAACCACCCAGTCTAGCCCCAGTTTACAAATTTATTTTTGGAATATATATCTTGGCACTTCCTCTCATTCTGAGGATGGTAACTAGGGTAAACCCAATTTATTTGGGGCATGGGGCAATCACCAATACATTCATTAATAGTTCAACATGTCACTTGTGAGAATTGGTCCTGCGTGTGGAGGGATAACATTGCCCCTCAATTGCTTGGGCTAGACCCAATTGACTAAAATTGTTTTTGAAAAATATATCTTGAGAAAACCCAGGGAACTTTGCCTCATTTTGAGGATGGAACCCAGGCTTAAGAAAATTCCTTAGGGCCAAAGGCCATATCGACATGTCATTGGTGGGAATAGAACCATTGTAGGGAGGATAAAAATCATTCCACCTAACCAGTGGAGCTAGACCAAATTGACATCAGATGTGTTTGTAGTTATACAAAGGTGTAGGAATTTTGGAAATGAGTTTTTTGGTGTTTTTGGACACATCATTGCTTGTATTTCTCAGGAGAATGAGTATTTCAAAGATCTAGGTTTTGTTTTTTCCAGTTATATTTCAAAATTTAAACCTGCTTGTTCTTGATGGCTCTACAAAGGCTTTTAGTGACATTGTATCCTTGTTGAATTATTGCTAGGGGTGCCTTGTTGAGAATAACGGTATATTCTATGATATTGATGTCTTCTCTTCAATGGATTTCATGCACCATATATTTGCATTGATGATGAAGTATCTCTATGATTATCCTGATCTACATGGATAGCTCATTGTTGGTGTTGTTTGCTCATGGGTAGCATTGCATTTTTGAGCTCTTTGGATTAATGATGGAGATGATCCTTGCTCATTGCCTCATGTGATCCTGTGCTTATTCAGAAGTGGTTGGCTAAGTAGTTGATCATTGTTTTGCCACCATAGATGTAGCATTCTCTTGTTTGTGTAAGAAATTATGCCTGAATTTAGGTTCTTACATTGTTTCATTAGTGCTTGACATGTCTTCTTGCTAAAGTTGTTTTGGTTATGATCAAGTTTTGTGAAGTTTTAACAACGTTGACCCTCTTAGTTGCTTTGTGGTTAGGTGCATGTTCCAGGTCTTGAGCCAATAGGAATTGATCTTCTCTCGGTGGGGACAAACATTATCTTTTTTCCTTGGAATATGATCAAAGGATGTCTGGTAACAATTTTTCTTAATGCTGACAACTTTGCTGTTTGTTTCTTTGTTTTTATGCCACCAAGTTCCCTCGCAGAAAATGCTATGCCTGGAGGCCAATACACGCATCACTACTCGTAGTGCTCAGGAGCATGAGTATTTCAAAGATCTAGGTTTTGTACCCTAACCCGTATAGTGGTTGTGGGGATAAAAAGATTATTGGCCTGTTGTAGTGTAGCCTGCATCATCTCACTAGTGAGTTTCTCTTGGAGACTGGTAAAATAGATGGAAACCTGTATAAGTAACATGATCAAGTATACCATGTTTTAAAAGAAATTATTTTTCCACTTTTGCTAAGGATTTTCACTATTGGTGTAGCTGGATTGTGGTGGTTCTAGTTCTTCAAGACTATTGAGCAAAACTTTATTTGGAAATTAAGTTGTTTACGATTGTCAAATATGACTGATCATTTGAAATTCTTTGCCATCTATTGTTAGTAAACATCAATGTAACAAAGAATAGATCCAAGAAAAAACAAGAGATCACTTACTTTTGAAGCCATTCCATCTTCCCACATCACTTCAATATCCCCGTTTTTGAGACCTATAATATTCCCAATCGAGGATAAATATGATTCTTTGATATCCATACCTACTTTAGCCTTACACCTTCCTAAAGACCCTTGCTAGAAAATTTGTTCTATAATTTTGGTCTCATTTACACATTTTGGCTTCAGTTCAATTTATTTATCATCACCAGACTGATCCTCAAAGGCCAGACCAGCCTTAGCTTTTTGTCTTTTTTCCAAATATCTTTGTTCTAATACAATACTCAGGTTTTGGCTCCATTTCGCAGTATTTCTCAATGTTTGAATCATTTTCTGTTTTCATACAATTCTTAAGTGATGGGATGTTTTGACACACCTTATCATCAACTAATGATTCAACAACACCATACACTTCTAGTAGCTCTGCAACAAATGGAAATCGAATAACAATGCCCCCAATACAATAATTGTAATTTGGGTGCTCAATTAGCTCATAGACACTTACCACTTCTTCTTTGTCAAACTCTCTAGGTCTTCCTGCTGCAACATAGGTTTCAGCCACCTCACTATAGTTGTGCACTCTTTTGAATTGACGCTTTTCACAATTGCTACACTCTTTGACTCAAGGTCTTCTACATCCTCCTGTGAGCCCTATATGTATATCTATTGGGTCCCTATAATACTAGTGATTACCCCATTACTATTGTAGTTATACCCCTTATTTATATTGTTGTGCCCCTATTACCCCCATGTTGTTATTTCTGTGCCCCATAGAATCCCTCTATTGTTATTTTTGTGGCTTTATATTATTATTGTTAGGTCGGCTGGATTATATTGTGACTCCTTAGACTCCTATATATAGAAAGGAGGTTTTGTCATTTGTATCATCAAAGAATTGTTCATTTATGTAATGTAAAGGAGGTTTCCCCCTCGAAGAGGCTGAATTCTAAGGCGTTGATCTATCTTTTCTATCTTTTCTTGAGCTGGTTTCATAACATTTGGTATCAGAGCTTTGGATTCTAGGGTTTCGCTGCTCCAAACAGGTCATCGTGGCATTTTCGCTATAACTTTTTTTCTGTGATGTTTCAGAAGTCACAAAAAAACCCATTTGAGAAGAAATTACATTGAACCTTGGGTCCGAATTTCAGAGCTTTTCGCGTGATATTTGCGGAGATATGATCTGAGGAAGTTGGTCTTTTTGCAGACTCCTGAATTACATTCAAAACAGGTGACCTGGGGAAAATCGTCATAACTTTCTCTCTGGGGATCGGATTGAAATTTCGTAAGAAGGTACAGAAAGAGGACGGACTGTAGTTTCTTGTATGTGTGATTTAGATTCAAAGGTTGAAACAGTGACTCGTGGCACGTCGTACAAGTTCGCTCTACTGAACTAGTCTAAAAGCAAGTCACTGTGGGAGATTTCACATAACTCTTCCTTGGAGAATCCAATTTGATTCAGACTTGTGGCATTGGAAAGAGGACATAGAAGGCTACTACAGGTCACAATTTCAGAACTAGATGATCTGAAATTACAGAGATACATCAGATTCAATATCAGGCTTCTATAAAGTGAAAAAAGGTGTGTAGTTTTTTTTTAAATTTTTGTGTAAGCTTGGTTTAACGGAATTCAAAGGGCATAGTAAAGCATTATTATCGGTAACTGATGCCCCGAGGAAAGAAAATGCAAACACCTAGTAAGGAACCTGAAAGCTCTAGCATGACTCATGAAGAAGAGGAAGAAATGCTACATGATATATCAAAATTACAAGAACAAGTGCAACAAATGTCACGCTCACAAAAGCTAACAGAAGCTAAGATAAGTGGCGTGGAATCTAAGATAAATGGTGTGGAATCTAAGATAAATGGCATGGAAGCTAAGATGGATGATTTGAAGACAGATTTGAGGACAGATTTGAAGACAGACATGGCAGATTTGAAGACAGATTTGACAAATTTTCTACAAGAAATACTTACTAATGGTGAAAAGGTTGTAAAGGAAACTCATGATGAGAAAAAAAGAAATGTTAATCATGATTCCATAGATGCTAATGTTGGATCGAAGACCCACCATATTCCAAAAATCGATATGAGGAAGTTTGATGGCAAGGATCCCGCCACATGGATATTACAGATGGAGCAGTTCTTCGATCTCAATAATGTGCAAAACACACAAAAGGTACGTATGGCAACTGTATATTTGGAACCAAATCAGTTTGTATGGTATCAATGGCTTTGCTCTCGTAAAAAATTTATCACTTGGGCAATTTTTACGGAAGAATTGATAGCACATTATGAGGATACAAAAAGCAACACTTTTTTTAGCCAATTGATAAGTCTCAAACAAAAGGGTTCAATAATGGAGCACATTGAGGAGTTCCAAAAATTGAACATAAGGGTAAAAGATATTCCAGAGGAGCATAGGATTGATGTGTTCATAGGGTCTTTAAAGGATAATATCCAACATGATGTTCGCCTTTGGGAACCTGATTCATTAGAGAAGGCATTCAGGTTAGCAAGAAAAATGGAAAGCAAAATTATGGCAACCAGGAAGCATACCACTCACAACTATAAAGACGGAAGTGTTGTTGCCCCTAGTCTTCCACAACCTATAAGGTTGACACCACAACAATTGGAAGAAAAAAGAGCAAAAGGGCTTTGTTACAGTTGTGATAGCAAATACACTAAAGGTCATAAGTGTGCTGAGAAGAAATTATTCTACATAGATTGTGAAGAGGAAGAAGAAAAGGAGCAAGAAAGGTCAAAAGAAGAAGATATACTCCAGGAACAAAGCCTAGATGAAGAACAAATAAATCCGACCATATCTTGTAATGCATTGGCGGGAATTACCACTCCTCAAACCATCAAGATAGAAGGACAAATCAAGAAGAAAAAGGTAATAGTGTTGATTGATTCAGGAAGCACCCACAATTTTATTCATTGTAGGGTAGCAAAAGAATTGAATTGCTTCCTATATCCAGCACCAGAGTGTCAAGTGATGATTGCAAATGGAGGAACAATAAATTGCTCTGGAAAGTGCCATAATATCAAGCTATCCATGGGAGAATATGTATTGACTAGCCCAATGCTTTCCATTCCAATGGGAGGTGCTGATGTTGTACTAGGAGTCCAATGGCTACAATCCTTGGGTACAATAGCTTTTAATTTTCAAGAACTTTTCATCAAATTTTCTACGGAAGGAAAGGAAGTTGAATTAAGGGGTATTGCAGGGAAACCAGGAAAGATAATCAGCTCTAATGGTATGACAAAGCTTCTAAAAAAGGAGCAAAGAGGTGTAATTGCACAATTATGTTCGCTAGATGTTTCCACATTGGAATCATCTATTTCTCCAGATCTCCAAAAAGTCCTGGACAATCATTCCAAGGTATTTGAGACTCCCAAAGGTCTCCCACCTATGCGTGATCATGATCATGCTATTCATCTGATTCCAGGAAGTGTTCCTCCAAACATCAGGCCGTACAGATATCCCTATGTCCAAAAAAGTGAAATTGAACGTATGGTTGCAGAAATGCTAGAGGCTGGTATAATTCAACCAAGTCAAAGTTCTTTCTCTGCTCCAGTAGTATTGGTGCACAAGAAGGATGGATCATGGCGCATGTGTCCGGATTATAGGGAGCTCAACAAGCTCACTATTAAAGATAAGTTCCCCATTCCTGTCATTGATGAATTACTGGATGAATTGCATGGATCAATTTACTTCACCAAGTTGGATCTTCGTTCGGGATATCATCAAATCAGAATGAAGATTGAAGACATTCTAAAAATGGCATTTAGAACTCATGAGGGTCATTATGAATTTTTGGTCATGCCTTTTGGCCTTACCAATGCACCTTCAACATTTCAAGGTTTGATGAATTCAATTTTCAAACCATTCCTTAGAAAATTTGTGTTAGTATTTTTTGATGATATACTAATCTACAGCAAGTCTTGGAAGGATCATGTTGAACATGTTGACAGGGTGCTACAACTATTGGAGGAGAAACAATTATATGCAAAAAGATCCAAATGTTTCTTTGGAGTCCAGGAGGTGGAATATTTGGGTCATATTGTATCTCATGGAGTTAAGGTAGACCCTAGCAAAATTAAAGCCATTAAGGAATGGAAAATCCCCACATCCATAAAGCATCTGCGAGGATTTCTTGGGTTGACAGGGTATTATCGCAAGTTTGTTAAGAATTATGGGAGAATAGCAGCACCTCTAACAACATTATTGAAGAAAGATGCATTTTCATGGACTCCGGAAGCAACAAAGGCCTTTGAACATCTTAAAGAGGCAATGTGCCAAGCACCGGTCTTAGCTACACCGGACTTCACAAAAACCTTTATTGTGGAATGTGATGCTTCAGGAAATGGAATTGGTGCTGTTCTAATGCAAGATGAAAGACCCATTGCTTTTGAAAGTCGTCCAATCAAGGGAAAGTTTTTAAGCAAAGCTATTTATGAGAAGGAAATGTTGGCAATACTCCATGCACTTAAGAAATGGCGACCCTACCTAATGGGAAGACACTTCAAGGTAAAAACGGATCATGATAGCCTTAAATACTTTTTAGAACAAAGATTATCCTCTGAAGAGCAACAAAAGTGGGTCACAAAGATGTTGGGTTATGACTTTGAAATCATCTACAAAAAAGGGAAGCAAAATGTGGTGGCAGATGCACTCTCAAGAAAGGATGAGGATGTGGAAGCATTGTTGTGTGCCATTTCTATTATCCAACCAGATTGGATAAACGAAGCAAGGGAGGAATGGAAGAATGATGAAGAAGTGTGGGCACTTATTCGAAAGCTACAACAAGATTCCAGTACTTCTGATACATTTAGCTGGCAAAATGATTCGTTATGGTACAAAGATCGCTTATACCTCTGTAAGAATTCCCAGCTAAAACAAAAGATTCTTATGGAATTGCACACTTCTCCCTTAGGAGGGCACTCAGGATTTTTAAAAACTTACCACAGGGTTAAGAAGGAATTTTTTTGGGATGGCCTTAAATCAGATATTCAAAAGTTTGTGGCGGAATGTTTGGTTTGCCAACAAAATAAAGTTGAAACAATTAAGACACCAGGTCTATTACAACCTTTATCCATTCCAAGCCAACGTTGGGAGGAGGTTTCAATGGATTTTATCACAGGTTTACCCAAGTCTGAGGGAAAGAGTGTCATCATGGTAGTTGACAGACTTACCAAGTATGCACACTTTTGTGCATTATCACATCCATTTAAAGCCAGTACAGTTTCTACTGCATTTATGGAAACAATTCAAAAGCTACATGGAAACCCAAAGATTATTGTAAGTGACAGAGATCCCATTTTCACTGGAAATTTTTGGACAGAATTATTTTCTTGTCTTGGTACTCAGTTAGCTCATAGCTCATCTTATCATCCTCAATCTGATGGGCAAACTGAGATAGTAAACAAATGTTTGGAAGGATATCTTCGTTGCTTTGTATCTGATAAACAGACACAATGGGTCAAATGGTTGCCTCTGGCTGAATGGTGGTATAACACTTCCTTCCATACAGCAACAAAAATGACCCCATTTATGGCACTTTATGGGTATCAACCACCATCCATCACATCATATTTAAGAGAAAATTCTAAGGTTCAGCAGTGGAACATCACATCGAACATCAACAACAAGTCCTCCAACTCTTAAAGGATAACCTCGTGTTGGCACAAAATAGAATGAAACAACAGGCAGATCAACATCGCAGTGAAAGAAGTTTTGATGTAGGTGATTGGGTATTCCTACGGCTACAACCATATAAGCAAATGTCCCTAAAGCAAGCTAAGAAGGATAATAAATTATCACCAAAGTATTATGGTCCGTACAAGGTGTTGCAAAAGATTGGTACTATGGCATACAAATTGGAGCTTCCTGCAGCTTCTCGATTGCACCCAGTTTTCCATGTTTCATGTTTAAAGAAGGTTATAGGCGACAAGCTCCCAGTTCAAACAATATTGCCAGAACTTGATGAGGAAGGAAAAATTATATTGGAACCGGAAGCAGTCACAGAAACAAGAACTCGACAGCTACGAAATCGATCAATTTCAGAGTATCTTATCAAGTGGAAGAACTTATCCGCTGAAGATTCCACATGGGAGGATGAGAATTTTATGCAGAAGTATCCAGAACTACTCAAGCGTTGAGGACAACACTTTTTTGAAGGAGAGGGGCATGTTGGGTCCTATAATACTAGTGATTACCCCATTACTATTGTAGTTATACCCCTTATTTATATTGTTGTGCCCCTATTACCCCCATGTTGTTATTTCTGTGCCCCATAGAATCCCTCTATTGTTATTTTTGTGGCTTTATATTATTTTTTTTTCTGCGTAAAGACTAATTCTATTAAAGAAGAGAAAATTATGTACAATGAGGTCGAAACCTCAGAGGGGGCAGAGGCCATCCCTCAGCCATATATTTTGAATCATACATATACTGCTGATTGCCTTTTCAGGATACAGACTTCAAAAGCTTGAAATGTTAGACAATAACCCTCTAAAAATCCATTTTGTTCTGAGTCTAACACCTTCTGACAAAAGCATACAAAGACGTTTTTGGTAAACAAACTGACATTCTCGTCTTGGACAAAAGAGACAAAACATAACTAGCCAGACTCAACCCTATTGCTGTATATTGAGAGCATGTTGGCTCGCACCAAAAGAAAACAAGATTTGAAACCATATTCGTATGCAGAGACCCAAAAAAACTAAGACCCATGAACATAGACCCAGGAAACATAGACAGATTTCAGAAAGGCGAGCAGAGCGAAGACAGAGGTACCATCCGTCGATGAGAAATCAGCCTTAATCGTCCCGATGTGGAAAATCGGTCACATCCTTGTCCACCCGGCTAGACGAAGCCACCTAGGTAACAAAACCACTGTCTTCAATCCCTTCTAGAGGAGTGAACAAGTTGAGGATGCCGCTTTCATGATGAACTGGTTCGCAGCCAAGGATTTCATGCTGATCAGAGTTAGCTTGATGCATAGAAACTTCAGGCACCAGGCAATCTTCCTGCATATTGTCTGCATTTGACATCACTCCCGCCATTTCCCCCTGAAGGATGCTTTCTTCCTGGGAATGAGAGGAGGAGGTATGGGCAGAGCTTTTAGGATTATCCTCTTCCTTAGCAAGAATAACCGTGATACTGACAGTCAAAACTGGTCTGTTGAGTCGGCTCTGAAAGGTGAACCGGGACGTTTGGAATGAATTATGCGGAAGAGGATGAGCATATCCAGAGGGTGGTGAGGAAGGAGAGGCCGAAGCAATGGGAGTGACATTCTGGGGCAAGGAACTAGAGGCTCTGCCTCTATTAGCACTGGAACCTCCTCAGCGGGAGACCCCTCTGCGACGAGGCATCTTCAGATTGACACAGTGGCTGAGAAAAGGGGAATGGCAGAACTGATGGAAGAGAGAGTGGGAACAGAGGAACCCGACCGAGCCTACAACCCAGGCGTGCTTCCAAGCTATCTGAGCAAGGCAGGGATGCGGAAATACAAGCTGGTGGAGGAAAAAGAACCTGAAGCAATGGGATGAACCATAAATTGTTCCATGTATAAAGCATTGAGCTTGAGCTCTCGTTCCATGCACTCATTAATGGATAACTGAGCGACCATCATTCCACTTATCCTCCAAATAAATTTGCATACCATGAGATCTACTTTCTGAGTCCTCCAGTCAGGTGCGAGGCCAGGTGCCTTAATTATCCAAGACCTCATAAATGTGTCGTGTTGTCACCCGCATCCGGGTGAGTTTCATGCTCCTGAAGCATATCATCCTTGACTATATTTTGGAATTCAGAGAGTTGGGCTTCGGTGGCTATGCTGGATAATGAGCCTGCATAGAGATCTACCCCCATTTCCACTCCGATATTAGCAAGAAAATCTGCAAGCTTATTTCCCTCCCGCTTGGTATGCTTGAAAGAGATTGCTTGATGTTGTGATAGCCATCTGTCTATTAGCTCAAGTCTGTGAGCCATCCTCCAGCTGTTGCTGACCTTATGTATAGGGGATCCCTGCATTAGTTTTGTGACCATATTTATGATAATTTGCGAGTCCCCTTCTATGATGAGTGGAAAGAAACTATTGTCCTGAGCCAGGGTTAAACCTTGCCA
The DNA here is from genome assembly GCA_031772625.1 of Pinus tabuliformis. Taxonomy (NCBI): domain Eukaryota; kingdom Viridiplantae; phylum Streptophyta; class Pinopsida; order Pinales; family Pinaceae; genus Pinus; species Pinus tabuliformis. The sequence continues at coordinate 286,392,618 of CM062816.1, read as the reverse complement.
TAGTCCTTCCAATTCTGCTGAGTTGTTAGTATCCCAGCCTATTGAGCCGAGAAAGATGAGTTGAGGAGTGCCAAGATGATCCCTGAAGACTCCCCCATAACCTGCTTTTCCAGGATTGCCTTTTGAAGCTCCATCGAAGTTGAGCTGATACATGTTGCTGGGCGGCGGAGTCCATTGTGCAGTCTTTTGTTGCTTCTTGGTAGGATTGTTTTTAGGGGTAGGCTGTTGATTTAGATGTATTTGCCAATTGTCCCAGACTGATTGTTCCTGCTGAGCTGAAGGAAAATCTTCTGGGGACCAGACTTTAATAGATAAAGACTCCTTGATGTTCTGATGAACTTTGGTCCATATCTGCTCGATTGACATGGATTGATCCTTAAAAATTCTTCTGTTGCGCTCCTTCCAGATATTCCACATCAGTAGACCAGGAATCAGCTGCCAAAGAGTGTTGAGGAGCTTGCTTTGATAGGGCTTGTGACTCCAATTGCGAATAGTTGCTCTGATATCCCCTTGCACTCTACCTTCTTTTTGGCAGCGGAAGGTAACCTTTTCCCACAGCTTCCGTCCTAAATGACAGGTTTGCATTAGATGTATGGCTGATTCTTCTTCTTGCTTGCAATTGAGACAAATAGATGGGCCAGAGAAGCTCCTTTTTCTAAGGTTATCCCAGGTAAGAATTTTATTGTGACATAGAAGCCATAAAAAAGTAGACACCTTCGGCCAGTTTGAGGAATGCCAGAGTTTCTCCCATAATGTGTCCTTGATTATCCTATCTTTAATCATAATTTTATATGCTTCCCTTGTAGTGAAAGTACCTCTCTCTTCATATCCCCATCTTAGTATATCCGCTCCTTCTGAGATGAGAATTTGCCTTTTTTGTAATTCTAAGGAGAGAGAGAGTTGATTTTGCTCAGAGCCATTCATTATGATTTGGTTAGCCTCCTGCCATTTTCTATATCTCTGTGTGGAAGAGGGGATCCAGAACTGATTGACCTTTGCTGACTGATTTATACCTTGCACTGGCACAGGAAGGTTAGGGAGGGTGTCCTTTAACTTTGGGAGCTGCTGCCAGGAGTCATCCCAGAATCTTGCCCTGTTTCCGCTTTTAACCTCCCAGAAACTATGCTGTTGTATAAGATCTCTATGTTGAATGGCCGAATTCCAAACTACCGACCCAGTGCTGACTTCTGACATTCGAATTCTTTCTTCAATAGGGCTATTACTTGCATATTTTGTTGTCCAAAGGGAGGCCCATGGGGTGTTAGGATATGCAAGCCATCTCCACCATATTTTAGCTCCCATTGCCTTATTACTGTGCTCTGGATCTCTTAGCCCAATACCCCCTGCCTTCTTAGGAAGGCAAACATTGTCCCACTTAACCAGAGCCCATTTTTGGTTAGGGCCTGAACTGCCCCATAAGAAGTTGCGCTGGAGATTCTTTATCTCCTTGAGAACCCATTTAGGCGCAGCAAGAATAGAGAAAAGATACAAGGGCATGGAATGGAGAACCGCCTTTATGAGGACCAGTCTGCTGGCCATATTAAGTGCTCTATGAGTCCAGAGGAAGAGCCTAGCTTCGAGCTTTTCTAACAGGTCTCTCCAAGAGGAGTGTTTGAGGGCTGAGGCTATTAAAGGAGCTCCAAGGTATTTGGAGGGAAGGTAAGCAATGGTAAAACCAAGAATACGGGCAATGGCTTTTTGAGTAGGAGCAGGGGTGTTAAAGAAGAAGATTTGAGATTTGACACGATTAATAAGGGCACCTGAAGCATCCGAGAAGTTTGAGAGAATGGCTTTGAGAAGGCGAGCTTCTTGGACCGAGGGATGACCAAATAGCATGTTATCGTCCACAAATTGCTGGTGGGAAAAGGAAGGAGAATTGCTGAAAGAAAGGCCTTTGAGACGGTGGGAAACCAGAGCGGAATTCAGACTTCTACCAAGTCCTTCTGCCATGATGACAAAGAGAAAGGGTGAAAGGGGATCCCCCTGCCTGATACCTCTAGAGGGGCGAAACGTAGCCAAAGGGATGCCATTGATAAGCACAGAAAAGAATGAGGAAGACAGAAGATTGAGAATCCATCTGACCCAGGACGGGGCAAAGCCAAAGGCATTAAGAATTTTCTGAATGTAAACCCAGCTTATACTATCAAAAGCTTTGGACAAATCAATTTTTAGCAGCATACCTGGTTTTTTGGTTTGCTTCAAAGAATGGATTATTTCATGAGTTAAAATAATACCATCCGTAATCTGCCGGCCTTCTACATAACCAGATTGCTCAGGCGATATAATGAGAGGGAGCAACGGCTTAAGTCTGGTAGCAATCACTTTTGAGACGATTTTGTAGATGATGTTGCAGAGAGCGATCGGTCTGTACTTGTCTGGCGTGCTGGATTCCTCTGCCTTGGGCACTAAAGCGATGAAGGTGGCATTCAGCCCTGGGTACATCCATCGTAAAGTGCGTGATTCCTCAACCACTTGCCAAACCTCCATTTTGATAAGATCCCAAAAGTTATGAAAAAAATCGGAAGTGAATCCATCCGGACCCGGCGCTTTCCCTGTTTTCAATTGATGAACAACGTTTTCAACTTCCTGCAAATTTGTGGGCTTGAGAAGGAGAAGATTATGCTCCTCTGTGATTAATTTGGGGATGTTCCGCAGAATTTTATCTATAGCAGGCATTCTGTCTATACTGGGTTCTTGGTGAGCTTTCTTAAAATATCTAAGAAACTCATCTTCAATGCCTTCATGCGTCTCAATTCTATCTCCCTGCTCATTTTTTATGTGGGAAATGAAATTATTCATTCTGCGTTGCACTGTGGTTTTATGAAAGAATTTTGTATTCTTTTCTCCATCCTTGAGCCATCTGATCCGCGATTTCTGCCTCCAAAGGGTTTCCTCCTGTTGTGCTCTATCTAGAAGTTGGGTTTCAATAGCTTGTTCCTGCTTAGCAAGTTCCTCGGAGCGTCCTTCGATGATGATCCTTTGCTGAACAGTTTTTATTTCATGATTAAGAGCGGCTTGAGCTTTGAAGATGTTGCCAAAAGTGGTGTGGTTCCAGTGTTTGATTTCGCCTTTGAGGTGTTTTAGTTTCTGCTGGAATATAGACATTTTTGTACCACTAGTGGGGTTGAATTTGAGCCAAGTTGATCGAACAAATTCCTGGAAGTCCGGATGAGTTAACCAAAAGGCCTCAAACCGAAAAGGGCGCTTAATGTTGTTGCCTGGCCGGTTCCATTGGAGAGCTATAGGCCAGTGATCTGAACCTGAAACAGGCAGGATGGATGCAGTGAATTCCCCTCCCAGGTGAATTGCATTATCAGATATTAGAAATCTGTCTAGACGCGAAGCTATTTGTTGCAATCCTTCTCTTTTGTTGTTCCAGGTGAACATGCCATTGTTGGAAGGAAGATCTACCAGCCAGTTGTTATGAATGAAGTCTTTTAGCAGGTTCCCATCTCTGTTCCTGCTGCTTCTGCCTCCCTGCTTTTCCTCCATTCTTGCTATCATGTTAAAATCTCCTCCAGATATCCAGAGCGGGTATAGCCTGTTTGAGTTAAGAACCGATAGGATGCCCATGATTTCAGCTTTGTGATTGGTTTCCTGAGGGAAATATACATTGGTTATATGCCCATGAATGTTGGTGCCAATTAAGTGAAATATTGCCTGAATGAAGTTCTTATTTGCATGTATGTTGTCGAGTTGAATTACTCTAGCATCCCAAAGGATTGCTAATCCTCCCGATGCGCCTTGAGCATCAACAGCTGTTACTAGCCCTCCTGGCCAGGCTTTCGCTGCTATTCTTTCCAAAACTGTCATGTTACATTTAGTTTCTTGCAAAAAAAGTATGTTTGGTTTTTCCTGCATAAGCATATTTTTTAATAGTCTGCCTTTCCTAGGGCTGTTGAGCCCCCTTATGTTCCACGATATCAGCTTCATTGAGAAGGATTGGGGTTGATATTGAAATATTTGGTCAGCTTGGCGTACCTACCTGACTCGACTAGCACTTCGCCGATCTTGATGGTTCTTTCGAGGGTTGTTTTTCGTCCTCGCTTTTTACTGTCTTTTGTTATGAATTTACCATCCCATTGACTACCAATCTGGACACCTAGAGAGTGTTTCTTGTGTGCACGATTTAAGACCTCTACCAGTTTATCCACTTGCCGATCCGGTATTTTGTCAAAGTTTCCAGTCTTGCAGGCTAGCTCGAGTCCTAGAATATCCAGTTCGCCAATGTCAATATTCTCAGGATCTTCCTCCATGATCTGGGGATCTTGCGATGCTTCCTCTCTTTCCTTCAGCGTCTTGGCGCTTGGTTCAGGATTATCCACTTCCATTCCTTGAATATGCCAGGCCTGAGTTTTGGTTTGGGAGTGAGGGGTTGGTTTGTTGAGTAAGATATCCCCTGGTTGCTGTGAAGTTCCTTCCGTCTGCACTTTGTTGGATTCCTTATCCTTTTGCGGCCCATTATCAGGATCTTGCGTATCATTACTGACCAGAGCCTCAAAACTGTTACTCGTTGAGGGTATTGCTGTGTTGACCTGATCTGCCTTAGGATTGGCTGTCGCTTTTTTGTTCCCTCTTCTGCGATTTACCACTTTGGTGAAACCATCAGGCGCCTGGTTATCTGAGCTCATTTGAGGAGGGGGTTTCTTGTTCAGAGGACAATCTCTGAATAGGTGTCCGAGATTATGGCATTTCCTGCATCTAAATGGAACATGTTCATAGTCTATTAACTGAATCCATTCAACATCTTCATGGAAGAGACTTACCGTGTCCGGCAGGGCTTGTTTGAGATCCATATATACGCAGATCCGGGCATAAGATGTGTATCTACATAACTTTGTTTCCTCTGCTACCTTGATGAATTCGCCCAGAGCATTTCCGATCTCCTGTAGGGAGTTTTCTTCCCAGTATTCCCAAGGAAGCGAGTACAGCCTTATCCATACGGGAGCATAACTGAGGTCTTCCTTGTCTGGATTGAATCGTTCAACCCATCCTTTGAGATATAGTCCTGCAGAATTGAAGAAATAAGGACCCCCCTCCAGAATCCTGTTGCGATCTTCCAGGCAGTTAAAGACGGCAGTGAAAAACCCCTTTGGGCCTAAATGTAGGTTGATGTGTCCCTTTGGCTTCCATTTGGTAGCTATCCAGCTTCTTAATGCTTTCTCAGTTGGCCAGATTCCAATAAATTTGCCAATCAGCGCATGATCTCTCATAAATTGTATTCTGGCATTGATTCGGTGACTGGGAAATTCCACTTTTGGCCTGTGAGTAGCCACCGGCCTGCATGTGGAAGAACTTGCTTTATTCGCTTCTTTTTGCTCTGGGTCATTGTTCTGTTGCAAACTACTGTCCGTATTGTTGTCATTTTGTCGTTTCTCTTTGTCAATGTCTGCGATCTGCTGCGATTGGCTGTCTTTTTGTGGGGGAGGCGCATCGCCCTCCCCCATAGGGGGCTGCATTTTCCTTCTCGCTTATGTCTGGGTTACGAAGACCTCCAGACAGCTCTGATTCCTTCAGTACTGATGTGAGCCAGTCAAGCCTGCCGTGGCAGGGGTTGCAGAAACCCACTGACTGTGCGCAGAAACCCTAGTTCGCTTCTCTCATCATTTGGCATATAATTCTTCCAGTCCCATGGCTTTATATTATTATTGTTAGGTCGATTGGATTATATTGTGACTCCTTAGACTCCTATATATAGAAAGGAGGTTTTTTCATTTGTATCATCAAAGAATTGTTCATTTATGTAATTTAAAGGAGGTTGCCCCATCGAAGAGGCTGAATTCTAACGTGTTGATCTATCTTTCCTATCTTTTCTTGAGCTGGTTTCATAACAATATCCTGCTATATGTTGCATCAGCATTGAAAAGGTTCTGAACAATGAATGTGATGTGCAACCATGGACACAGGGGAAAACATTGAGAGAGCTCTGCGCTAGCCTTATTCCTAACTGAAATGGTACATTTTATTATGCTTCTATTTATAGTTACAATAAACATTGCAACATATTTCACTAAAAACTACTACACACTTTAGTTCAAGGTAGCATTTCAAGCCTCAACCGCTGGAATTGGTCCATTATTGTCTCCCAATTATATTTAAAAAATTGCTAGAATCATAGGCAGTGACATAGGATGTTAGAGTGTTAGGTATTGTATTGTTACAGATTTCTTGGATTGGATTATTTTCATTGAAGACCTCATACCCACAACAATTGTTTTTAAGAGTGATTGAAGAAAGGCGTGTATGTCAATTGACACCACAGGGAGGAAATTTTAAATTGTATAGAAAATTTGACGGTGCTGACTGGTACATTAAAGAACATCTTCTACAAATGATTTTGTAGATGTATTTCAGCCTCATTATGGTAGGATATAAGGATTTCTCATTTAGAAGAAAGTTCTAGTAGTCTTGGAAGTGAAGTTAAATATGCTACTGGTAACAGAGAAGGCTGGATAAACTGGAGGTTTACTGGTGACCTGGATTGGCTTGACATGTGTAGGCTTTACATATAGACAAAATAATAAGAAATTAGTTTTCTTTGAAGTAAATTTCATTATACTTCCAAGAATAGAGAGGTTTGAGTAAACTGGATTATTACCGGTGACATGGACTAGATTGGTGTGGATGCCCTCAATTATAGGCCTAATGGTTACACTAGCTTTTCATCCACAATCCCTTACTGCTCTTCCACGGGAACTTGCTTCCCTTGAAAGTAGACCATATCCCTATGTTCTACCATGTTTTTTACCAATATGTAAATCACTTGTAGCTCTTCTCTCCAAATCTGAAAGTGCACAATGAATCTAAAACACTCCATTGGTAGACATTGCCTGATTTCTGCTTAGTCTTTTTTGGTTGAAGAAATATGTCTTATCTTATACAGAAAATATGTACAAAATTCAGAAATAAAATACGTAAAATATGTACAAAAACTAAGAAAGAAATCAGGGCATATTTCTCGGTGGTAATAACATGTTGACAAGATTAGATACCTAAAAAAGTTCATTACTATGCTGCGAAATTATGTCACTCTAGATTCTAAATAGTTGGTTTTGTCCACCTCTATGGTATCTTAGAATTTTCTTACAATTTTTTCCCCCCTTTGGAAGCTAAGGTGTAAGTGTATTTTTCACACCTCGTTTTCCTTGGGTAAATTAAGTAAAACCATAAATGAATCATGCCCAAATATTTTGGAATCTAAATTTCAATGAGTGCATTTCCCATTCAAGTTGATCAGACTTGGGCATAAATAGTTTATGAGACAATCCAACATGATATGTATGAGGTCAAAAATCTGAGAGAAAAAGGGATAGGGTATTCCACTTTACCCCATGAAAAACAAAATGCAGAGGCATATATAGGAACAAGCAAAGGGAAAATGATGATGCTTTGTAGAAAATTGGCTAGAATCCATAGTTAGGAGTTAAGATTATAGAGCTGCAATGATCAGTTTTGGAGAAATAGAAAATTGATATAAAGTAGTGTTTGGTGCTGGCCTCTATGTGATTTATGGTGGTCGTCTCCTCATGCCTATTGATCCCAAAATAGGAGCTAGATTTGTTCTAATTAATTATTGTTACTGAAAGATCTCAAGAGAACATGAGAGATACAATTTTGTTAGATTTTGACATACTCTTTTGGAGTGTTTTCTTTTATATGTTGTCTTTTGTTGAATTTTCAATAATTCAGATTTGAAAAAATAGTAATTTTTGTGCTTAATGATTTGGGCTCGCAATAACTAAATGGCATCTAAATGAAATTTGGGAAAAAGGTGTTTTCTGCTATCAAATTTATTGTTCTTTTCTTTATACTACCTCATGTCATTTAATTATCCATTGTTATATGTATTTACTTGTATTTCCAAAGAAAATGTTGCCACCAAATGCATCTCAATTTACCTGAAATTTTGTTCCTTTATGCCACACTAACGTAGAAAGATGCCATTTCAAGATAGTTTTTCACTTATATCTTTTGAGCAGGAATGGTTAAAGGATGGAAATCACCCATCACAATAGCTAATATATCCAAGATGCAATTTTAAAATATTTATTTGTAATATTTTTTCTTTTTAGTAGAATGTTTAAAACTTATAAATCATTTATCATAATAATTATTTTGTATTAATTTGATTATATGTAATAATTTAAGTTATAAGTTATTTGACATGATAATATGGAACATGGAGTGGGTATGCAATTTGCTACCAAGGGAATCTTGAAACTGATAGACAGGTAGATGTATGTTGCTTTGTCGATGTTGACTAGGCTAGAGACCTTGATCAATGGAGGTCAACCAACGCGTATGTTTTCAAACTGTTTGGTGAAGCTATAAGTTGGATGAGTAAGAGACAAGCGGTTATAGCCTTGTCAACTATAAAATTTGAATATATGGCAGCCACTCATTCAAGCAAGGAAGTGATAGGGTAGAAGATTTCATGTTCAAAGATTAACCGTCATTTGACATGATAATATGGAACATGGAATGGGCCTGGAGTACCTAAAATTTCTTCTACTGTCCTAAGAACTTTCCTTCCTCAGATGTAAGGAAACAAGTTAGATGTAGGAGCATCTAAGTTAGGGTAACATGTTTACTAAGGGAGTTGGATTCCTAAGTTAGGATTTAATTATTTAATGTATTTTCCTATAGTTTTAGGAAAGAATGAGAATTATTGTAAATAGAAGAAGGTTCGAGAGTATTTTGTAAAAGTTGAAAGATTTGAGGGTTAGTTAGTTCTCATCTAGAGATAAGGGATTAGGTGAGAGTTTTTATGGATCATGAGAGATATTATGGGAGTTTGTTTGGGATGTAGAGCCTACTTTGGGTTCAAATCAACTTGTATAAATCTAAGTGAGCTCATGACACATGTAAAAGAAGAAGAGTTAGGAAAGAAAGGCTAATTATTAGGCCAATAATTCTCTTGTAAATATCTTATTTCTTTAATGAATTATTTTTTAATATTTCTTTAATGAATTATTTTTGAATATTTGTATGCATTCATTATGTGTGTGGATTTTAGTTTTATGTGGGTTTTATTTTCAATAGTTCGCGCCATCATTTTGGTATCAAAACTAGGTTGAGATTTATTTCTTGTAAATTGTGTGATGGATTGTCTTGTGCTTTTGGAGTCATTGTTGAGTGATTTTTTTTCCTGTTGCTACAAAGAGGGTAGCATTGTTGGAGCAAGGTTCTGTGTGTAATGATCACTGCGAGTGATTGTTGTTTTGTTTGCTACAGATATGGCATCTCAAAATTGAGACCGTGCATTGCTAGTGAGAGAAAAGTGGAGGAGTTATCATCTCTTTATTATTGGAGAATTTGGTCTACTCAGAGGTTGTAGTCATTTCCTTTGGAGTTAGAGACATTGTTATTGACACCTGGTAAGAGACATCTACGCAGAGAAGCAACACAAAGGGTGTGGGATGAAGTTTTAAGGGTGGGGTTTCTAGTGTGCTTAATTGGAGATGGGCCTTCTCAATTGGAAACATAGCTTGTTGTCCCTATGGGGATGAAGCACTGTGATGGAGGCAACGACAGGCTAGAAATATTTCAGTGTATTTTCCAACAATGAGTTGAGCAGGCATAGCACACCCACTTATTACTTCACACCATAGTTATAAAATTTGAATTTAAATTCTGATTTGAATTTGATATGATACGATAAAAATTTGTACAAGAAATTTTCAATTCGGTATCGGTAAAAAAAAAACCATAGTATACATCTTATATATATATATATATATATATATATATATATATATATATATATATATATTTCTTTTCCTATAATCACAATGATTTTTACTTATTTTCATTTTATTCATTTTAAAATTTAAATATTTTGTAATATTTTTTGTCAAAATAGACAATTTTAAAACTGAAATTCACTAATCAAAATCATAACAACACTTATATACTAATCTCTCTCAAAACTACATCTCTCTCTAGACTTTTGTAATTAATATACATTTAAAAAATAAATATTCAAAACTGAAAACTAAATCTTTGCTTAGCTTCAAATGTTATATAAAATCTTTTTTAATTAGTACATATTTAAAAACTAAATATTCAAAACTTATTTTTATTCACACCAAGCCAAGTTTTCCCATGATGCTCTAAAATCCAAAACCCTAGAGAAAAAAAGATTAATTTAAAATTTATATTTCGATAACTCATCTTAATTTAGAATTGTTGTGAATGACCAAAGACTTATATTATATACAATACACTTACACCTCATCAACTTACTAGCCTTGGACAATAATTTATGCAAGTAATTTAAGGTTAATTAAATTACCAAATATTTAGGTTGTTCGAGCATGGAATTTTTTAGAATTTGAATAATTGTTGGATTAGTGAGGAAAAGATGAAAACTAGGTAGGACTTGAACATGAAGACTATTATCACAAAAAATTGATCATCTAACCTTAATTTACTAGATGGATCAAAGTACACCATGTAGGGCCAATTTTACCATAGTAAAATTGCTTTCACTGTGAGAAATTACTTAATAAACCATATTTGTTAAGTCATTTATAATTAAACCCATGAAGAATAATTAAATAAATCACTATTTATTTAATTATCTTTTAGGAATAATTAATTAACATATTGTTCAATCAATATTCCTTGCCACATTTGACCCAATTATGAGAAATAAATAGATAAATCATTAATTATCTCATTTTTCTCTGGGAATAATTAATTAATCACTAAATAGTTATTATTCCTTGTCAAGTTTGACTAAATCCCTTAGGAATAATTAAATAAATTATTATTTTTTTATTATTCCTTAACCATATTTCTTGAGATGATAAATAAATCATTTATTTATTTATTTTTTCTAAATAAAAGTTTAAATATTTTTCTGTCCAAACCAAATATAATAAAATATTCCAAACGGTTAATTATAAAATGGGGTTAATAATATTTTATTATTTCTCATTATTCAAGGACAACCTAATATTTTGATATAAATAGAAGGCTTTTACATTCATTCTTCACTTTTGATTATTTTCATTGTTGCACTCATTGTTATAGCTCTGATTATTATCATTCCCGCACACCATCTTCTTTTTCATTTGATTTCTCATTGAGCTCAAACATTTTGTTCACTAGGTTTTACACATTATAGAGGAGAGAGACTCTACAAAAATCTAAAGACATTGAGGATAGCCAAGAACCCATCCCATAAAGGGGGACTGGTAACATTATTTTTTACCTTCACAAGTGTTGTTTAATAAAATATATTATTTCTATATCTAGTTTCCATTGGATTATTGGACTTATTTGCGCTTATTTTACTATTCCATTTTGTTGTTTAACTATATTTGTTGCATAGATCAGGGCTTTGGCATGTTTTGTTCCTATCATTTGTTGTAGATCTACATTGTTTAACAACCATTTTTATTATTAAATCTCTTTTTCATCCACAACCTATAGTAGTTTATTTTCGTAGACATTCAAGAAGAATTCTACATAGCAGTGAAAAAATATGGAAGATCAAGATCATAGAAAAGACACCTTTTCTTCAATCGTCCTGGAGAAAGAAAAGGAAGAGGATGAAACATCTTTCATGAAGACACAAAGGTAGCAATAAGAGAAGAGTGCCTTGGCATTTGGCACCTTATCATCAAGTCCATGTCATCAGTATGAAGTCTAGTCTTGTCAAAATGTCAGTTTAAGGTGTCATATGATTCATCATGTGCGACATCATTCATGGATCTAATTATGTAATTTTCAATATAATGAGAAATTTGAAGTAAAATGGAAGTCCAATAGTCACCTATAGAATGTGAAAAGTCATGTGGAAGTCAAAGGGTCATATGAAAGTTCAAGATTCATGAGGGGAGTCCAAGAGTCGTAAGGGAGGTGGAGAGTCACCTCATTTGTTATATATGCACCCTCATAGCTCAAGAAAATGACTTTTCACCTTGGCTTCTCCAAATAAGCATTAGAGAGGAAGATAGTTCTTTTGGAGAGAAATTGGTAGCTCTAATGCTCCACTATTGGAGCTAGTGGTGTTCATTGTATCAATGTATCTTGGAAATTTCACTTAATACTTGAAGCTCATTGAGCCAACACACTTTCGTTCATATGTCATAAATGTTGTAAGACTATTATTTGGATGTTTGTCATATATGTTTTTTCATTGGCACTAAAGAAATTGAACTATTTGGTTGGCTTTCGTGATTATCATATTGAATGTGTTTTGTATGTTTTTAATGATCGTTACTTCTATGTGAACTATTTCTCTAGTTGATTAATGATTCTATGATATATATGATCATGCGTCTTTACTAGATTAGTACTATTAGTCTTCTCTTAAAGGCTCACTTTCATTTCCCTCTGGTGAAATAACCTTGATGCATTCTACAACTACATATTCCATAAGGAATACTCACTTGTTTATTCAAAAGTACATGCAAATCAATCTCTTGTGCTTACTATTTGAACAAATGAACATCTCTCAGAAAAATGGTAGTAGGCCCTTATTTCCAGAAGACCTACAAGAAATGGTGCGATGTATAATTGGGACTCACATCGTGGAGACCCCACTACATGTTGGTTGGTTCCAACACCGTCAACATTTTCATGCTAGAAGGAGGGAAACCACCTTTTCATGTTTGATAACTCACCACATCTTAACAAGAAAACTTCCACACAAGGAAATAATATTCCTATTTCCACTCCAAATCATATTCCTCAGAGAGAGGAAACATATCATCCTAGTCCATGACAATATTTCAAGGTTACTTATGAACATCTCCAAACAATTTGACCTATTACTCATTAGTTTGCAAGAGCTCTTGGTTTACTCCCTGTTCTTACCATTCTAACTCATAAACATATAAAGAAAGAAACAACTCCTAGTGTTCTATTGGTTTCTTTGGTGGAATATATGGTTATCACAACCCTTGCAAAGTTGGTTGATCCTACAGAAAGAACAAATAACCAAGGGGAACTTACACCTAATATGGAGAAATTAGATAGTGAAGGCGAAGATTTTCAGTTTTTTGATGAGGACCATCCTGATTATAACGAAGATTTTAACGATGAAGGAGAAGGCTCTTTAGACTGAAAGAAGGAGAAGGAAGGAGGTGAACACATAGTTGATGTAGACTTGGATTGGATGGCCCAAGGGCCACTCGCTCTTCTGGATAATCTTCACTAAGTGATTAAACACCCAGAAATGATGTTGTAAAAGTTTGATCTTGATAAGAAAACAAAGTTTGAAGACCATATTGATGATTTATGCATGCATTTACGAATGCTTGAGGTACGTTTTGATGACATTTATTGTAGACTCTTTCCGTATACTTTAGATGGTAGAGTGTTAGTATTGTGGCACATTATTCTGGCCAATTCAATCTATATTTCGAGGGAGTTTAAGAAGTTTTTTTTAGAAAACATTGTTGATGATAAAACTCTCATCGTGTTATTAAAAGAACTTTGGAATATGAAAATGGGGGACAAAGAAAGAGTAAAATATTTCAACCAAATATTTACTATTTTTTTGAACATGTTCCCTGCAAATGTCAAATCATATGACACCATTATGAAAGATTATTATATAGCTTCCTTGCCAACTAACATTTCAATTTTTGTCAAAAGAGCCACAAAGGATATTTTTGCCTTAAATTTTTTATTTGAAAATGATTTTTGTTCTATTAGAGTCATTTAAGGCATTGATGATCGTAAAGACTCCAAAGGACCTGGTTAGAAAACCCAAGCCTTTTATAAAAAGGCTAAAGAGAAAGATTAATTCGATATGGAAAGCTTGACCAAGTCTTTGAAGTTGCTCAGGAATGAAGTATATGAGTTAAATAGGTCAAGTGAGGAAACCACGAGTAGCAAGTTCACTAAGCTTCCCTTCTTCATAGAGAATAACAACTCTTAACTCGCTAAATCTTCTCAAAGCTCTAATTCAATGTTTTATGTTGAAAGTTGGGGAATGGATAATTACTACAATTTCCATCAAGAGAAAAATTCAGAGAAAACATGTCCCCAAAGGAAACATAACATGACTTCCATGATGACAAATTCTGTAAATAAATTATTGGCAGATGAAATTCCTAAACAAAGTGAAGAATAAAATGAAGCCTTCACGACCAAAGAAAGTTCAGGTGTTGTATAATCTATTAATACATTTCATGTCATATTTGAATGTTGATAAGAAAAGTGTTGATGAACAATCAATGAGTGAAGCTCCTCCTCAACAAACAACTAGTAATTATAATATGAGGAGAAAAGGACCTGTCTCTAAGCAAGACTTCAAGAAGTTGTTGAGAATAATTATTCCACCTTCCTACTCAACCCAAAATTCACAGAATAAGTCTATAAGTTCTACCTCCTTTAAGAAAACTTCCTCCAACAACAGGAACAAGTACATCACTCCTGAAATTTCAATTAAAGCTACACCACTGGATACGTCAGCACAACCCATTACAAATGAAGGTATTATTTACAACATTGTTGAAGACATGGAAAGTTCTTGTGCCAAAATTGCAATCTTTCAGCTCGTGAAGATAACGAGACAATGAGAAATAATTATACAAGAACTTTCATCGCCTTGTTCAGAAGGTAAGGAATTCTTTTCTTCTCGAGTTAAACCCCGTCACTCTCGAGATATTGTTGAGTCTATAGTTAGTGCTGTCAATTTAAATTATAACGCTCTCTACCCCTGTTCCTTTTTACATTTGATATCTTTAATTACAATGTCGATAATTGTTTGGTTGATTATGGTGCATCAACGAATGTTATGCCATTATATTTTTCCCATAAAATTAACGATAAATGGAAAAAGACTAATGCATGATGTTATCACTCAGGTTGTTCCCTTTGACTCCTAAGGGAATACGGCCGAGGTAACCACAGACCAATCTTTGGATCACAGGTCCTAGCCTACCTGCAATCAGAGAGGGCTCTCTCTTTAGAATTTAGCTTTGTTTAAGTAATGTTTAGGCTAGTTATGATGTACTGAGTTTTGTTTAAAGTTTTGGTTGAATGATGTCTTCTAGCAGCTAAAAGGTAATCTTCAGGAGCTTCAGTCCATTGGGCAATGGAGTCTGTGATTATGTGTTGTTTGAGATATTGAGTAAGAGTGATGAAACTGCAGGGCCATATGGGTACTCATGAAACAATCTTCAATTTGTGGTATATGGATTATTTCCAGCCAGCGAGAGGCAACTAAGAATCTTTCACTAAGCTGGTGATGTGAAGGAATGAAATATTAATCAGGAGCAGATTAGAATTCCTGAACAGTATTTACTATGAAAGATTTAGTACGAAAGTGAGCAATTAAGAATTACACATTCATAACTAATTCTGAAGAAAACATTCATAACAGCATAGATTGAGTTTAGGGTGTTCAATGAACAAATCCTGAACTATTCTTTTTCTCTACTGCTAAACATATGAAACATACAGTATAAGTGGATTATGAAAGAGCGGAATACATAAAAAACATGGTTCAGAAAACTTATTGTGACATGAAATAGCGTAGGAATCCTGTAGCAGCAAGCAAGCACACCACAACACTTCAAACAACTCAGAACTTCAGAAATTCCATTAGCTTCCTGTATTGAAAGTCTGAAATTACAGCATAGCTTCTCCAGAAGAAACATCAACAACCCCAATAAGTTTATGCGTGGGGATATATATACAATCGTTTTTACAAAATATCTTAACGATGAGTCATTTGCTCAATAACTGTCTTTACCAACTTTCAAAAATAGCAGATACAATAGTTATTGCTACTTTAAATGGACAATGAATGACTGTTCAGTTCTGTCAGAAATTCTTTGACTTTTGGAGGCAACTGGGTCTGTCGGGTGCTTCGTATTGATTCTGAGTAATACGCCCTTTACTGCTTTGTCGTGGTGCGGCTATCTCAGCCTCGTCATTTGCATCTGTAGGCATCTGCTTTGGTGGTCAAACTTGATTGCTGAGTTGGCCTTTTCCATTGCTTTCCCAGTCAGAGCGAATATATCAATTTTCTGAAAATGCTGACTTGTGATAGAAATACAAAAATATAGTGAGCAACCTGTTTCTTCACAGCAGTGTTTGTATCATGCCCGTCCACCATTCCTGTGTAGGCAATTGGTGTCTTAGGATTATGCCTAAGGTTTCATCTGCCTCAGTATATTTGTAGTAGTTTGGAGGCACTTCAAAAAGATGTCTGATCTCATTCATAATAAAAAATAAATTCTCTAGTTTGTCATAGAGACTCTGCCCAGATGGAGGCCCTGTTTCCTCTGGGACACTTGCTGCTGCAGTGATCTGATTTGTGGCATATGTATTGACCCTCTTGGCATAGTTTTCATGAGACAGTAACCTTCCTGCACTGGTTACCAAGCTGGGAAGACCTCTATTATGTAATGCTGTAATTTTCTCAATGAATTTGTTCACCTCTGTCTGCATTTCTTGACACCTTCTGTCCAATGTTTGTACATGATTTCTCAAAGTGAGCACCCTCTTCACTAGTAAAATGGTATCAGTTCTGTTCGTGATACCCATTGCTGCAAGCTGAGGGCCAATGCGATTGTTAAGGACATTGATCATCCTATGGGCTATTTCAGGCATACTGCCTAGAGATGCCCTTGCTCTTTGACTTTCTTTTTGGGCCCTTCCTATGAGATCCATATGCTCATGGATAGTTTCAATATATTGCCACTGGTCTGTAATAGATTGACCAATATTGGCCCACAGGATTTTCTTGATTTCAACTACGACCTTATCAAGAGAGAGCTCTTTCTCCAGTTCCTTTATTCTCTTCTCAAGAGCCCTCACCTCTCTTGTTTTTTCAGCTACACTTTGCTTGGATTTATCATACTTTTCTTCAATGGCAGCCAATTTATCCTTGGTCTCTTGCAGCTCAGCCATCTGTGCTTCTAAAGCTTCCAGCTCCTTCATCATGTTCTGCATGCTTAGGCTGGGTCCCTGATCTGGTGTTGTTGCTGGCGCTGATGTTGAAGGGCCTGCCTCTGATGTTTGTCCTGTGGGAGGACCTGCTGTAGTAGTAGAAAGTGGCACACCTTCAGTGGATGCAGATATCTGTGCTGGCTGCATTGGTGCCTCACCTTGTCTTGATTTTAGTGCTACCTCTAATGCACTCTCTGTTTCCATCAATCTCTTGTATAAACTCAGGAGTAGAGCAACTACATCCTGATCCTTCTTTTGCTCTGCCACCTCTCCAGTTTGAGGGTGAAGGGTAGCTGGCAGCTTGATATGCTTTCTCATAGCTGCTATGTCTTCATCCCTTTTCTTTAATAATGCTTGCACACCCTTAGGGTCCTTTGGATCATGACCCAACTCTATAATGATCTCTTCCAAGGACTTGATTCTGTTGTCCTTGGCTTGAGATGATGCCTTCTCCAATTCCAGTTGAGCAGCAGTGTTGTGTAAAGAATTTTGTAATTGGTGTGCTAGTAGGGTCTTATCAGCTAATGTGGAATATATCATTTCCCCAGTTTGCCTGTGTAGCTCAATCTGATCCAACGGGTGGATGTCTTTGGCAAAAATTTCTAGATTAGTCCTGATATAGTCGGCAGCTGTTTGAGGTTGCTGCATAGTAGGCCTGAAATGACTAAGAGTCATTTTTTGTTCTTGAATGTCATAAGTAGACATTAATCTCTGTTGATTAGTTGGTTCCATTTTCAAGAGTTGGTTGTAGATTTGGTGTTTGAGGGGCTCATTCCTTTTCTTGATATCTATGAACTGTTGCTTGATGCTAGAGTCTGCCTTAGATCGCTACCTTGAAGAGCTCACCTCTGTCCCATGTGGCATGTCCTGCCCTTGTTGTAAGGAACTAGTCGATGTTTCAATGCTAGGAGGGGGCATATTATCAACTGGTCTCTTTGGTAATTCCTCCTCTGAAAAAGGATTTAGCCTCTGTCTTTTCTCTCCTTGCTGGTCTGTTGAAGTAGTAAGAGGAGTGTCCTCTTGCCTATCCCTTTTCCTTGTCCTTTCTTCATTAGCAGGTGTTTGCAAAATAGAGGACTCAACTGTTACCTCCTGCCTTGGAGGGATTTGCTCTTGTGTCTGCTGCTCTGTAGAGGCACGTTCCTTGGTTGTACCTTCATGCTGCTCTACTTGTTGTTCCACATTTGGAGGTGATTCTTCTTGCTGCATTGTTTTGCCTTTAGCCATGTCTGCTGGTGGATCAGTTGTTTTGGCAGGCTACTGGGGAACGGTAGATGAAGAGGCAGCTTCTCCAAGATGCCGAGGGCCTGAAGACCAAACCTGTCCAAAATATTCCAAGTCAACTGCCTTTTCTAAAGTTTTAATGGCTTTCTCTGCTATTTCTTCTTCAGTATAATCTTCCACTAATGTGCCTTCTTTCCACTCTAATTGGTTAGCATATTTTTCGACTTCTGGAATGCTATTGTGGTCATACGTAGCAAGCCTATGCTTGATTCTTCTGAGGCTTATGAAATGGTTAGGGTCATAGGGTGCCCAATAGAAGCTTGTCTTGAGGTGGAGGGCTTTTAGCATTTGGTCTGCCTCAGCCCAAGCTTCTTCTCTCTTATTAAAGATGAATGGACCCAGTTGATGCTTAATTTTCAGCTGTGCCTTCTTGTTTCTGCTATGGAAGTGAATCATATCTGCATTGCCGAACTGCCTGAAGTATTCTAGTGCAAAGAGTCTCATGGGAACATACTTTGGTAGCCTGTATGGTGCTAACTCACAGCCATATATCCTGATCACTGTATGGTCTTGGTAAAAGTACCAATCCCCAATGCTATAGTTCTTGGACAACTGGAGGATTTTCTGCATATCATCAGTGAGTCTAGGAGGAGGGGAACTCTACAGTACTGAGAAGGCTAGATGAATGAATAGGTCAATAAACTCACAGTAGTTTTATGGTTAATAGTGAATATGATGGCAGACTTATGTCTAGAATATTACAGACCTTCTGTTTCCCTTTGGATCTCGTTTCTTGAGGAAAAGAGGAAAGGCATCAGGCTGATTGTATAATAGCAGATGATATATGAAGGAAGTGTACTTGAATACCCTCTCTCTTTCCAAGTTCATGAATTTTGTTGGCTATAAATGAAGCATAGTCATACTGGACAGGAGGGGGCTGTCCTGGGGTAAAAATGGATAGCACTACCAGTGTTGTCTCATCCACAAACTCACTGGTCTTGAACCCTAGGATGGAGGATATGATGTCTACCAGCAGTCTCTCTATGTCATTGAACCAGTCATGCAGATAAGGAGGAGGTTGTAAGGGCTGGTACTCTGGGCACATAAATAATTGGCCAATTCTTGTAATTTGTGAGTTGGAGAGCTTGGCACCCTGCTCTAGCAAAAGCTGCATAGTGAGAGGAACCAGTGGCCTTGTAGGTTGAAACTGTAGCATTTGGTTGATGGCTTCAGGAGTAATATGGAACAAGACAGAGCCTGAAGGACTCAGAATAGCTCTTTGATTGGGGTCATAGTTTGTGGAGCATTGGTGAATCAAGTCAGGGAACTCATTGACCTGAGGGAGATAGTAAATTGGCAAATTGGATTTCCAGATTCCCAGGAGGTCTGTACCATCTCTGTGCTTCTTTCTCAACTCACAAACTATTTCTATGTGGTATGTGATGCCCCTCTCTACAGTTTCTCTCATCTGATAATCTCTGTCAGCAAGGGCCAACCATTCTAGGTTCTTGTGTGGGGCATTTAATGGGGCAATGTTTAATGCCACAGGGGTCTCCATGGTTACCTGATACTTTAAGTTGTGTTTAAACTTGATTTTCTGGGCACAGCAATATAGAGCAGTGAATTTCCAATGAAGGGGGCAATTTGCAGAGAGGACAAGGTAAATAGGGGAGAAACTGAGTTGAAATGCTCCTGGGAGAGATTAAATGAGCAAATGCTGAGATTTGAGAGTTGCTTTCTTGGTAGATTTGTCTGGCAGATGTTTAGGTTTGCGAATGCGCAAACAAGCTGTGAATTTGTGGTAATTTGGTACAATGTGGAACCTCTGTAGGTGAATTTGGGCTTACAGTGGGAAATGAAGCTCGGTTACTGAGGATTCCTAGCAATTCCTGTGTTTTCTCTCTTTTCTTGCTTGTTTCAGGGAATTATACAAAAACCAAGGCACGCAGAGGGAAACTGATAAATACCTGGGTACAATATGACAATGGTGATGATATACAGGTGAATTCACGGTGCCAGTAGCAAGGAAGCAGTCTTGAGAGTTGGTGGACAAGCAACGTAACTGCTCATGCAGGAGTACAGTGAGTATTTTTGCAAATAACGTGAAAAAATGACTTTTTGGGCAAAATAGGGAAAATTTGGCCTTTGGCGCCTTTTGTTGGATGACGTCAGCATGACATCATAGGTGGGGTCAGGTACGGAATGATGACGTGGCGGTCAGTGAGCGGCTCTACGTGGACAGGTGACATGGCAGACAGCTCGGAGCAATGGCGGATGGGGCGGTAATGTAATGCTGAAGCGGCAATGACGTGGGGGTGACGTGGGAGTGACATATGGAGGAAATAGGAGGGCGGTCAGCAGTAATATCGGACCGCTCATGGTACGGGTGTGGTTTTGGCAGGAGGCCGCCTGACGAAATCCAGAAGCGACACGCGTCCGAGCCCCGATGTCACCTTCTGACAAATTTCGGGCGCTATTGTTCAGGCATCGGGGGTGGTCCGATATTGCTGTGGGCCGTCGGATGGGAGGGCCCGGATCCGACGGTCGACGGGCTGCGGAGGTGATGGGTGGATACGGCGGGTCCCGGCGGGGGCTTTAATAATATTTTTTGTTTTTTGCGGTGCGGCGCGCCGAAATATATACTTTGGAAAATCGAACAAAAGTGGGTTTTTTAACAAAGTTTTATACAATGGCGTGGATAATACACTGTTGTAGGTTTTGCAAAGCGGACCAGGGTAGGAACGGGTTATTGAACTAACCAAGTGTTAACTCAATCCCCAATCTTCAAAGTGAACCAAATATCAAAACCCTTTGATTCTATATCATTCTCCAAACTTTGAAACTATGGCTATAATGCCCAAGGGGGGGTATTTACATATTATTTGGGCTTTTTCACAATAGTGTTATAGTAGTAGGGGAAAAGGGGCACTTAGGGATTTAGATAATAGGGTTAGAAGTCAATGTGAATTGGGGAAATGAGAGATTGGAAGTGAGGAATAGGAAACTAAGTTTAGTGAGTAAACTTAGATTTTTAGGAGTTGATGGGGAATGATTTTACACAAGAAATGTGGCTTCTTTTCGGAGAAGAAAGTGAAAACTTGTCATGAAATTTCCAAGAGGAAATACAAGGAGGATTATTCAGGAAAATCCTGAAGTCATCCATGGGATGTTAGAAAGAGAGTCTTTGGGGGAAAATAGGGGGAGTTAGACATGCTTCTATATTTTTCCTTCAAAATGCTGCATAGATACCTTTGCAACTGCTAACATATGCCTTCTTGATCAAGGCCAAAACTGAATAGGATCAGGATTCTGCAACTTCTGGCTACCTACCCAACTTAGAACCTAGCATTTTTTGTTACTTCAGGGAGGGTGCACTTAGACTTGCAAACCCTCATATGCTCTTTTCTTTTTGCTGCCCTCCTATCTAAATCTACCCTTATATCTTCCAAGGGCCCAGATTAAGCTAGTGGGCTCCTTTCTTTCTCTATCCAGCTATTCATCTGTCAAGTTTAAACTGTTTGAACAGGTACTCATTACCTACTCTAAAACAAGCAATTTAAAACATGGCATGGCCCAACTTGAACTGTTCAGCCATACATCAAGATAGCAGTGGCATTTTGATTGGCCACTTTCCTGGTCTTTCTTTGGGGTTCATTTTAATTCTTTTTTCTTTTGACCATTTCCTTTTCTTGCCTTTTGATTATTCTTTTAAGGCATACCCTCTTTACATTTTTTAACCTTTCACTTTGTTCAAAAAAATGGAACCTTTGTATCATCAAAGATGATCATTTTTAGCACTTCCACTGTCAATCATGAAATATGAAACCCTATTGGTATAGGAGGCTAACACATGAATCATACAGTTTGAAAGATAATTAGTCTAGGAAATTGGTGAACTTAAAAATGTTATCATTCATTTTCCATGAGACCATAGAGTTTACCAATGCATAAAAATTGTTATTGTGAACATTCCTGAAGCCAATGGTTTACTTTTGAGCAAAGACTTCTCAAGCAAATTGCAAGGGTATTTCTCAACTGACTGTACCCATTTAAGGGAAGAAATAATCAGATTTGAGTAGAAATAGAGCCCTATATGAAATATGTTGTGACACAACTTGAGGGAAAAAATGAGCTAGCAGGATTTGCATATGTTATTTTCAGTAATTTATCTCTAGAAGTAGATCATAGATGTTATTTAGCATAATTTTCACCTATCCCAATAGATACACATTTCAAATCCTGCCTCAAAATCCAAATGTTGAAAATGCATCTTGAAATATAGATGTAAATACTATCAATGTAGGAACTAACTCTAGTGCTGCTAACATTTGGACATTGTATTTTGATGGTTCAAAAATGCAGGAGGGTTCTGGGGCTAGTTGTATTTTAATATAGCCACAATAAAACAAACTTTTGATCTCTTTTCACTTGGAATTTGAGTGCACTGACAATGTTGCTAAAAATGAAGTGCTCATTTTGGGTTTAAAGATAGCCATCAACCTCAAAGTTGAAGCATTGAAAGAAATATGTGAATTAGAAATTGTCACATGAAAGGTACTAAATACAATACATTGTCACCTAATCTTTGAAATTATCAATGAGGTATGGAAATCAATTTTTCATTTCCAATATTTTAATATAAATTTTGTTCCTCTGATTTCTAATTTTTTTGTTGATACATTAGAAAATGTTGTTATTAGGTTGTCAAGTTTAAAGGATGGATTTTCAATTGAAATAATTTATTGGCCATCCATGCCCGATAATATTACTAACTTTCGTGTTTTTAATGATGACCAACAGATAATAGAATTTATGGCTAACACTAATGTGTTTAAGGATGCAACCATTGATGATGATGAGCATGAGAAAGCATCTTAGGGTTCAACTCAAGAAATAAAATAAAACCCCATGGTTAAGGGTGTGGTGTGAATAGAAAAGTTGTATGACAAAATTGTCTCAAGGGACCATTTAATACAAAGACTTATAGCTCTACTCTTTTGCACGAACAAGTGAATCTTGGTACAAAAGAAGATCGAATGTATGTAAATATTGGTACTTATTGTACACCTCAAGAGAGGCAAGCTTTCATCTGCCTCTCTAAACAATATTTAGATGTATTCACATGGACATATGATGATCTGAAAATTTATGACGGATAAATAATCTAGCATGTGATTTGCATTGAAGAGTGGGTTAATCCATTTAAGCATAAACTAAGGAAATTACACCCTACAATTGAACCCCTCATTCAAAAGGAACTCAGAAAATTGATATATGTTTATATCATAATTAAGGCTCATCATTCAACATGGTCATTAATCTAGTTCTAGTAAGAATGAAGTTCAGAGAAATATGCTTGTGTGTTGATTTTCACAATTTGAACTGGGCTTCGGTCAAAGATAACTACCCCATGTCATCAATGGGAGAAACTTTTCAAATAGTATTGAGGTAAAAATAGGCTTTAGACAAAGATAACTACCCCTGTTGTTAATGGAACAAATTTTTTAAACCATATCAAGGTCAAAAATGTTCTTGTTGCTAGAATGTTTTTATGGCTAAAACCAAGTTATAGTAGTGGAAATCGATGGACACAAGACCACCTTGAAGACCAAGTGGGTTACTTTCACATTCAAACGAATTCCTTTTGGACAAATTGATGCAAGAGATACATTCCAACAAGCTATGGACATCACATTCCTCGGTTTGATTGGGAAAAATGTTGTGGTATACCTAGATGATGTTACGATATTTTCAAAGAAACATCTGATCACTGGAGTCATGAAAGGCATATTTTCGAGCAATGTTGCAAACACGGGATATATTTAAATCATAATAAGATCATATTTGGAGTGACCGAGGGAAATATCTTGGGCCATATCATCAAAAAGAGTGGGATTAAAGTGCACCCATAAAATGTCAAAGCTATCACGCAGATTCCCTTTCCAGTGAACAAGTATTCTATGCAATGCTTCTTAGGTAAAATTAATTTCCTCCATAAATTCATCTTTGGCTATACACAAATAGTAAAACCATTATAAGATATGATTAAGAAGGATGCAACTTACAAATTGGATAAAAGGTGAAAGGATTCCTTCGCTCATATCAAGAAATTAATTACCAAAGCTCCAGAACTCTATAGTCCAAATTTTGGAAAATATTTCATGTTGTATACTTTCACTTCTAATACTTCTCTTATAGTTGTTCTCATGAAAATGGATGATCAACGTAATGAGCAGCCTATATCATTCATGATTGTTAGATTGCAAGGACCCGAGTTAAACTACCCCACCATTGATAAGCAGTCATATGTGATGTATAAGGCAGTGAAACATTTTAGACCATACCTTCTAAAATATCATGTTATCATGAGTGTGCCTCAGACAATGCTCAGAACGTTGTTTGTTCAACAAGAGTTAGGTGAAATAAGTGTGAACTAGGTAACAAGAATACATTAGTATGATCTTGAATTTAATCTAGTTCACACTATAAAAGGTCGTGGTATATTCCAAGTCATGGTAGAAGCGATTAGCACACTAGAAGAAGAGTCTTCTGGTTGGGAGCATGAAATTAAAATGTGTAACATTGAACAAGCTACCCCCATTGACACATCAACCTCTTGGTACTCATATGTGCAACGATGTCTTAAGCATGGTACCTTTCCCTCACACTTGTTAGCATGACAAAGTGGGCTACTCAGGAGAAAGATCTATCATATCATTCGGCACATAAAGTGATTTTTGAAAAGCACTATAATGGGGTCCTACTCAGATGTCTGGAAGAACCTAATCCAGAAAGGGTATTATGAGATCTCCATGACAGAGTAGCCAATTGGCATTATGCAAGTGATACTACTGCACACAAGATCATGCGATCTAGTTTTTATTGTCCCACACTTTTCAAGGATGCTCATGCATACGCCTACAAATGTTCAATTTGTCAAAATTTTGTCTATCGTGATAGGAGGCTAGTTGTCCCATTACATCCTATTGCAATAGAAGATCCTTTCAAACAATGGGGATTGGATGTCATTAGCAAAATCTTTCCACAATCATCAGAGAAACACTAATACATATTAACTGCTACAAACTATTTCACATAGTGGACTAAAGTAGTTCCTCTCAAACAAGTGAATGAACATGAAGTAATCAATTTCCTCAAACATAACATCGTCACCATGTTTTTGTTCCTACATCACTTTTTTATGTTAATGAAATTTATTTTTCATCGCTTTAACTTTGTGATTTTACATTAGAAAATGATATTTTTGTAAAACATTCATCTAACTGTTATCCACAGGGTAACAGTCTTGTTGAGTCAACCAATAAAAATCTGATTTGTATCATCAAGAAAACCATTCACTATAAACAAAATAACTAACACAATGTTTTGGTGAACTCTCCATGGGATGACCATGTTACACCTAAACCCTCTCTCAAAACCTCTCCTTACTTTTTGGTGTATGGGAAAGAAGCCATCCTACCTTCGAACATATATCTACCATCCCTTCTAATTTCTCAAGAGTCACAAGGTAAGCCTTGTCTCATTGTTTAGAGTAGGGTAAAAACTCATTTGAAGCTACATAAATAATGGAGAAAAGCTAAATAAAAGATTTCCATTCATCAAAGTTCTATCAAGTGATGGTTTGATGAGAAGTCTGCAGGGAAAAAGGGATTTAGTGTGGAAGACTTATTATTGAAGTGGGATAAATCCCACGAAGAGAAAGGGAAGCACACTAAATTCCAATCCCTAAGGATTGGACCATTTATTGTTTGTGATAATATTGGACACCATACTTATCGCCTCCAATATTTTGATGGGAATATGGATTCTTTTCCTATCAATGGACAAGATTTGAAACAATATTTTCAATAAAAATCTAGGGTTGTGTCACTACCTAATGTACATATTTATTTTCTAGTTTTTAGTTTTTCTATTTTTTTACTTTATGTTCAGGCTTTTTTGTTGTCTTTTGCATTGTTCTTGTGAATAAAGCCTTGTGTGAAAGTGTTTTGTTTGGTTAAAATGTGTGTAACAAAATGAAAATGGCTTCTGACACTACAACATTTGGCTAACTGTTCGCCCCTCTTCCTTATATTCGTTGATATCTTTCGGCCAATGACGTTTCAATGGAAAATGTGATCTTCCTGTGAGTACATCTTTCTGTAGAACCATGATACCCATATCAATCCTAGGAGCCTCATTTCTAATCTCAGCTTTGTAATTTTTCAGTGTTTTGCATATTAATCCAATCAACTAGAGAAGAACAATGGGAAAATATTTAATGTGCAAACTTATATCATAGGCTATATATTCTTCTCTGAAGGAATAACCTCTAATACTCTCAATAAGTTCAGATCCCTCTTCTACCCCATTGAAATAAATAAGTTCCCTTGCAATGTTCTATAAATAAAATAAATAAGGGGAAAGAAGAGAAAGGCTTTATACGCAAAGAGGTGAAGCAAGCAACTTCATTGGGGTACTGTCCAAGCTCATTGGTAGGGAAGCGATGCTTGTGTTCCTATAATGACTCCACCATGGTATTGAATAGGCTCACTACATTGGAGCAATAACATAGATGAAAAATCATACTCTTATTATCTTAAACTCGCGAACTATACCACCCTTCTCCTAAATCAAAAAAATTGTGATATATCTAAGCTTATGAATGTGTCTAAATGAGAAATAAATGGAGGGATCTATGTCTATAATTAGTTTAATTGGGAAATCGGTAGTAATCCACATGATGAATAAATACTTCCTAAAGAACTAGACCTTGTACACAGAGTTAGACCAAGGCGGAGAAGCTGGAATTATACCAGTGTGTTGCCAAGTGTTAGTGATGCTACAACACCCTCCAAAATTTTATCCTACGTCCAATTTAAGAACTTATGTTTACATTTGAATCTATCCTTTATAGCTGTAAGATTCATCCCATGTAAATCCTCTAAGTTTTCTAATCCCTTTTAGAAGAAAACCAAAGTGTCATATTTTGGCGTAGGAAGTTTCGTTGTAACACCACCTCCCACATTTACCCACTTTCATCAGCCTCCAAGGGTAAATATATGATGCAGACTTACTACTACATGAATCAACCTCCTAAATCAACTTAAAGGAAATGAAGTCGATGAATGATGACTTTACTGACTTCCCTAAGGTGATACAAGGCCCCAAAGAGCAAAACTACCCTTCCAGGTGATCAAACCCTGATTCAACATTCTTTTTTCATTGACATGGACTCCAAATTTTGGCATAAAACTACATGAATTCAATTATAACCCTCAGGTCACATGCATGACCCTACAAGGGAGTGACTGTAGTATTTTTCACCCACTTCTATGCCTGTGACTGCAAGATCTAAGGTGCTTGTGTAGGGCTAGTCTCCAGACCACTGCCCAAAACTTGATGAAACTTTCCAAAAAAATAAATGACATAAATAAAAATATTCTAAAAAAAAACTTGATCAATGACTTGACCTCACTAAGCCTATCCATGACACAAATTTCATCAAACATATGGATGACATGTAATCTACAGGTCATGAATGTATATCTGAAGATAGGGGTCTAGAACTTATCTAAGATTCACCAAGAAGGTCTAATGCCCTTTCATAACAACTGTAATAAAAAAATGTAGTCCATGCATTCATCAACCATTCATATATTCTACAAACGTGTCAAGAGCCATAAACGATATACATCATATAACTAGTAGATAATCAACTAATAACCGACATATAAATCAGTAAATAACCAACATATAAACCATGGAAACTTAGCCATAATATCACCATCATAATCAATACGTATGCTCATATATAACAATAGAAAATACCTCTTATTAAAATATAAAAATTCCAACGAAGTCAGAGACTTCCATGTACCACCCAACCATAGATTGGGTAAACCAAATATTTATTTTATCTAGTTGCCCTAGTGCCATATTCCAAGCATGAATGTGGTATCTCATGGAATAACCAAAAAAAAACAAAACTAGGGCTTCCATAGGCCAAACCACCTCAACCGTCAACTAGTGATTCCACCTCATGGTCAGACATCTTTAGCCCTCACCATATCGGTCTCTACCTAAGTTTTCGAAGGCTCCAAAGGTTTGTTCCAACCCAACACCAGGGCTAGTAACTCAACCCACAACTACTACATGGATCTAGAGTGTTTGTCCAACCAAGGCTCTAAGACTAATATATCAACCCACCAAGGGCTCGAGAGTCTTTTTCTAACCAAGGATTCCTGGACTAGTAACTCTACTGAAGCTATTCCAAGGCTTCCATAACATTTTCCCAACGAATGCTCCAGGAACTAATAAATCAACCCATAGCCATGAGGAACATGAGCACCAATCAGGAAAGAAAAAGGGAAAACACACAACACCATGGATATCCAGTAAATGGAAAGGCTAGGAAAAACCACTGTCAATCCACGCCATCCTCCATACCAACGAAAAATCATAACCAATAAATGACATACATGTGTCATGCATGCCAAAACTATAAAGGAAACAACACATGCAACTCGATACTGGCATGTCAATCTAGTTGTAGCTATTGATCCCACAGTTCCCTTACACTTTCCTACTTTCCATTTCATTCTTTCTCCAAATCCAATGAGATCCATCAATTCTCCAAGAAACATCTAAGCGTGTAAGAGTATGAGAGAGAGAGAATAGAGAGATAGCTCCAAAATTGAAATGAAAAAATTCTTCACTGACAAAAGCTTCCAATGAAAAAATCCATGAACTGATCCCCATAAGACTTTTTATCAATGAGGCCTTTATTTTCTTCATTTTCCATCATTTTTACTTCAATTTTCTTATCATGCAAATATGTTACCTTTCACCTTCATTTTCTCCTATTTTCCATTATTTTCATAAATAAATGACAATTAATGCCTCTTTACCTTTGCCAATTCCGTTTTGGATTTCCTTAGCCATAAATAAACCAAAGAAACACCCACTAGGATGTTTTTACCACCATTCAACTTGGAATACATGTCCCATGCCGTTGTTCTTATATATACATACATACATACATACATACATATATATATATATATATTTATTTATTTTACATCAATTTTTAATCAGGGTTGTTACAGTCGCACATTGAGAAAGAAGTGTTATGATCTATTTAAAGAGGTAACTTTGGTACAGATGGGTCCTACCTATCATATAGACATATACATTACTCATTTCAAAATATTTATTGACTGTTGTACTAGTGTCATCATTGTCACCACAAAGTGTATCTTAAGTGTCACACTTGGACGAAGGTTTTTCTTTCTGTCACATTAAGAGGACCATGTTGTTTTGAGTGTTGAGTGTTCTATGTTGTGTCGTTGATGATTTTGAGTGTGTGTTTGTTATGTATAATTCTTCTTGCATGTGTATGAAAAGAAACTACTTTAGGCTATGGGAATAGAATATATTTTATTAAACAACACCTGTGAAGGGAATAAGTAATATTTCCAGTCCCCCTCTATGGGATGGGTTCTTCACTATCCTCAATGTCTTCAACTTTTTGTAGAGTCTCTCTCCTCTATAATGTGTAAAACCCAGTGAACAAAATGTTTGAGCCCAATGAGAACTCAAATGAAAAATAATATGGTGTGCGACAATGATAATAATCAGAGCTACAATAGTGAGTGCATGATCTAGGTTGATATTCGTGGCCACCGACCAATTCCACTTGGGCCCCCACCATTGTTTCTTTCAGCTTTTTAGTTTCCTTAATTGTATCAAACTTGACTATTTTTAGCGATTTTTTGGGTCCTGAACTTCTGGAGCCATTTTTAGGCCCTAAATGACATTTTTTGGGAACTCTTCCCAATGTTGGAGTCCTCTGATAGATCTTTCTAACAAGGTATTGTGTGCATCAAACAGAGATCATATGCCAAAGTTATGACCCCAGGAAGTTGATGTACCAATTTACCCAAAATGGGGCCCATAGTTTGCTGCTTCATCTCCTAGGGTTAGGTTTTTGGATGTTCAAGGTTTTCCATTATTTCTCAACAATAAATAGGCCTTTGAGCCTTATTGTAAGATAGTTTAGAGGCATGTAGCCGCTACATCTCTTCTCAGAGATAAGCCACCATCACCCTAGCTAGTTTATTTCCATTTCGGTTTGTAAGCATATTTCAGTATTTTACAGTAATGAAATGAAGTATTATTTCTATTGCATCTCTGTATGTATGGTTATATCTATAATTTGTTGTGTTCCTATTTAAATCTAGATCAGTGGTATTAGAGCGGTTTGCTCTTTCTCTCTCTTTCTTTGCATGTCCCCAATGAGTTTGGGATGTAAGGAGTTAGGGCTTGAACTGGTCGAACCTTTGCAAGACCAGCCTCGCAAATCTTGATGGCCTCCCATGGCAGATGAAAATAAAGACGAGGGGGTAGGATATCCTATCAAAATCTTGCTCGTAGAGGCCCTCGAGTGACATAGGAATGAGATGATGGAAAACTTTGCCCAAATCCTTCAGTGGCTACCCATGGGTGACACATCTACTTTTAGCAGCTACTCTGGAAGCACCACACCCTTTAAGCTACAAGTTAACTTTCACATTCCCATATTTGACGGTCAGATACATGCAGACATTGTAGATAAATGGTTAAATTTTCCAGAAGGGTATTTTTATGTTCATGATTTTTCCGGACGGGAAAATATTACTTTCGCTCTTCTCAAAGCTGCCCCTCATGACAAGGACTGGTGAGAAACCTACTGTGAGCAGAAGGATGAAAGTATGACCTCACTATTTTTAGCCGCACCCACTTGGAATTCATTCCAGGATTCCATAAAGGAGTAGTACTACCCTGTCAGAAGCTATGAGGATCAATACATAAATTGGACCATGCTGCAGTAGCGAAGAGACGAAGATGTGCCAGAGTTTACCAATATTTTCCATGCACTTCACACAAAGTTGGGTATCAAGGATTCAGAGTAGCATTTGGTACTCAAATATTGTGACTGCCTACATAGGTATATCCAAGAAGAAATATAATTCTTGAACATCTACTCACTCGGTACGACATATTGATATGCCATCAAGATCTAGAAAAATTTTAAACAGAAGAAGCAAGACTTTGGATCCCCTAATCTAAAGCAAAGGAAGGGTGCCCCCAAACCACAGAACAAAGGACAAAGCCAAGGCGGGGTGGCCCAAGACAACCCACCAAAGCTACAAGCAAAGAACAGTGCCGTGAAGCTGAAAAGGGACACGGGAAAGTGCTGTGAGTTCCATAAGAGCTCCACTCACAACACAAGTGAGTGTTCGGCCAAGAAGTCACTGGTGGCTAAGCTGAAGGTTTCAAAATCAGATGCATGTTTTGACTTTGAGTTAGAACCCGAAAATGGGAATAACAAAGGGAAGAATATTATTGATGCAGAGCCTAATGCCACCGTTTCCACCACAAAGATATATAATGAGGAACTAGAAGATCAGAGGAGAAGGAGCACCTCTTCCACTCCCATATGTGGGTAAAGGGCTCCCCACTACAGTTCATTATTTACAGCGAGAGCCAAAAGAGCCTCGTTTCGGAAGAGGTCATGAAGTGGTTGGGCTTACCGACCACAACAAATCCACAACTGTACACCATTGTGTGGCTTCACCAAGGACGGGATCTTCGCATGAACCAACAGTGTCACCTTCCATACAACATCAAGCCCTTCATGGATGAGGTATTGTGTGACATTACTCCCCTCGATGTTTGTGATGTATTATTAGGCCAACCATACTTGTGGAAACGACATGTTATGTATGAATCAAGGCCCCATGCTGTTATTGTTACCTTGGGAAATAATTTGTACAGGATATCGAAGGTAGAACCGCCTACCGCCATCTCTCTAGTTACTACAAAACAATGTAATAAGCTCATTTCCAAAACCAGGAAATTTATTTTCCTAATTATAAGCCATCAAGGAAAGAAGAAGACAGTGGCCACGACCTTTAAACATGGCCCTTCTGCATGACAAATATAGATGGACAAGGTCATGGAGGAGTATGAGGACATCCTCACCTCCCCTGTAGGGGTTCCTCTGCATTGTCAGGTCAAGCACTCCATCAATCTAACCCTAGGTGCACCACTGCCCAATCGACCAATCTATCAGTGCTCCATTCTGAAGAACGATGAAATCAAGAGGAAAATTCAGGAGCTATTGCAGAAAGGTCACATCCATCGGAGCTCATCACCCTGTGGGAGCTTGATCATGTTGGTATAGAAGAGGGATGAGACTTGGAGACTCTATATTGACTATCGAGCGTTGAACAAGACCATTGTCGGTAATAGGTAACTGATCCCACATATTGATGACCTCCTGGACCAACTAAAGGGGTAAAAATATTTCAACAAGATCGATTTGAAGTCAGGATATCACCAGGTACCAATCGAACCCTCCGATATGTGGAAGACTGCCTTCAAAGCTAAGGAGGGCCCTTTCGAATGGTTGGTTATGCCTTTCAAATTGACAAATGCTCCTACAAACTTCATGAGGCTAATGGATGGCATCTTGTGACCATGCACCAATTCCTTTGTAGCGGTATACTTGGATGACATCTTGATCTTCAGCTAGAGTTGGGAAGAGAACTTTCACCACATCTGATAGGTTCTCCAAACATTGTGGCAACACAAGTTATGTGCCAATTTGGAGAAATGCACTTCTAGCATGACCTAGGTTTAGTATCTGGGATACATTATTGATGAACAGTGGGTGCATGTGGATCCATCCAAGATCCAAGTCATTCGGGATTGGCCATTTCCAACCACTCTGATAGAGCTCCGTAGGTTTCTGGTTCTTGCCAACTTCTACTGCAGGTTCGTGTTGGGATTTTCTCATATCACTTGGCCCTTGAGTCAACTCACCAAGGGAGGAGTGAAAGCAAAATTATTTTGGTCTGAATCTCAATAGAAGGCATTCAAAGAGTTGTAATATCGTCTATGCTCGACACCAGTTCTCTCATTGCCAGACTTGCAACAATCATTTGAGGTTGAGACAGATGCCTTTGACTATGCTATTGGGATAGTCCTTACTCAACAAGGGCATCCAATGGCATATCACAGTGAGACACTTTTAGACGTAGTTCGAAAGTATCCCACTTTTGACAAAGAGATGTATTCCATTGTGCAAGCCTACCGACAATGGAAGCATTACATTTTGGGGAAGGAAACGGTCATCCACACAGACCACTAGTCCCTGCAGTTCATACAATCCCAAGGGAAATTGTAGAATGATTGCCATTAGAAGTGGTCCACATACCTACAACAGTTCCATTTGAATATCAAGTATAAGAAGGGCAGCACCAATAATGTTGCAAATTTTCTCAGTCGACCACTGATCATGGCATTAACCACCGTGCTCAACTCTTGTAGGCACGAGACTTATGATTGGCCACTTGTCTATAAAAGGGACCTAGAATTTGGCCACACATACTAGACACTCTTGGAGGGTCAGCATGTTCTAGATTTTCACCTCCAGGATGCCCTGTTATGCCACCTGGGTCTCAAGTGAGCGTGCCGAGATGATTTTGGAAGCACACTACAGTTGGGCTACTCAGCATTTCAGGATTGAGAAAATGGTGGTAGTATTGCAGAAGTATTTCTATTGGCTGAATCTTCAACAGGATGTTGGGAAGTACGTCAAATCATGCACTGCCTTTGCCATTGCCAAACAGAGCATCAAGAAGCAAGGCCTCTATACCCTGTCGCCTACCCCTATTCGACCTTGGGAATCCATCTCCATGGATTACATGTCAAACCTTCCTTCTACTAAGCATGGAAATGCCTTTGTTTTTGTGGTCATCGACAGGTTCTCAAAGATGGCCATTATGGCGGCCTGCAAGAAGAATATCATAACAGAAGCCAATACTAAATTCTTCTTTGAATGAGTGTGGGTACCCTTCTAGATCCCACATTCTATCATCTCAAATTAGGACAACAGGTTCCTTAGTACATTTCGGCCCAGTCTGTGGTCAATGCTAGACACCAAACTCACTAATTCCATAGCCTTCCATCCCCAAACTGATGGCCAGACAATGGTTGTCAACAAGATGATTGTACACATTTTGTGCATGTACAACTCAAAGAATCCATGCACATGGGATGAGAACCTCCTCTGTGTTCAACACAACTATAATTGGGCTCTCCACACCTTGACTGGCCACAACCCTTTTCAAGTGGGCTTGGGATTCTAGCTACTATGTCCCATTGATGTGGCCATGCCATTTGCATCTACTCAGGTAGATTGGGCTCATGTCTATTACAAAACAAATAAGGCAAACAACTTCATTGAGCACATCCAACATATTCGCTAGCAGGTCCATGACATTCTGGAGAAATAAAATGCCAATTATGAGCAGCAACATGATCAACATCGGGTTCCACACAATTTTCAGGTGGGTGACAAAGTCTGGTTGCATTTGCAAAAGGAATGCCTTACCGGAGCCTATTTGAAACTCAGACCACTCTGATATGGTCCTTACACCATTACCAAGGCTATGGGAGATAATGCATTTAAGCTCAACATTCCCCAATTCCTTGGCATGCACCCAGTGTTCAACGTGGACCACCTTCAGCCATACTTTCCACCATTACAGGAAACAACTGACATTGTAGAACAACTCACACCCATAGAGTTAAATCCAGATTGCATGGAACAAGCTGCAACTGACCGAATCATGGACACACAGATCAAGCACACTCACAAGTAGAATATCCAACTGTATCAAGTTGTTAAAGTAGGCCAACTCCTTCACCAGGGAAAGTGGCTCACCAAGGACCAAGTTTAGCAAAAGTTTCCTCATCTCATGGAGGAACTCAATGAAATGGGGACCATTGATTCCTAAGGGGGGAGGAATGATCCAAGTGGATATTGGTGGCCACCTGCCAATTCCACTTGGACCCCCACCATTGTTTCTTTTAGCTTTTCATTTTCCTTGATTGTAGCGTAGTTTACTATTTTTAACATTTTTTCGGGTCCTGAACTTTCGAAGTTGTTTTGAGGCCCTAAACGATGTTTTTATGGAAAACTAGGAGCAACATGGGTCCAGGGACAGATGTTTCTCTTCCCAAAGTTGTAGTCCTCTGATAGATCTTTCTAACAAGGTATTGGGCACATCAAACAGAGATCATATACCAAAGTTACGACCCCAGGAAGTTGATGTACCAACTTACCCAAAACAGGGCCCATAGTTTGGTGCTTCATCTCCTAGGGTTAGGTTTTTGGATGTTTAGGGTTTTCCATTGTTTTAAAACAATAAATAGGCCTTCAAGCCTCATTGTAAGATAGTTCAGAGGCATGTAGCCGCCACATCTCTTCTCAAAGATAATCTACCATCACCCTAGCTAGTTTATTTCCATTTCTGTTTGTAAGCATTTTTCAGTATTTTAAAGTAATGAAATGAAGTATTATTTCTACTGCATCTCTGTATGTATGGTTATATCTGTAATTCGTTACGTTCCTGTTTAAATCTGGATCAGTGCAACAATGAAAATAATCAAAAGTGAAGAATGAATGTAAAACCCTTCCATTTATAACAAAATATTAGGTTATCCTCGAATAATGAGCAATAATAAAATATTATTAACCCCATTATAGAATTAACCATTTGGAATATTTTATTATTAGTTTGGAGGGAAAAAGTATTTAAACTTTTTTTTAGAAATAATAAAAAAATAAATGATTTATTTATCATGTCAAGAAATATGGTTAAGGAATAATAAACAAATAATGATTTATTTTATTATTCCTAACGGGTTTAGTCGAACTTGACAAGGAATAATAACTAATTAGTGATTAATTAATTATTCCAAGAGAAAAATAAGATAATTAATGATTTATCTATTTATTTCTCATAACTGTGTCAAATTTGACAAGGAATATTAATTTAACAATGGTTTAATTAATTATGCGTAGAATTAATTAAATCAATAATGATTTATTTAATTATTCTTAATTGGTTTAATTATAAATGACTTCACAAATGTGGTTTATTAAGTAATTTCTCACAATGAAAGAAATTTTACTATGGTAAAATTGGCCCTACATGGTGTACTTTGATCCATCTAGTAAATTAAGGATGGATGATCATATTTTTGTGAGAACAGACTGCCCCCCAATGTACGAGTGTTAGGATAAAAACGTATGACCAAAGTATGTTGTAAGGACACAATCACTAGACAACGAAGTGGAGCTGAGAGAGAGAGAGAGAGAGATAGAGAATAATGGAGCTGAAGCAAAAGAGGATAGTGACAAAGGGGTGAGACCAATGCAAGTCTCCTTTTATGTTGTGCTACCGGATCTCAGTGAGGTAGGGGAGGCATACCTATACCGACCAAGATAACTTCATATAAAAATAATGATGTGCCTAGAAACATGAAACTGAGCAATAAAATACATGCTGAATGGTACATGACATGCTGGCATAAATGAGCTAGAAAATAATACAAAGTGTCCCATATACATAATGCACCTGGAAAAACAATTAGCAATGACTGAGTACAATAACATTTGAGTACATGATATATAATGGCCCTTCCCTCAAAAAATGGGTGGGAGGGAGGGTAGAACAACCAAAGAAGCCTTGCTGAACAAGAAGGGGCTCTACAAAACTAAATTGATCATTTGCAGGAGATATGCATGTCATAAGCATTGTAAGTGGCAGGAACAAAAGCCATCAAATCTACGAAACTGTGCCTGAGGCTGTAGCATAATAGCAAGACATTCGGGCATGCAGGGGGGCTACCTAAAGGGCCATCCCCTCATGAGGTCTTAAACATCTCACACACACTTGGGAATCACTAGTACAATCTGCTGCATGACTGGACCATCAAATGTATGAATCACGAACATGAAATAGTCAAGTCAAAGGGAAATGATGAATCCCTTTGCTTGATCCTAGGCATCAAACGAGAGTGGAAGGTGGAACCAACATACACCACCCTCTAGGCCATTCTTTTGGAATAGACATGCTGATGTCGACAGAATAGGGCCTGCCATAGGTGAGGCAATGAGGATCCTCAACTAAGGCACAAGGGAAAATAGTAATGTGACTGATGGACTAACACTAGGGACAATGGGGAAAATGGTACTGAGGGACAAATAGATGACTTCCCTTGTCAGAGCATAAAGTGCATGGTTAACCTGGTAGCGATTGAATCAACTCCGGGGGGGATGGTGGATAGTATGATTGAAGGCCAAAATGGGAACACAAGATGAAGATGATGCAAATATGGATGGAATACTATGACATGATATAATGCGATGCAAAACAGACTCCATGGATGTAAAGGTGACTCATCATGGATGCTCTGAACAAGGGTGACTTGGTGACATTGCCACATAGAATAGGCTTGGTGGGCACCATGAAAACATTAAAAAATGATGGTTTCTCATCAAAAAAATTGAAAGTTGAGACAAAAAGCACCAAGGGAAGATACTCCCCAAAGTACAAGCATCGCATATGAAGAAATTCAATTTTGAGAGGCAACGAAGTGACCCTTCTTTGAAAAATGGCTTCCTGGTGAAGTGTCAAATAATAAAAAATTAAGGGAGATCCATTATAATACTCTATGAAAGCTTTCCAATGGTGTTGATGGTTTGTCAAACTGAGCTATAATGTCATCGCAATGGTTGACTGAAAGACTCTGGGTTATTTTTCTAAAAGGATGTTTTCCCTCCGATTTGAATTCATTTGCTAAGCCAGTTGTGGTAAATTTGGAGAGTTCGGAAAGGCTCTAAATATTGTGGATATCGTAGCAAAAAAATTGACCATCAAAATCAAGATCAATGACTTTAAGGTAGGTGGCCTTACTCATCTCTTCAGTTTCAATGGTCTATTTCCCAATTTTAGTGCCCCGCAACTCCCTGGGAGACCCCTACTTCTCTTCTCGGCAAGATTACACTTTTTGGCCTAGAACTACAATCTAGCTTGCAGGAAAGAGGGGAAAACTTGCGAACTCATAGTTTATGGGCATAAAATGAGGATTTGGAGCTGAGAAGGAGGGTGGTCTATTAGTTTGGTGGGGGTTGTAGGTTTATCATCCAAGGTTAGTGTTTTCTTCTTTGTATTGAAAAGACATGTGTTTTGTGTATGGTTGTCTTTTGTGGTATACATGTGATAAATTCCAATCTAGAATGTTAGTAGAAATGGTATCTACATAGTTATTTGCTACTCTAGGAATATGACTGAAAGTAATAGTTTCAAATTCATGTACCAACAACTTAACTCATAGATATTTTCTAAATAGGACTTGGTTTTGCACGTGATACACATCGTTCAATTACATGATAAGAAACAAGGAATCTAAACAAACATGAAGATGGAGGATGCGATGATCAAGGGCATCGACTAAGAAACCTCTCAGTACATCGCATTTATCCTAGTTATTAGTGGAATATCCAATGCACATGCCATTCAAGTATATTAATGTATGCACGAGGGTGAAAATGGCAGAGGCTGCTGAGGCTAGATTCCTATAGAAGTGACTCGCACCGTCGGCATAAACGATATATGGTGTGGATGATGGATCCATCTGAAATGTGAAAAAGACAACATATGAGGTAATGCAACCTACCTAAATGCATGACAAAAATAAATACACACAAATCAATGGGATATTCTATGAGTGAAATTTTTTTAGGTAGAGTGCATTGGGAGGATTAGGAAGGAGGAAGCCTTCAAAATCCTCTAGCAGAGATGTCCCCTTGCCTAAGTGCAAGGGTAATCATGGGTAGACATAACTTCCATGATGTCTTCATTAGAATGGGATATGGGTGAACAGAAGGAAGACTGACTACATGATGTGGTGGAGGTACGTCATGCATCACCATGAGAAGTAAGTCTCACATATGCATCATCTGGAATGGTAGACGATGAGATAGTTGATGAAAAGTCTACCAATGTTGAGGCCAGGGCTTCCAATTGAGGAGGGTCGATAGAAGCACGGGCAAAAACCTTAGAGAGGTTTTCCTACGAGGAACTCAAAGATGATGAGAGGTATAGGATATGGACCATGGAGTCCGTCATCTCGACATCAATGCGAGGGATCACGATGGTGGGACTAGAGTCCCCCTATTCTAGTGTACTAGTGGTACCAGAATCCATGGGTATAGGAGTAGGTGATCCACTATGAGTGGCCTCGTATTCAAAAGTGCTTGAAGGAAATCACGAAATTTGTCGAGACAAGGGAAACAATGGGAATAGTGGCCATAATGATCGCACAAGGCACAAGGGTGATTTGTGCACAATGTTTTGAGTTTCTTTGCTGGTCTTGGTAAGGTAACTTGGACCTCAGGAATATTTTACTCAGGGAACGTTTCATGAACTAAAGGTTTGAGACAAGGAAGCTCAAGACAATTATTGGTGGCATGCCCAACAACCTCACACAAAGCACATGGAGATGTTCTCTTTGGAACTTTGGGAGTGGAAGGTGTTTGGGAAGCCTTGTCCTTAGGTTCCTTCTTCTTGGCTTTGTCCCCCTATCTAGATTCTTTTCCAATAGGAGTAAGTTCTTGTTGAGGATGTGGTGGAATTGGAGCAGTGACGGGTGTCATTAGGATCGATTGAACCGAGGTCAAAGCATGATATTATCTGAGCTGACCAGGTAGAGTGTTCGTTGGGGCATCAATGTACCACACTGGGATCCCCAAAGTCATATTAGGGAGAGTCAACGAAGCCATGACAGGGACATAAAAGATTCCTACAAGAGGAAACAAGAAAGGTATCTGTGGTGCAGGGAAATGTCCTGGCAGAAAAAGTCTTGGATGTTTAAGGCATGGAGGAATAGTTCATGGTGTGAACAAAGGAGAGGCACCCATAAACAAAGGAGGTCTTGGGGGAGTGGGTCCAGATGGCTTAGCTGAGATGGTAATAGTAGGGCATTGAGGAGCTGACTATTGATCAGATGTACAAGACTACTTTTGACCATCCCCTGACACTTGTAACATGAAAAGACTCAAAGAGCTAGGCTCAGAGATAAGAGGGGGAGGACTAGGTAAATCACCCAAAAATGAGGAATCTTTGTAGACTCTGGGTGAAACAAGGGTGAGAGGGGTAGAAGATTGCTTTTTGGAAATTGACAAGATAATGGACTCAGGGGAGGTCACGGATGATGACTCATAGTATTTCAATTGATCGATAATGAAGATCTTCCTTTCATGGGGGAAGCACATCTTGCAGAAAAAGTAGATGCGATAATTGACATGGCATAAGTGTAACTACAACCCAATATAATATTGTAATCTAGAGGGCATCAATAACCTCAATGTCTACTTGGATAGTGCTTCCCGTAAGAGTCACTAGACAATTGCGATACATGCCGAGAGACTGGTAGGAGTGACTGTCCCAAGCCCTTAAAGTGATGGTGGATTGGGATAGTTCAGGTGACTTGAGTTTCTTCCAAATGGCAGTGGACATCATGTAGGTGGATGTAGCTTCATCAATAATGCATCAAGAGATGATGTAATTATGGACTTGGGCATCTATTTGGAAAGCAATGGATGGAGGTAATGGAGGATGTTCTGACGTATCAACAGGAAAGATAATCAAACGATCATCTAAAGGATCTACTGTGCCCAAAGCAGTTAGTAGAGCTTTATTTTGAGATGGGGCATGACTAGAGGACTTCCAACATTGACTTGGAAGTAGGGGATTGTGCCAAGTCATCTACTATACTATATGTATGGGAAGCTTAGTTAAAAGTCGCGTTATGGTGTAATGGTCCCTAGGGGATCTTGGGAATTGACTCAACTTTAGGTTGAGGGATCTGTAAAAACCATTTGGTGTCATAAGAGGCTAGTAGATGCTTTGGTTTTAGACTTAGTGCGGACAAAGTCGATGGCTTGTCATATTGACGTGACTGAATTTTCAAGTTGACATCAGAGGTATTGAGCTCATTAGAATTCATCATCAGGCTCTACTAGTGACCAAGTGCAGAAGATTGGGGAGGATGGTTAGCTTGACCTTGATGAGGTTGGTCAATAACAAATCCTTGGTGAGGGAAAGTATTTGTGAGCATATTCAGTTTAGATGGTGCAAGATTCTGAGGCAATTGGTGGATGGGCAGTAGACCTCTAGAAGCTTCTTGGGAAACCCACATTTTGTGCATTTGGGATAAGAGGGGACACTCATGAGTATAATGGCCATGTACACCACAACATGCTCAATTCTTTTTCATACGAGTAGCCTTGGTATTCTTGGTTTGGTTGTGTTATTGCTGGTTGTTGGTGTTAGGCAGGTTCCCTTGGGATTCATTAGGTTGACTACCTTGGTAACCCTGGTTACTATTATTACCTTTCCCCTTATTCTTTTCCTTCAAATTTTGGGGATTGGTCGCACTCTGCTATGTAAACACTTGACCCTAAGGGTGCAGTGGCTGCTGGGGCTGAGGATCCATGGGAGGCTACAGTGTTAATTCCTGAGGGCCTAAAGAGCTCGGCAGTGCATAGGTATAATATGGTGAAGTGGAAATAGTCTCGTAAAGAGGTTGAGCACTTGCTAGCCCTAGTATCTGCTAACGTGGTTGGGTAAATACGTAAGAGGTGCTTTGTCATGAATACACGTTGCAGCAGGAGGGGTGTAACTATTAGATGAACTGGTGCCCTCCTACGGATAGCCATAACTTTGCTGAGTATACGGCTAAGGATGTGAAATAGCTCCAATGATACTGTTGGCAGTGTGAGATGCCTCCAGTGCATTGGCACCACCAAGATAGGGGAGGTCTGGTATAATGGTATAGACATAACCGAATTGAGCATAAATCAAGCCATATCTCAGAGCAGTCATGAGAGCCTCTTCCTCTGTCTAAGGAAAGTGAGACACGTAATCTTTGGCAATAGGCACTAAAAGAGTCATAAGAAACCAATCAAGGTAGACATGGTCTTCGATGACGGAATTGGATGAACACCATGTATGGAAGGACCAGATGTGAATGGTATGATCCTCTCCATAATTACTCTCAAACTTGGGAATGCCAGAGGGGAGCTTAGTCAGCAAAGATGGCCAACTAGCATCATGGTGTATAGGGTCGTTACGTGTTTTTTTCCCGAAAGGGTCTCCACATGAAAAACCTTGTGTTCAATGTGTATGATGCTTATGGTTTGTTTTCTTGTATGTTGAGTTTATGTTTCTTCCACATTATATATAGCTATTGGTTATATGGATGAATGCCAAGTTAAAACAAAAAAGTAAATTGGCATAAAGAAGTTAAAAATTAGCCTTAATAGTTATTCACCCCCCTCTCAGTATTAACATTGTTCCAAACAATAACAATAAATATTGTTTGTTTGTTGTAGTTTGTTGCATCTATATATATATAGATATAGATATACCACAAAGGTTATAACACCAACCCCGGTTGTTAGTAATAAAGGAAAACCATGGATATGAGATACATAGGATGTGTATTTTTAATTAACAAGATGAGAGAAATGTAGTGAAAATATGTAAGGGACAAAGCCCAAAGTTGTGGATATTTTTTCAACCATATGAGAATTCCTTTGAGAAAAAGAGTAGATAAATTTTTATTTGAAACAAAAAATATTCTTATTTAACATGACAAATCAAAACATCGACATAAGTTATTTAAAAGAAAATAAAAATAAAACCTCAGTATAAGTATAGTGTTGGAAATATTAGTTGCATTAATGCTTAAAATAGAATTTATTGCAGAAATAAGAAATGCAATAGTAAGCAAGATGTACGTTAAAAAAAATGTAGTATGTGGGATTATTTATAGTAAGTCTCTAACCACTCACCAACATAGCTATTTACTAAAGCATTGGAGAAGAATGAGAATCTTGAAATCTAGACCTGTTGGCATACCATCCTGATCTTTACTTTTTGTTTTGGAAACCATTTAAATTTAATATTTCAAGTATATCTATATGTCATATCCATAACCTTGTAGATTGATAATTGGTCCTTTGAATAGTTCTCCTTTGGAGTGAGAGAGATCACTAGGTCAATTTTCACAAGCTCTAATGAGACTTAGAGATAATTGTCATACCTTATTTACTTAAACAAAAAAATCGATGAGTAAAGTGAGGTAATTTAAAAGAAAATTAATAGCACAAGTTCAAGAAAGAAATTAATAATCAAATAAATATTGAAATAGTTAGCTCATATATATATATATTATTAAGTTAAACTAAAAATTAAAAAATAATAATAATAATAATAATAATAAAAGAATTTATTTTCATATTTCACATGAACAAGTTTAAGTATTACATAAAATATGTACATGTTTTTCTTTATACCATTGTTTTTAGTAATGATTGAGTGTTTCAGGGATAAATTTTATATGACGTTGTGGATACATGGTTTTAAATTTATGTAAAGTTATATATTTTTAATATGTATTTTTTTCAATCTAAGTTTAAAATTCTATAAATTGAGAAGAGAATGTAATAGAAAAAAATATATTATGATGAAATTTTGTGTAATTTTTCATAATACTATGAGAAAAATAGACGCGTGACAATTTATTAGAGAATAATATAGTATAATAGGATTTAAAATAAAATTTAAAAGTTTGAATGGATGAATGATATGTATGTATGTATGTATGTGTGTATGTATATATCTATATATATATATATATATATATATATATATATATATATATATATATATATATATATATATATATATATATATATATATATATATATATATATATACATACATACATATACATATACACACCTTGTTGCAATTGAATTTTTGTGGGTAGGATTTAAATTCTCATATTGAGCAATCTTACATGTAATTTAGATATATAAATTACAACAAGGTTTAATTGTGGTCAAGGGAAGTAGTTTGTCATAAATGTGGAAGCTAGTAATCAAAAAAACCTGATGAGTTAAAAACATATAGGGCTATTTATTAATGTATTTTTAATATATTACCTATAAGAGGGGAATGAGTTAGAGGTCACCATTTTAGAGGAAAAAATTAAGAATAGGTATACATTAATTATAGTTTAAAATTAGGTGTTGGTTTATATTATTTTATGGTCACTGTGGTTTAAGTTGTGATCATGTCTATTTACTTAAATTTTATTGATAGTCTGTGGTACTATATATGAGGTTATGGTTATAGTTATTTGTTATGACAACATAAAAATGTTGAAGTATAATGTTGTGATGATGTTTCATTATGTGATGGTATGGAGTAAGTGGACATAGTTTGTATGAGAGATTAATTATGTAATACATTGTGATAATGATGATTTTATACTCATGATGTATATAGTATGCATGATGTGGCATATGGATTATTTTCTATGATGTTATGATTATAACTAATGTGATGGTTGCATGTTGAGATGTGGTCATTGACAGGAAATCCAAAAATGGGCCAAAAAGGACAATTTATTTGAAGATCTTGTGGGAGCCCATACCTGCGAGGGAGAATATGTAACACCATATGGGCTGGGCATAGACTCATTCAACACTACATATGTCAATGCTTCTTATGCTTTGTATAGATGTTGATGGATAGATGTTCAAGGGCTATCAGACCATCTTGAGGAGGTTGAGTGCTTGATATTGGATTGGGCTCCTGAAGTCTAGAAGTGTGTGTAGGACTTCAATGTTTGGGGTGGTGA
Organism: Pinus tabuliformis; assembly: GCA_031772625.1. Classification (NCBI taxonomy): domain Eukaryota; kingdom Viridiplantae; phylum Streptophyta; class Pinopsida; order Pinales; family Pinaceae; genus Pinus; species Pinus tabuliformis. The sequence continues at coordinate 286,347,861 of CM062816.1, read as the reverse complement.
AAGTTAGTGAGTTTGGGAGGGAGTTGCTTCATCCTTATGAGATGCCCAAGGTCAATAAGTATTGGGATTGGATGCCTGCCTTGGGGCAGATGAGGTTTGAGGTTTGGGGAAAGCCTTCGAGTTATGGTATAGAATGATGAGGCTTTATGCGTACTTTTGAAATTTGGGAAAAATGACTCCAAATTCCTTAGGATTTCCTGAGTGTGGTGATGTAACTTTCTATGCCCGTTGGTATACTAGTCTAGCAAAGGGCGTTGGGAAAACATGGGGTAATAAATAAATAAATAAATGATTAAACTCAACTTTGGGATGCAATTCATTAAAGAGTGAGAGTATGTAATGCCCTGTATTAATAAATAAATAATAAAATAATAATAATAATAAGAAAGGAGATCATATTAATATATAAATAATTAAAATAATAAATAATAATAAAACATATTAATAGTAATTAAATAATAAAATGAAGTTCCTATATATATATATATATATATATATATATATATATATATATATAGTTAACAAAAATTTAGAAGGAATAAAATAATAAAGATTTAAATAAAGAAAATGGTTGAGTTAAGTAAAACTTAAGATTTAGCCTTGAGGGTTAGCTCAATTGGTCAAGTACCTATTATTGGGCAACTAATTTGTCATTATTAATATCTCTTTTTAACGTCTATTTCATCCATTTCTACCATTCTTTATCACGTCATTTATCATAATTTATTATATAATTCCATTTTATAATTATTTATGCTCTTATGGATAAATATTATTTTTCTCCTTTATTTTTAAAATAATGAAGACTATTATGCATTATTTTTCCAATGATGGTTTGTTAATAAATTTTTTATAACATCACTCATGATTTTAGCCTCTAAGATCTTTTCCAGATTGCAAATTTGATTTCCAACTCATAATCAAATATTCCAACTCAGAAATTCAGTGGGATAAGAAGTGACAATTTTACGTTAGGCATCGCAAACAAATGAAGATAAATCTAGAAAATCATAAACATGGGTTTTGTGCAGAACAGACCAAGGTAATTTTATGACAAACCGTTTTCAAAAATTAGTTTTATATTGAGGGAAACACAAGGTTCTTCGAAGATGATTTTCTTAGATTTGTCGTTGTGGCCATTTTCCAAATTCTTCCAATTGCAATACCAGATTCAACTTGTTCCTACTGAATGATGATGGGAATATATTTTAGGTATGATCTTGTTTATGAATATTATGTGATCAATCCAAAATTGTAATGGAAATCATTTTTTAATCAACTTTGTTGTAACTTCCCTTTTATCTCTGTGTATTTAAATGAAAATGGAGATCAAAGAGAGGGAGGATATTGGAGGATAGTTAGGAGATATTAGATCAACAATTATTAGATAGGATGTAGGAGATGAGATAAGAGATGAGAGATCGGAGATGAACAATTTTTGAATTGGAGGCAAAACCAAGAATTTCAATTTTATGTAATTATTTCTCTCATATGTTTTAATCAAGGAAGCTATCCATTGAGTTCTACATTTGTTATTTGTAATCTGAGTTGAGATATTTCTCAAGGCGGAACTGAGTCTTGGGTAGCTGGGCCCACTACCTTGGACAAGGTGCTAACTTGAGCATCTAAAGTAGTTTAGTTATGTGCTTGTTTCTTTGAATTTCAATTGTTGTTATTTAAAGTCAATTTCCTTTTATTCAAGTAATTTTTTGGCTGCTGCGTTTTTCAGATTTGTTGTTTCGTGAAATTTCTAGATTTCATTTAATTTGTTGCTCTATATTAGCATTTGAATTATGTTGGGTGCAATAGATTAAATTTTCAATTCGGAAATGTGTGGTTTAATTTAGCAATGATTCAAGTTGGGTGATTAGCATAATTGTTTTTCCTGACATTTACTTTCCTCTTTTTAATTTTAGTTTTGCTTTTCAAGTCTTGCATTTTATTTCTTGTTGAATGAGCTTGATAGTATAGAACACAATCATAGAGAACTGGCGTTAGCTATTGGTATTTTTTATGCATATATTTTTTCGATTACCTTGAAATAAAAAGACGCTCCTTTGGTTTACAATTAACGTCTAGGTAATTAGTTGTTTTTATTAAGCAATTAATTTTACCCAACATCTACTACATAAGCACCTCACTATGAGAGGTCGTGAGGTAAATTCTTGTCAACACCATCAGGGTTAGGCTATGAAATAAGTCTACAGGCTTGATCCCTTCGAGTGAATCTACCCAAAACAATTTGCGTGGACGTAGAAATCACTGATTTCCACAGTTCGTGAACCACATTCAAAAAAGAAAGTAAAACTTAAGACAAAGAAATAAAATTTGAATTTTGACACATGGATTCTGTGTGTTATTCAACCATCTCACAAATAGATAGATCAATGGCTTAAAAATTATCCTCTTCAAGGGGGAAGCCTCCTGTACATTACATATATGAACAATTCTTGGATGATTCAAATGACAAAAACTCCTTTCTATATATAAGAATCTAAGGGGTCACAATATAATCATATTTGACATAAAAATGATAATGTAAGGGCAAAAAAATACCAATAGTGGGTTTCTATGTGGAACAATAATAACAATATCGGGACTGCATGGATAACAATAACAACAAGGGGGTTACACTTACAATAACAATGAGGGAATACACTAGTATTATAGGGACCTAACACACCCCTCTCATTCAAAAAAGTTTTGTCCTCAATGATTGAGTTGTTTTGGATGCTTCTGCATAAAATTATCAACCTCCCATGTGGAATATTCAATGGGTTAGTTCTTCCACTTGATGAGATACTCTGAAATTGATCGATTTTGTAGTTGTTGATCTCTTGTTTTGGTGACTGCTTCAGGTTCCAATATGATTTTTCCTTCATTATCAAGTTCTAGAAATATTGTTTGAACTATGATCTTGTCACCTATAACCTTATTTAGGCATAAAACTTGGAAAATTGGGTCACTTGAGAAGATTTAGGAAGCTCCAATTTGTATGCCATAGTACCAATATTTTGTAAAATTTTGTAAGGACCATAATACTTTGGTGATAATTTATTATCCATATTAGCTTGCTTGAGGGACATTTGTTTATATGTTTGTAGCTGTAAAAATACCCAGTCTCCTACATCAAAACTTCTTTCCCTACTATCCTAATTTGCATGTTGTTTCATTCTATTCTAAGCAAAAGTGAGGTTATACTTTAAGAGTTGGAGAAATTGTTGTTGATGATATATGTGATCTTCCATTGCTTGAACCTTAAAATTTTCTCTTAAATGTGATGTGATGGACAATGGATGATATCTTGAATGAAGACCCAACTTGGTGAAGTAAATTTCTCCATGTAATTCATCCAATAACTCATCAATGACAAGAAGGAGAAATTTATCTTTAATAGTGAGATTGTTGAGCTCCTTATAATCTGAACACATGTGCCATGATCCGTCCTTCTTATGCACCAATACTAATGGAGCAGAGAAAGAACTTTGACTAGGTTGAATCATACTAGCCTCTAGCATTTCTGCAACCATACGTCTAATTTCATTCTTTTGGGCATAGGGATATCTGTGAGACTTGATGTTTCGAGGAACACTTCCTAGAATCAAATGAATAGCATGTGTTATTGGGAAAACTAGTGTCTATGCAGAGCTGCTAGTCCCACTAAGGTTGGTAGCTACCTTAGAAACAAACAAACTAAAACTAATTTCGGTTTCCTTTATGAGAAATAGATAGGAGGGGAATAAGGATACCAACCTCTGTCTTGCGCTTGGTTCCTTGCTCGATTCCTCTCCCTTCTGATAGATCTTTGCGACTCGCTTCCTTGTCTACCCAGCTTCAAAGGGCACCTGTAGAATCAAAGCAGCATAACAATATCCAAGAACATAGATCTATTACCATAAACAATATAGGACCAGGTATATATTGACCACACAAATGCATATAACATCAATCATACAAGAATGTGGAGGAAAACTTGAATAGCTTTATTGATAATCAAGAAAGAGCAAAGAGGATTACAACCAATTGTTCGGAGCCAGCATCATCCTCTCAGCAAGTAAGCCCTTCTTCACCTCATGAAAAGCTTAGATCACCCAACACTATGATATTGCACCAAGAAACCAACAACACTTCCTTACAAGATACAAAATTCCAGCCTCTGGATCTCTGGGATGAGGAATCCATATATAGATGTTTGCAAGGGGGGTGAGTCAGCTTTTGACAGTTGATGAGTGTCCTCTCTTTGATAGTTCTTGATTCCACTTGGAGATTGATGTTCTCTTACTCATCCCTAGGCGAATGTAGAGAGGAAAGTGTCACAGGAGAAGTTTCTAGAGGATTCCATGATCCTCCACCTTGCAGATTGACCCTGCCATTTGTCTACTCTCGCCCATCACACCCCATAGAAGGGATTTTCAAGATGCATCGCACCTACTATGTGTACTTAGGTGCGATGCAGCACACTTTGACCATGGAGCAGGTGAGATGGTCCAGTTTTGACCAGTTTTGAGCAGTTTTTCATGGAGAACTTCTGGGAGAAGATGTAATCAGTTGACCTTGTTCTTTTAGAGGTTGGAACAACACTTTTAGGGACTTAAGAGCCCTTGGTTCATGGACATTTATGATTGGGTTTGCAGTGGCCAAAAATGTCTATAACAGTTGCCCCCTAAAGCATGAGGTCGTTAATCTGTTGATGTCGGGTGAAATGCTTTATCATGAGGATCTGAATTTCTTTCAAGCTGGAAGGCGACCTGTAATAAGATACAAGACAATACATTATCTTCATAATATTTTCATTATCTAGCTGAGGCGGGAATTCCCATGCTCAGCTTTATAAATTCATTTTCATGTACATAAGACAGACAATCATCTGAGTGTAGACTGATGATTCTGGTAGAGCCATCATCCCTTAGGTTGGATGATTATCTATGCAGTAATGATGTACATTTGATGTCTTTATTTTCCTGAATATATATCACAGCCCGGATGGATGAAACTAGATCCGGGGTCTTCAATCTCCTTCGATCTTCACTCAAAGTACAAGTCAATCCAAGTGAGAGATGTTCTGGAGTCGAACATGGAAAGACATCACCTGATTACCAGCCAATGATGTAAGCTATTAACAGGCGCGAGAGGAATCACCGATAATGATGATGACCCTCAAGGTACTATAGTACAATTCACGTGGTGTGAATAAGGGACTTGGAGTCGAACACCACGCAAAATCTTTCGGTCGAAGGCCATTGATGTAAACTTGTCGCCGGAAGTGAGAAACTTGCCATTGAGGCATGTAAGCTTCAAATTACTAAAAGGGTTGTTCCTAGATCGACCTCTTGGATAATGAGTTGATGTCGACAAGAAGCAATCCGTCATAGGAGGGCCTTAGTGAATCCCACATCAATGACACAGAACAGAGCAAATGATTTTAATGGAGGTGAAAACGATCTGGTGATATAAGGTTCAGGGTGGCGGTCATGAAAGAATGGAGCGTAAATGTATTGCAATGGGTGAGACACAGGTGAATTCTCTGAGTGACTTCTCTTGAACATATCGGCGACACTGACATGATGGATTGATAGCATTAACCCCAAATATGGATGGTGTGACGGAACCATGGTGATGTGACCAGTGAATGGAACAACCCAACCCGACTCGGATGCGGAGTGAAAGTGTCATGTTCAAGAGCGACTTGCTACCGATAAAGTTTCTTCAAGTTTTCTTCCCAATTTTTCCCCAGTCATTGCTGACCAGTACCTCTTTATTTTTGTCAAGCTTGAGGAGGATAACATATGCTTGTTCTATAATTTTCCCTTCGGGCAAACCCATCACTATGTTTTAACGATCCTAGCAATAGTGAAACTCGTTCTTGTCTGTATGGACAAGTTTGTTGCTATTTGGTTTTAACGAGTTTAATGACAAGGATAACTCGGTCCTTTTCAATTTAGAGAGTCTGAAAAAGGGACGTAAAGAAAAATCCAATAGTCCTTTTTCGTCATCTAATCCCTTAAGTCCGAAAAAGTATAAAACAATACAAAAGGGATGAATTTTCGGTACTTTTAACGAGCCAAACAAAACAAGCGCTCGATATTTTTGTGTAACAATCCCTCAAGTCCAAAAAGATTAAAATCTAAAGGAGGGATAGCACTTCCGGTCCCTTTAATGAGCTGGAGAGGCCAATCGCTCGGCAATATTTTCATTTTTTATGAGTCAGTTGAAAATATCTTAAAGGAGACTTGTTTTTTGAGGAACGAGTGATAAATTCGGGTAGCAGCTGATTCCAGGTAAGGTTTGGAATTTTCCAATCACGGCAGTGTCACAGGGAAGGCTAACAGGATCACTCTTCACAACTGTTCCTCAAAAAGGGTAAACAATCAAATGGAGGTGAATGATTGGCCAATACAGAGTGGAGGTGATGACGAGAACACGACCAAGGCTTCAAAGGCTGGTAATAATACATTCACAATGGTTATTTACCAGAAAATGGTTCATTTTTTAATGAGCTTAAACTCTGGGGGAACATTTGCTCTTTGCTTATGTTTATTTTTTAACGAGCTTGAATTCCACGTTAAAACTGCTCGATCCAGTCGTATAATAAGGATGTCTCATATAAAACGGCATTTTTTCAAAGCTTTACCCCGCATCCTTTCTTTATGCAAGTTAGGAAATGACCAATCCTACGAGTTTAAAGGTTTAGAGGACCTATAAATTTTAAAAAACAAATGGTCGCTCTTCGCTTGCATGCCCCCAGGTATAGCGAAGTAGAGTTTCCAGGTTACCCCTCAATTTGCAAACAAAACGTTTGTTTTATCGGGAAAGGCCTACCTTTTCCAGGTTACCCCTCAATTTGCAGACAAAAAATTTGTTCTATCGGGAAAGGCCTACCTTAACAGAAGTATCTTATTCCGGTCTAATCCCATTTTCCAAAATGGACGGGTGTGTCAGCCAGTCATATATCCTCTGCAGAAACCTACCCTATACCCAAGGTTCTCCTGTCGAAACAGGCCAGGGTGCATGCCCCCTGGGTTTCAGTCATATCCTCCGAATCACTCGCGCTCATCAGGAGGATGGACTGGGGATTGATGAGACATTCCTTGCATGAAAAGACCATTCAGGGTTGGTATATGACTATTTGCTATGTGTGAACCGGGGAATGAAAGTTGGTCTACGAGCTTGACCACTCTTCCTTCATGCGGAAAACACATTACTCTAAAGAGTGAGGAGATAATGGCTCCCATGCAATAAATATAGTCTCGTCCAAGGAGTAGATTATAATCTAAGGGTCCTTGGACTACCATTATGTCCATGTGAATGGTTTTCCTTCTCAATGTTATCGGCACATTGGGAAGGATCCCTAACGGTCGACTGGTTCCTTTGTCAATGCCTATTAGATTTCTCATCTCAGGCAAAAGCGATGGCGAACCAAGCGCTTTCCAAACAGTTGAGGAAAGGATACTCACAGAAGCCCCTTCATCTATGATGGTACCGGCCATGACCATTCTATATATTTGAGCAATGATTCGAAATGGTACACTAGCCGATAAGTGGGGTTTTCCTAGTAGATTCTAATCGAAGGAAACAACTAGGTTTCTTGGAGGTGGGACCGAACAGACGACCGGATATGACTCTAATGAACTTCCTTCCTCCGGTAAAGTAATGGGTAGACTGTCCCCATGTTCATCGGAGTCTGTGCTTACGAAGACAATTTGAACGGTGTCATCCTTATTCTCTTCAGTGACTGTATCATCTGAAGATGGATCCTCTGAAGGCAAGACCAGGTCAGCTACCATCTCGACCTTTTGACTTTCGTCTGGTGTGGATTCAGATGATTCATCTTCAATGATAGACGCTTCGGCCGACCACAAGGGCGTGTCAGCCAAATTTTCAACTAGTGACGGACTTGGTAAGAGCTTCTTATATCTGGGAGGAAGCCGTAACGGTGAAACCGGACGGTCGTCCAAAACTCTTTTAGCCTCGTCTAAGAAGGGACAAGGGTGGACGGCATGATCGCCTTCACACAGTTTACAAGGAAACTTATATCTTCCTTTTTGTCCAGGGGCTTCACTTTCACTAGTTGACGGTGTACTTTCAACATGACCATGAGAGGTTGATGACACTGGATTGTGCAAATGAGGAGACCAGTCCCTTAAGATCTGAGGGATGCAAGGACAATCTCGATGATAGTGCTCTCCTTTGCAAATGACACATGGCGATTTAGGCCTAGATGGTGCAGTGTGTGGATTTTCGCTAGACGATGTCTGGTTGCCCCTTTTTGTATTTGGCTCCTTCTTCTTCTTCTCTTTCTTCTTCTTCTCCTTATTCTTCTCGGTTACTTTATTTTTGGCTTTACCAGCTTCATCAAGTGAAGAGGAAGGAGGAGAGGAAGAATTGGACGAAGTAGAGGGTTGGGGGGTAACTTTGGTATCATTTAGTTGCTGACTCGATTGTTCAGGAATCACGGGTTCTGAATGATAGAAGTTGAGAAGCGCCATACGGGAAAACCAGTTGTCAATCCCAGAAGGGACAATGTGGCCATATGGGGCGCACCAACATCTCCCCAAGAGGAGAAGGGACTAGGATTTCCCCCAAGGGGAACTCCTTGGTTGGTGGGCTCCATTCTTCTCAACCTAAGACCAACGTAGGAAAGGTGATATTTATTCCATTTAAAATAAATTTTAGACACTTTGACACAACTTGTTTTTTCAATTTTTAAGAGTCGAGAAAAAAAAAAGATGACTCTAGTTGCCTTCAATTTTTAATGAGCTTGAAGTGAAAAGTGCTCAGATGGACCTTTTCTTTTAAGGAGTCTGAAAAGGAACGAAAGAGACTGATTTGGAAATCTAGACAGAGGGATTACCAAACCAATCGCAAAACTGCAGAATACTTTTTACGGTACGGTAGTCAATCTTCCCGAATGCTGTGTTCAGTACATTGCGATCGATAAGGCGGCAGACATGGCTTCCTATGGATAAAGGATAAAGCCTATTGTGGTCTCCCAATATATACTCAATGGTACGTGGGAGCACAAGTCTGTACTAGCACCTGTCGTCTCAAGGTGGAGGAATCACCCAACCAACAATGAGAACAACAGTTACCAGGCTTTATGACGCCGGAATACGTCTCTAGCCTGGACTTCTAGATGTTATGTGTTAAGTTCCAAAGCGTTTTTAGATTCATTAATTTATTTTACAGTTGATCTTGCTTAAGAAATTTTCCTTTCAGGTTCACTGCGTGATGTAGATGTACAATTCCTAAAATGCAATCTAAGATGATAAACAGTCATTTAATCTTCTTTTTGCAATGAAAATCCTAGCTACTAAGGAAAGAGAGATGATGTTCTTTCAACATAGAGCAGAGAGCACACACTATATGCACTGTCCTAAATCAAACCAACAAACAGTCTAAATGCAAATGCATGTGCATGTATTTGTTTTCAGCTTTCTTAATGTGTGAATGGTAAAAAGAAAGCTAAGCGGAAATCTGAATTATTTTTCAAAGCGACATTAATAACAAGTTCCTTTTCAAAACAAAATGAAGACAATGACGACACTTTGCGATTTGGAAATGAAAACTTGCTTTCGACACTTGAAAAACTACTAATTCAAATCAAATACAAGAGTAACAGTGTAATCAACTATCAAGAACAATCAGATTCTCTTCTATGACTGAAAACGACACTTGCGACACTTTCAAATCAAGAAACGACAGTACGATTACGCTACTTCTTTGTAAAAGAGAACTGAAAATGGCTCAAAATACATAAAAACATTTACAGTCCTTTGCACAATGGAGGCAGAATAATGGCAAGGAAGGGGGTTTCAACAGAGGTGTACTGACTACAGGCAGCAAAACTCTTGAATAGAGCTGAAAAGAGTGAACACAGAAACCAAATCTAGGAGCAGGAAAGGCCTTGTCTGATCAGCGCACCTGTAACACAGTGAACAAGAGATGCAGTGCACCTACTACACTCGAGAAGTGCGATGCATCTAGAATTCACAGAAGAGACAGTGCATTGGGTGAGAGACGAGACTTTAACTGGGTTCTGGGTCATAGCTTGCAGCTCAGTTCAGGGATTTAGGCCGAGCAAGTGGTAATCAGCAAATCAATCACAGGGGTAGATCTAAAGAGGTTACTAGATCCACCACAAGGGAAATTAGAGAGCTTGTAAATCAATTGTTCAGTTCATAAACAAAACCCGGAGATAGACTAAAGCAACATTGATCTACTTTTCACTTGCATAGCAAATTCAATTCGAAGGCTAGATGGCTTGACTTTAGGCTCCATCTGTAAGTTTATAAAGAAAACAAATGTAGATAAACAAACAATCTATTCACTCCCTAGCGGAGTCTCCATTTTGTTATCGAGAAAACTAGTGACTATGCAGAGCTGCTAGTCCCACTAAGGCTGGTAGCTACCTTAGAAACAAACAAACTAAAACTACTTTCGTTTTCCTTTATGAGAAATAGATAGGAGGGGAATAAGGAGACCAACCTCTATCTTGCGCTTGGTTCCTTGCTCGATTCCTCTCCCTTCTGATAGATCTTTGCGACTCGCTTCCTTGTCTACCCAGCTTCAAAGGGCACCTGTAGAATCAAAGCAGCATAACAATATCCAAGAACATAGATCTATTACCATAAACAATATAGGACCAGGTATATATTGACCACACAAATGCATATAACATCAATCATACAAGAATGTGGAGGAAAACTTGAATAGCTTTATTGATAATCAAGAAAGAGCAAAGAGGATTACAACCAATTGTTCGGAGCCAACATCATCCTCTCAGCAAGTAAGCCCTTCTTCACCTCATGAAAAGCTTAGATCACCCAACACTATGATATTGCACCAAGAAACCAACAGCACTTCCTTACAAGATACAAAATTCTAGCCTCTGGATCTCTGGGATGAGGAATCCATATATAGATGTTTTCAAGGGGGGTGAGTCAGCTTTTGACAGTTGATGAGTGTCCTCTCTTTGATAGTTCTTGATTCCACTTGGAGATTGATGTTCTCTTACTCATCCCTAGGCGAATGTAGAGAGGCAAGTGTCACAGGAGAAGTTTCTAGAGGATTCCATGATCCTCCACCTTGCAAATTGACCCTGCCATTTGTCTACTCTCGCCCATCACACCCCATAGAAGGGCTTTTCAAGATGCATCGCACCTACTATGTGTACTTAGGTGCGATGCAGCACACTTTGACCATGGAGCAGGTGAGATGGTCCAGTTTTGACCAGTTTTGAGCAGTTTTTCATGGAGAACTTCTGGGAGAAGATGTAATCAGTTGACCTTGTTCTTTTAGAGGTTGGAACAACACTTTTAGGGACTTAAGAGCCCTTGGTTTATTGACATTTATGGTTGGCATTGCAGTGCCCAAAAATGTCTATAACAGCATGACCATTATCATGAATAGGTGGGAGGCCTTTGGGAGTCTCAAATACCTTGGAATGATATTCCAAGACTTTTTGGAGATATAGATAAATAGATGATTTCGATGTTTTAACCTCTAGTGAACATAATTGTGCAATTATGCCCCGTTTTTCTTTCTTTAGAATATTTGTCATGCCATTAGAGATTATTATATTTCCTAGTTTCCTTGTGATACCCCTTAATTCAACTTCATTTCCTTTTCCAAAAAAAATTCAAGAAAAGTTCTTGAAAATTAAAAGTTATTGTACCCAAAGATTGTAACCATTGGACTCCTAGCACAACATTAACACTACCCATTGGAATGGAGAACATTGAACTATTCAATACATATTCTCCCATGGATAGCTTGATATTATGGCACTTTCTAGAGAAATTTATGGTTCCTCCATTTGGAACTATCACTTGACACTCTCGTTTTGGATATAGGATGCAATTCAATTCCTTGGCTATATTACAATGAATAAAATTATGGTTACTACCTAAATCAATCAACACTATTGCATTTTTTTTCTTGATATGTCCTTCCATATTGAGAGTTTGAAGAGTGATAATTCCTACCAATACATTACAAGATATCGTTTGATTCATTTCCAATTTATCTGGGGTTGGTTCGTTGTGGATATCCTCTTCTTTTGATGTTTCTTGTTCCTTCTCCTCCTCCTCTTTGCAATATATGTAAAACAATTCCTTATTAGCACACTTATTACCTTTAGTGTATTTTCTATCACAACTATAGTAAAGTCCTTTTGCTCTTTTTTCTTCCAATTGTTGTGGTGTCTACCTTGTAGGTTGTGGAAGGCTAGGGGAAACAACATTTCCATCTTTATAGTTGTGAGTGGTAGGCTTCCTTGTTGCCATAATTTTTCTCTCAATTTCTCTTGACAACTTGAATTCCTTCTCCAATGAATCAGGTTCCCAAAGTAGAACCTCATGTTGGATGTTATCCTTTAAAGTCCCTTTGAACACATCAACCTATGCTCCTCTGGAACACCATTTACCTTATATTCAACTTTTGGAAGTCCTCAATGTGCTTTACCATTGAACCCTTTTGTTTGAGATTTATCAATTGGATAAAGAAGGTGTTTCTCTTTGTATCCTCATAATTTCCTCTTTGTATCATCATAATGTGGCACATTCCTTTAGAAGTGCTTTAGCACATTTGTGAATTTTTTTGTTTAGCTATAAGGGAAAAATTTTGTTGTTAAGGAGAGCGAAACTTTGCCCCTATCAAAGCTATATGAGGTTATCTTCAAGAGTTTTTCTGGAGATAATTTAAGACAATTTCAGGCCTATGTTTTTTAGAAGTTCAGAGTAGACTAAAATCAATTCCAAACCCTTGAAGAGGAAAATCCCTATTTGAACTGAAATTTTACTTAGATCCAAGCTATTAAGGTGTTATGGTTGCACCATTTTGAATACAATATTGAAGCATCCTTTACAAGTCACAATTTTCTTGTAAGATGAGTTGTAAGTGGATTCAAGTCTAGGTTGCAAGCATATTCTAGTATTTATTGCATACTAAGCTCAAATGAAATCAAACCCAAATTATAGCACTAAAATTCACTTTGAGGGCTAAATCACAAGATTTCTATTTTTTAAGTATATAGGCCTATTTATGGAGGAGTGAAAGTTGTTTAGTTTTGTGTGGAGGCCAAATTTTGTCATGTCTAGACTTTAGACTTGTAGGGAAGTGACAATAATTTTTATGCACTATGGGTGTACCTACTTCTAAGGATGAAAAAATACTTAAGGTTGAGCTAGTTGTTGTCTTATTATTTGTTGGTTGTTTAAAGGAATTCTGGACAAACATGTGTAAATGTGGAGGCAAAGCTTGCATAAGTTGAGTTGTAGATGATTGGTGTACTCATATATTAACTCGTTCAAGCTTGCAATTTTTTGTAAGTTGGATCTTACTGAGGATTGGTGTCACCATATTGTTAATAGGTTGGGGCTTGCAATTTTTTGTAAATTAGTTCTTACAAAGTATTGGTTTCCTCACAAATGATTGTCATTAATTGAATATTATTTTCAAGTCTTCACATGCAATTTAAATTATGTTCTTGCATTATGAAGTATCGATATTTTGATGTGAGTTCCTTTCCAAGATTAGCTAAGTGAAAAATGAATTATTGATTCACCCCCCCCTCCCCCCCGCCCCCCAATTATTTCCAAAGAATGATTCTTAATATGACTAACATTAATATATCCCATATCTAAACCATTCTCCTATAGAAATAGTGAGAAACATGGTTGGGTACCTAGGTGTTTTTTTTTATGGTAATGTGTCCATAGGTTAACAAATAGTTCATTTCCTACATCTAGGATGACGTTTGACCCTGGAGAACAACTATTTCTCGACCTACTTGTAATATTGTTTGGCCATAGGGTATGGTTGGTTCCCAAATAGTATAGTGATTTAAATAATAGTATTACAAGTAAATAATATGAGAATCATCTAACCAAAAGAAATTATATACTTACATGTAAATTTAAGACAAACTTTCATCTACAAAATTATTTCCTTTCAACTTCCTTAATGCAAAATTCAACAACAAAGTAATGGGGAATTCATGGACTCCCATGAAAATTATGATAATTTCTCATTGTTACCATCTCACTTTATACAAGATCATATATTACGAACAATAATGATTGATCATCTTGTTCTAGCATGTTGGCTTGACAAATTTTTAACATAGTTTTGGGATAGTCATATTTGAGGAGACTATAAGGGCCTATTTTCAAACCCTATTTATACTTGAAATATCTATTGAAATATAGTTTATAGTCCAATTTGAATTTCTAAATTTCGATATCAAATGACAAAGTTATGGTCAAAACACTCACTCATTGTCAAATAGGGAATTCAAGGCACACTTGGCACAAAGTTGGGATAGTCAATTTTTGGATGTCAAAATGGATAGATATTTCAAGATTTTTTTTATGGTATATTGTCCTAAAACTATTGTTTACAACACAAATTTAGTCACTCCATTTTTCTGTCATATGAAAAATTCATGCCTCAAATACTAAGTGTTTTTCCTCAATCTCCATTTCTTACAACTTTATTTCCTAGTTCATTCACATGAATATTTGACTCATCAATTATTGTTTTCCCTAGAAATTATTTATAATAGATATAAAAGAATGAATATACTTTCGTCGCCAATTTTAAATAGATATAGTGATCATCAAATGATAAATTTCCACCTAAATCAATGAAAGTTGGTTTAGGACAAACAACAAAAATAGCCCGGTCATATAGGTTTCTCCACAACATGTTTGTCACATTATTTGATATAATTTTAAAATATTATTTCTATTAGAAATACATTAATAAATATACTTTCGTTCTCAATTGAAATAATTTAAATCCATCAAAAATGAAAAAATTACCACTAAAATACAAACTGTTGGTCTATGTGGGAATTTGATAACAACTTTGTTATGTAGGTTGTTCCTAAGTAGATTTGACATAACATCTCATGGAATTTTCAAGATATCATTCTAATAGAAATATACATATGAATATATCTTATTTCTACTTTGGAATCACTTTTTTTTTGAGATAAAACAAACAAGTTATTAGAAAAGCATTCATAGGTTTTCTAGTTGCCCAACACTCCTCAGTGGGTATAAAAATTGAATTCTTTGTTTATCTCTCTTTGGATATAGTTTATTAAAACTATTCATGAAATTTTTTCCATATGAATTAGGTGAGGAAGGATTTCTCACCTTTATTTTCCCAATATCTTATGTTTTATTACAAATAAGTTCTAGTTTTTGTAGGTCCTAAGAAGAGAAAGAAGGTCGATTCATGAATAAGGTGATTTTTGTAAAAACAAATCACATAGACATGAGTCACCAAAATATGTTGTGAATATATAATGCAGCTGTAGCAACTATGTAGCATTATTTCCACAACTCTATAGTCATGTCGTTGCAACTCTAGAGCATTGTTGCTACAACTCTAAATGGTATTGCTACAACTATAGAGTGAATTAGTTGCAACTCTAAATCATTTTTGTTGCATCTCAGCTACATCTAGTAGAGGTATTTTTTGAGTCCTTCCATGCACCACGATTCAAAGCTCAATGTATTGGAGTAATATCCCAACAATATCTCACCTAAAAAAAAGGATGAAATTATAAATGGATATAAGATTGAGACAAATAAAGAATTGATTGAGAGAAGAAGTAAAGATCAATGTGATGAGCCTCAGTATCGCAGCAAGAATGCTACAACTCCTAGGGATACCAACTTTACTTTATCAACCTGGGGTTTCGTACAAACTTGGAGGTCACAGTGCTATATACACAACAGATGCATCATTCTACTCATGTCACTTCTCAACTAGGGAGCATGACCATTAGGGCTCCAGACCAGTCCTCTATTGACTAAAAGGATTCTCACTACTAACAATGAATGTAAAGTTATTTCTACTGCAGGAAATTAAATGCTTGTCTACTCAGGAAATGAAAGCTATCAAATAGTAAATTTTATGTAATGACATAAATCATCTATCTATGGAATGACACAAATCACTTTGCAAAAAGGAAACTATGCTAAGCTTGCAATTTATCATCTAACTATTAGGACTACTTAGAAATGGAAGCTTACTCTATCATCTCAGAATTCACACATGAATGCATTAAATATCTCATTTACATCTACAAAGAAGAAGAGCCTTTAAGTGTTAACTTTAGAAATATAAATGTTAATGTTATTTGTTCTTGCATGAGGGAAAGGAATGGAAAGGTTGGTCTAGGTGGCACTCATGGGCATGGAATCCAAGCTGAGGGGTTAACCTACTCCTATACTAGGCTATCCTATCATTTCTAGTCAAAACATGGTCAAAAAAGGATACTACAAGAGATCTTGTAGCTACTACAGGAAACTACTACAGGATGTCCTAATCTGCTACAGGAAGTTAGCTGAAGGGTTTTCGAGGGCAAGAGTAGTGAGATGAGGTGTTGTAGGGGTGTATGAGAGTTTTAGAAGGTGTGGGGAAGGTACACATTACCCAAGGCTAAGCTGAGCACTCCAAGGAGGTTGGATTTGCCTAAGATGGCTTCTCATAGTGGCCGGAAAATAGAGGTGCGGACTATGAACTGGTATGACTAGGTAGAAGGTGGAGAAGACTTAGGTAAAACTAGTTGGATGAGTCCCTATTGTAGCATCATTTACCACCTTTATATACTTAGTTCTCTGAGTCATGGCCTTGATAATCCCTTCCCCTTCAGACATGGTCCAATTATTAAAAAAAAATTATTTTAAATTCCATATGAAACTCTTCCCTTCAAAAAATGTGTGCATAAACGGTTTCAACTATACCCAACCTGCGTATATGATTTAAAATATGAAAAAAAATATAAAATCCATATTTTTTGGGCATCGTTTACGGGCTACACCGGAAGCCTACCTACAGGATCATGTGGCCTAACTGTATCCCAACTGAAAAATTTGTTTTGAGGTGATATAAATACACCTCATGGGGAAGTACTAAGGGGAGAGAAAGATAGGATATTAATATTATATCCAATTTTCTCCTGATAAAGTGTGATTTATCCCTATGCCTCCTACACTCCCAGTTATAGGAAACCCATGTTTCCTCAATGAGATGACCATCTCATTTATATGACATCCATGTGAATTCATTTGAAATAGGATTGTTGAAGCTTCAACTGGACAGATCTGGAGGAAGGTTTCACTTGGAGTCATGGGTGAATTAGGTTGTATTATTCCACATTATTTTGTAGTCATCAATAAAGAAGCTTTCTCTTGTTCCTGATGTTATGATCTTAATGCTCTAATTCATGTTTTAATCTAACTTATGTATGATTTCATGTTTTATATTTATCTGCTTATATGATCTAACATCGATATCATGAACATGCTTTGAACTACTACTGGTACATGTGATTTTCTTGAATTAGTTGTAGGTTTTGAAGCATTGGAGGAAGCAGACGGTTTGGACCCTACGAGAATGACCTCAAACATAAGACCTTCGGGTATTATCTCTTCTTCCTACTTTAGTAGTTTGAGCATTAAGACTTCTTGTTTGCTTGCTTCTTGTTGGTATATGTGCTTCTCTCTGTTGGGGTGCTCAAACTATATCCTAGGGTGTATTATTCCCATAATAGAATTGACAACTCCACTGGGGAACACTTCTAGTATTTCCTAGTTTGGTTTGTTTCTTTCTCTATCTAAGCCTTCTTGTTTGGTCTCTCATTTTTCCAGCATCTTTGATTTGTCTGCAACTTGGGAAAAATGTCTAATCTCCTGGATTAGACCTAATTTTTTATTTTTCTTTATGGACTTTTCTATACGTGCGGTTTAGTTTACACAGTAGTGTATACAATTGTTTTTGTCCAAAGAAGCACGCGTATACGCGTGTTTCCTTGAGAATAAACACATATGCATGTGGGTTTGCACTGCATAGTCAAATGAATTTTTCAAATTCTAAGTGCAGTAAAGGGTTTTTCCCGATGTTTCTTGATTTTATTGAGTCATTAATTGTCTGGGAAAGTCCCGCTTCATGCATATTTTTAGTTTCCTGTCTCTCTTTGTGGAAAGACCTAGTCAACCTATGGTTTTAGTTTTGCTAAAGTATTGGTTTTTTTTTATTGGGTTCAAGGCTTCCCATTCAAGTTCTTGGTTGTTCTGAGCCTTCAGAACATAGAATTGGTTTCAATTCATTTATAACCCAACCTTTAAATTGTTTTTCCTTGCTTTCTTGAAATTTGGTATTTTTGGTTTTTTCTTGGTTTTTAAGAAAGCTTTTCTTGCAATCTTGAAAATTTGTCTTGGTATTCTTGAATTAATTCTTGTTTTCTGGAGTTTGTATGTTGTTGTTTAGATCATTTTATTTGAGTTTGCAGCCTCTTTTTCTTATCATGCTTATGATTTCTATGGCTTTTGAAATTTGAGGTTCTTCATGCTTAAATTTGATCTTGAAGCCTGTTGTGGGGAAAAGTATCCGACTCGGAATGACCCTATCCCGACTCTAAGGGTGATAGTTCCTTAGCAACAACTGAAAGTAAAGCTTTGATAGTTTTCCTTTATGAAAATACAGAGAAGGAAGAAAAGATTGACCAACCGATGTCTTTCGCTTTTGTCGATCCCGTCTTCTCTCTTTGCATCTTGCTCCTAGCTCCTTGCTCTCTTGCCGGCCCAGCTACACACAGATCCTGCAAAAACGAGAGAAGGAAACTACAAGAAACATGTACTCATAACTGATGCATGGATTAGGATGAATCAAATATACAGATGAAAACAATACATCATTGCAATACAAGTATATAGGAGAACATCAAAAGCTTTATTGATAGAAGAAAAAGGTTCTGAGAAGGTTACAACCATAAATGGCTCCAATCCAGCAGCACCTCCCCAGCAGCAAGAAATCTCCTCTTCTCCTCTATAAAAGCAATCACCCAATAGCTCTAACTGTAAACCAACAGCACTTCCTTGCTTTGCACAAAATTCCCTCCTCTCTAGACCTCATAGAAGAGCTCTATATATAGGGTAGAAGGAGAAAGGATGAGTCAGCTTGAGACTGACCTAAAGCTGCCTTGTGTCCTCTCCCTCTTCAGTTAAACTTCAGTTCTTGAGTCCACTTGGAGATCCTTGCTTCCACATGGAGATCAAGTACCTCTTACTCATCATAGGGCGAATTCCTTGAACCAAGTGTCAGTTTGGAAGCTTCCTGGGCAGTTGACACCTTGCAAAATGACTGTGCCACTTGGCCAATCTCTCCCAGCGCAGGTAGCCTTCATTGGTTTTGACTTTCAGTGCAGGTACAAGGAGGAGCAGTTGACATTCAGCGCAGATGCTCAGTGGAGCAGCTGACATGATCCAAAAATAGCCTTTTTTTGAGTGTTTTCAGGTGGAGAACTGATAGGAAGTGCTGTGGTTCGCTGACCTTGTTCCTCTAGGGGTAAGAACAACATGTTTAGGGACTGAGGATCCCTGTAATTATTGACATTTCATGCTCCATGCTGCGAGGCACAAAAATGTCTATAACAAAGCCTTCAGTAGTTTTTGTTTTCTCAGAAACTCTTTGTGTCCTTAAATATATACATGTATATATATATATATATATATATATATATATATATATATATATATATATATATATATAGATAAACATTGTTTTTTTGCCTTTGTTTTTCTTTTTTTGGGTTTTTTTTGGTCTTCTTATCATTTTGAACAAGTGTCAAGTCTTTTCATTAGGTTAAATTCACTTGATTTTTTGAAGATTTTGTGATTGAATTTGTTCTTGCTTTTGTCAAGGTTGGCCTCTTGATCGTTTTTAGAAACACATTTACTTGTTTCAAGAGTAGTCCATAGAGTCCTGTATTAAGCATTTAGTTTGCATTAGGATAGTTGCACTATAATAACTTTTAGTATTTTCATATATTTTGAGTGTGTGAGCATGTGTTTTGAAAAAAGAAAAAGAATTTTTTCTTTGATAGTTTGTTCGTAGAACCTTGTAGAAATCTCTTTCATCGAACAAAAAAAGTTGCATGTGCATGTAGCCAAGTTTTCTATTAACTTCTTTTGTGTCCATAACATCATAAAGTTGTGCTTCCATTTTAAACCTGACCTAGGAAAAGCCATTAAAATCAAGCGTTAAATTTAAAATGAACTAGAATTTTTGATTTGTCATAATAACATCAACTAATATAGGTCATATTAGGGCCTTGGAATAGGTGAGTGGAGAGTTAACTCTCCAAGGCCACTCTGAATTAAAACATAGAAGTTGATTAAAAGAGTAAATTCCAGTGTCATGAAGTTGAACGAGAAATATCTTCTCTTCTGGGAGTTAAGCATGAGGGTAAGTGAAGGGAGGAAAGAGAGATACCCCCTCTCTAACTTATTCGATCTCGACCAAAGGTTGTTCCATCCCGATGCTAATATGAACTGGTGATGTTAGATTCCTTTCATAGGGACCACATAGGTGACTGCGGGGGGGAATATCCACGGTACCTGAGGTAGAAATTGTATCACTCTCATTAGTACTTCTCGAGGGTGCCCTTGCAAAGCTTGGGTACTTGCACTAGAAAATACTTTTGATTGGAGGTTAGCATAACTTTTTATATTACCTTCACTGCTAGTCTTGGGTTGTAATTATCCCAAACTATCTTCGGTCGGTCCTTTATTTCACTTTCTTGTATTTTGGTGTTAGGTCGTAATCACCTAGAGTGGAAATACCTAAAATTAGCTTGATTTATTGTATATTTAGGGACATTTCAGTGAGTTTTCTTTGCTCCTAGATTTCTATAGATTTATAATTTTTTGAGTCTTTAAAAGTTCTCATAATAATTAAATGTGGTCGATCGACCAGTTCGCTGGTCCAGGAGGCTTTGTGCCCCCTCACCTACGAGTGCTAAGCCTTCTTCTAGAAGGCACATGAGAAATTATGCTAGTGATTTTCAATCAGTGGCAACAAACACATCAGATATTGATCCTCTGATTTAGGCTATAGTTTCATAGCGTAGACATAGTACTAGTTGTGATTTGGATAGGGATACTCCTATCCTTTCTATGGTCCTTTTTCAATCAAAAGATGAAGATGAGGTTGAACAGATTCCTAATTCACCTATGACTCCTTCTTCACCTCTTCCTCTTAATTATCCAGACGTTCTATTATATGTTGCGACCCCAACTAATAGGTTGGAAAACCCTAGTTTTTATCATCCTTTTTCGTTTGATGGCCACTACTGGGAGCACAAATCTAGCTATGAGTTCTACTAGTGAGCATAATCCTGTTTCAGTTCAAGGAAGAGGTACTCTTGCTATATCTAATATCAATCCTAGTACTGCAATATTTGGCTCTACCCCCATTCCATCTTCGAATGCGAGCACCCAATCTTTTGCTTCCCACTAGTTCCTTCCCCTTTGGGATGCCTTCAAGTTCAATTCCCTCGGTTCCTCTATCCATCCCATCTACTGTTTCCAAAACTATGACTTCTATGGCTAGTGGTTCAACTTATTTTTATGGTTTTCCCTTTGAAAGCAGTCATATACCTCATTCTAATCCTTTTTTAGGATCTCTTCCTTTTTCTGCTCAAGGTCAAAGTTATAATCCTTTTCAAGGATGGACTAACCTTGCTTTTAGTGGTTTGGGAACCGAGAATCAATTTTATTTTGGTCAACAGGGGAACAGACCTTACTCATCTATAAGTTCCTTTCAAGCTTTTTCTCCCTTCGCTAATGCACGAAGCCCATGCCAAGGGCTCTCCTCTCCTTTTCTTGGTTATGATAACTTTTCGGTAGGAGTTGGTCAACCTCCAAAGTTTTCTGGACCACAAGGATTTCCTTATGGTTAGTTTCTTCTACGAACAATCCTTGGCAACCTAGTGCCTCTACAAATATAGGATATTCTTTTCAAAATGTTGGGAATCCATCACAATGGGTGGAATTCTCAAGCCCCTCAGCGCTTACCATTCCTGAAAACCCTAAATTTGCCAGATCTCTCAAAATTGACAAACGATCCCATCCGATATAATTCGACGTGGCCTCTAATTACCACCAAACTTCCATCGGATATTCCAAAATATCAAGGAAATTATGGGGAGGATTCGGTTGACCATATAACAACATTCCATTTATGGTGTTCATCTAACTCCCTAATTGACGATTTAATCATGTTGAGATTGTTTCAGTGCACCTTAACTGGAAATGGTATATAGAGATTAATGGGGTAAGTTTGCTTCATTTGGTGAATTAGCTACTATGTTGTGGAACCATTTTCAGTGGCCCATTCGATATGATGTTGCAACTGGGATATTGGCTAGCTTCCAACAAGATACGGAAACTCACATTTCTAACCATATTCAGGAATGACAGAGAAGGAAGAGGCTCATAAAATCCTATATTCCTAATGATTTCCTTCTTGAATGGTTTTTAAAATACTTGCAACCAGAAATTTCTAAGGATGTTTCAATCTTTGGAGTATTCAGCAAAGAATAAGCTATCTTTAGAGCCCAACAATTAGAACTTATATATATTCTCAGTCTAGGATACTTGAAAATATTTTTCTTGATGCTCCTCAATCCAAGATCGATTTAGCCAAACCGAAGCTAGGTACCCATGTAGACGGGATTACTGGATCGATCTATAATAGCACGGCTAACACGCTAAGTCAGTTACAACAGTTGTCTTTACAAATTTCTTCTTCGATTCAGGCATCATTGCCAATGCCTACGCCTTCTCAACCTTCAGCAATTAACATTGTCCAATCTTCTAACCCCAAAGGAAATCAAAAATCCTATGGGAAGAAAAAGGGATGAGGTAATAAGAAAGGTAAGGACGGGAAGGGTAATGTGAAGAAACCCAGTAGTAATACTGGGGAGGGTAAAAAGGAGTCCAAAAATAAAGTTAAGTTTCCTTACAAATTGTGCAATGGAGACCATTTAACTTATATTTTATCTAAGATTCCAGATGCTCAATGCTTTTTAGTAAAACAAGCTTCTTCTAGCTCTAGCACGAAGAAGCTTGAAACAGTGGAGTGTATACATCGGATGCCGAAAGGATCTGCAAAATGTTTGACGGTTAATCCCAATGCTAGGGTTACCCAGAACTACTCCATTGTTGAAGATCTTGCTCAAATCCCTTGTGTGATGTCTACATTAGAGGTACTCTAGTCGTGTCCATCATAAAGGAGTGTGTTTCGCACTACAATCGAGGCAATAGATCGGAAAAAATATCTTATTGTTACATTTTACATGTCAAATATTAAGAAGAGACTACCTCATCACATGGCTTTCCAAATTAAATCTACATATCGAAAGATCAATATCTTTTGAACTGTAGTTGATGAGGGAGATTCCACATGTGTCATGTCTATTGCATGTTGGAAATCTATTGGATCTCCTCAAGTTGTTCCTTCACCTAGTCTCTGGATTTCATTTGAATGTCATTCTCATAGGCCACATGAAATTATTCCAGCCTTTTCCATCTGTGTTGGGGGCAAGGTAGTTTATATTGAGGTGGAAATAGTCAATGCAAATTTTGATTATAATATTATATAGGGAGAAAATTGGATTTATGATATGGATGCCATTGTATCATCATTATTTCACATCCTATGCTTTCCCCATGAAGGGAGAATTGTTATTGTTGATTGATGGAGTATTCTCTGAAATAATCTAATGCATCCTCTAATTCCTCCATTCCCTTGGTGAATAATCCCAAGCAACCTGTCGAGAATCTAGGAGTCGGAATGTATTCCTCATTGATGGGTACTTTTGATTTTCCTTCTCCTATTGCTTGAATAAATTCTATTTCATTTTCCATGGCCCCTTCTCAAAGAGATTTCTTCAAAACTCATCCTTTTTTATCCTTGGCCCTTACCCTCTTCTACCACCACATTAGAAGTAGGGAAGGTGGTTGGAATGGCATATCCTATGTATGTAGCTAAAATTGCTTATAAATTTATGGTTAACACTGCATATTCTGATCCTACTCCTCTTTCACCAAAGGATTTGGATGGAGATGTGGCTCCAGATTGGAATATTGACTCTACTTCTTCTATGGACTACCTTGATATTGCTTTACCATATGAGGAGGTAATCCTAGAAGAAATTATGGGTATACATAAACCGTGGGATGATTTGCATCATCGATCATATTTTCTCCTAGACTTGCATGAAGTGGAATCAATTTTGTCTAGTCCTTCATTGACTAGTGATGTTCACACAATTTCAAACACTTTGGATCCAGCACAAGTTTATTCCGAAGGTAACATGTCTATCATTTCGGAAACTATTTCGGTGAACATATCTAGGAATCCCAATATAATCGAGAATGTTTTAATCAGAGTCGAATGCTCCCCTGAAGAAATTCAAATCTATACTGATATTCTTAAAGAATTTTGTGATGTGTTTGCTTGGTCTTATAAGGAAATGCTTGGAATTGATCCATCAATAGTCGAGCATGAGATAAAGAATTATAGGAGGGCAAAGCCTATACAACAAAAGCTCCATTGGTAAACCCTAGGAAAGCAGCAGCTATCAAACTCGAGGTTGATAAGTTGCTTCAGGTGGGTTTCATATATCTCATTCCATTAACTGAGGGGGTCTCGAATGCAGTCCCGGTTGATAAAAAACAAGTAATGATCCGTGTATGCATGGACATTAGGGATTTAAGTAAGGCATGTCCTAAATATAATTTCCCCACACCATTTATTGGTTAAATTGTTAATGAATGTGTAGGAAATGAGATTTTCTCCTTCATGGATGGTTTCTCGGGTTATAATCAAATTACTATCCATTTTTAAGATCAACATAAGACAACTTTTATCTGCCCCTAGGGTACTTTTGTATACAAAAAGATGCCTTTTGGCCTTAAAAATGTTGGATCTACTTTTTAGTGGGCCATGGCCTAAGATTTCCATGATATCAAACATATCATCGAACCTTATTTGGATGACCAAGATGCTTGTTCTCGAAAGAGAATTTATCATCCTAATAATCTTCAATTATTTTTTGGGTGATGTCGTTTTTCTGAAATCTGGTTGAATCCAAATAAATGCATTTTTGTTGTCACATCTGGTCGGCTATTAGGATTCATAGTATCTAATGAATGGATTCATGTATATCCTTTCAACTTTGAGGAATAATTTAGTTGCATCTCCCATCTACCATCCCTCAAATTCCAAGTCTCCAAGGAAAAGCCAATTTCTTGAGGAGATTTATCGTCAATTATGTTAAAAATACAAAGGGATTTATGTGATTGCTGAAGAAAGGAGTTCCATTTCTATGGGATGATTTCTCTTAGTGCTCCTTGATGCTTCCAAAAAAACATTGACCTCTACTCCTTTACTGAGTCCACCTCATTATAGCAGGGATTTCCTCTTATATCTCGTTGAGGCAGAATCAACCATCGGTATGGTTCTTGCTTAGGAATTCAATGCTCTCTATGAACACATGATTTATTATCTAAGCCGAGGCTTGGTAGGTCCTGAATTATGATATTCTCCTGTAGATAAATTAGCTTTCGCAGTTGTTCATGTTATCCAACGATTTAGACACTATATTCTTCTTAAAAAAAAATTTTGTCTTGGCAGCTGTCAACCAATTTCATTTTTTTCTTAGTAGGCAAGTGATTGGTGGAAAATATAACAGATGGATTGTTATTTTATAGGAATTCGATCTCTATTTCTCATAAACTATATATAAGAAATCGTTAGTATTTTTGAAATTAGTGAAGAAGAAATATTTTATGAGGAATCATTCCCTGATGAACATATTTTCCTTATTTCTTCACAAGATCCTTGGTATGGAGATATTATATTATTTCTTTAGACTTCAAAATTTCCCCTCTCTTTTTCAAAGGATAAGCGAATAAAATTCCATCACTTAGCGAAAAGTTATGTTATTATCGGTGAAACTTTATATCATTGTGGGGTTGATTCAATCCTTAGACGTTCCTTAACCTTAGAATAAGTTAAGTCAGTGTTGAATGATTGCAACAGTGAAGCTTGTGGTGGTCATCTATCTGGGCTTGCTACAACCCAAAAATTCTTGCTTGCAGGGTATTTTTGGCCTTCGTTTTTCAAATATTGTTTTGAAGTGGTCAAACAATGCCATGCTTGTCAAGTTTATTCTTGGAAAATGCATGCTATCTAGCTCTTCTCTTTCATGTTATTACCGTTAGTTCGTTGACAAAGTGGAGCATTGATTTTACAACTTGTAGCCTACCTTCAGAAAAGGGTCATAGGTATGTTATTGTAGCAGTGGACTACATTACTAAGTGGGCCAAAGTTATGCCCATTGTTGTGAATGATGGTGAAACAACAACCCTATTTCTTTTCAAACAAGTCATTTCTTGCTTTGGTATTCCAAAGGAGATTTCCACTGACAACGGTAGTCATTTCTAGAACAAGATGATGGTTGAATGGGCTCTTAAGTTGGGTATCCAGCAGGAGCATTCATCTCCTCACTATCCTCAGGCCAATGGTCAAGTAGAAGCCGTGAATAAATCCCTAAAATTTATTCTGCAAAGGACAATTAATAAGGCTCGACCCAATTGGCATATCATGTTATATCCTGTGCTTTGGGAATACCAGATGTTGGTTAAGACTGATACTGATTTCACTCCTTTTCAACTAGTTTATGGTTTGGAATCGATCTTCCCTGTGGAATGTGAAACTCCTTCTCTTAAATTAGTTGTAGAATTTATTCTAGAAACTTAAATTCTTGAATAACACCTCATTCATTTGGAACATCTTGATGAGTAGCGTCGAGATGTTGCCACAATTAATGAAGCTCATAAAAAGTGAGTGAAGGTCCAATATTATAAGGCTATGCATCCTAGGGTTTTCTCTAATGGTAACCTTGTCCTAGTCTTTGACAAAGACAAAGACACCTTGGGGGTAGGTAATTTTAAACCCATGTGGTACGACCCTTTTATAATTAAAAATGTCTTAAAAAAAGGAGCTTAAGAATTGGTTGATTTTGATGGAAATGAGCTATTGGAGCCCAGAAATGGGATATATCTTAAAAATTATTATGCCTGGGATTCTCCCTAGAATTTTCTTGGTTGTGGATATTATATGTATTTGTGTATATTTTTTTATAGGTTTCATAGTGATATCAATATTTCTTATTTTCTTTGGCAGGTATCAATGGACAATCTAGTATATCTAGGGTTCACCGATGGTAGTAGTTGACATACCTAAAATTTGGCTTTCATGGCTTGGGTGATTTACTATCCATCCGATCAGTTGTTGGTTTCTAGAGGCATATGTATCAGCCCTACTTCAAACAATGTTTCCAAATATACTGTTGTTGTTAACTTACTATCTGAAGCAATATCTCTTGGTATTGATTTGTTAGTAGTATACTTGGATTCACAACTAGTGGTTTTTCAGTTAGACAACATCTATCACGTGAGAGATCCCTATTTATATCACCAATTTCTGAGAGTGCATTTATTACAAATATCATTTGATTTTATCACATTTATTCATATTCCACGATCACAAAACTCATTTTTTGATTCCATAGTCGATCAAGCATTACATTGGCATATTAATCATTTATCACATTAAAAATAAAAAATAATCAAATATCATCTGTATATATGATCATCACATCATGAAACTGTCTGCATATAGATAGAAAGTTTATGTTCAAAATATTATACAAAATCAGGACAAAATGTCCTACAAAATTAGAGTTGAAGCCCAATCATGTCTATCAAAAATATGGACATATCTAATCTATATCTATGGTTCCAACCTCATATGTGCATCTCAGAAGAGGATGATGGCAGTGGCCACCCGTCAAAAGAGCTACCACCAATCTCGTGGTACTCCTACCACATGTCTCTGCATAGCCTCTGGTAGATCCTCTATCACTGCTATAGGTACCTAGTGAGTCAATCTCTCCAAGTTCCTTTGTACAATATGGAGGAGTCTCTTAGTCTTAGCTACAACACTCTCTACATCTCTTCCACTATGCCTATGTCTGGGCAGACCCTCAGGTCTTACCGATCCCACATCTGTATCATGATCAAACAATTTTGTAATAATTGTTGTCTCATTAAAAAGAATTTCAATCCATAATTTTTGAAATCAAAAAAAATTAAATAAATTTAAAAATTT
This sequence comes from Pinus tabuliformis, assembly GCA_031772625.1. Lineage (NCBI taxonomy): Eukaryota > Viridiplantae > Streptophyta > Pinopsida > Pinales > Pinaceae > Pinus > Pinus tabuliformis. Next base: position 286,319,823 of record CM062816.1, on the reverse strand, counting down.
AAAAATAATTTTGCCAACGGAACTCAATGCAGCATCAAGTGGAAGCACTAGATCTGGATCCACTCTAATGTCCATGCCTACATAGGGTTATTCCTTGATGGAAATGAATTTTTCTTCCTCTTGTCACTCAGTAAATTATGAGTTTTCAGTTGTCCAAAGTGCCAAAAAGAGTAGTGAAGTTTGAAGCCATATCCCGAGCCACAGAATCTCTTAAAGCTAAATCAGACCCTCTCCAATGGATAGTTCTTGAAATAAGATTTCCAATGGTCGATGGATATCCAAAAATGGATCTCTGGATTAGAGGTTAGAGAATATTGAAGATACCCTTTGTTGGTTAGAAAACAAAGAGGAAAATACCAAGGGGAGGCTAATGACAATCACAATTTCCTAACAACAACAGCAGGGGAAAGGAAAGAGCAACTTGTGATTGACGACTGCTGATATCATTGATCACAAGCAGCAGAGGTCCTTAGCCCATAGTGTATCATAGATCGGAGGTCCCCGTAGTCAATAATATTGGCAATCGCAATTAGTAATGCAATGACATTCGACGCTTCATGTAGAAGAGCTCTGATATCAGCAAAACAACGATTGGTGGGTCCAACTGACCATTCTTAAGGAATTAGGGAGGAAAATGTTGATAGTTTTGAAGCAACAAAGGAGACCCAATGTTGATTTATAAAGGAAATGAAGTGCAAAACCAGAGGCAGGTGGACCCTTTCCTCTCTCCTTGATAGGGCCATGTGGTGGAATACCATTGGTCCCTAAGAATCCACATGGTAGCTAACATTAGCATGACGTTGTAGTACGAACCACTAATGGCACATAGATTTCGCATGTTTAGGGGTCCTATGGGGGCATATTTGAGTGACACATGTCACCATTCAAGAAGTACCATGTGGCACTGATGATGTCATTAATCCTGCAGATCGATGATTGTAAAAGGCTGCAACTTGAGTTAAAAGTATCCAATTACGATTTGCGGTAAATGGGGCTCCGATAAGAAGGCTGGCCCATGATCACATGGAGGGCCAAAGGATGAAGGGCTAGGCACAAAAGGGTCCAATCGTACACATTGATGATTGCATAGGTCAAAAGTCCACTGTAGAAGTCCCTTTCAACTTGTGATTGCGATATGTGGGAACTCTTCTAGATGCGATATTTTATGTCATATTCCTCATGGAAGTTTCACGTCCAGACAATCAGCAAGCTATATGAAGTATGGGTGGAAGGCTCTCTCTATATTGTGATTGCAATATCCTTAGTGGGCCCATTCTCATAGATTAGCATTCGTAGTTGTGAAGGGGAGATACCAAAGGCGATTGCTAGAAACCACCGATATGTGGGATTCTATGACATGAAGGAAAGAGACCCCCGAAGGGGATTCTAAAGGCCCTAGCACCCAATGACTAAGCACCTATTCATAGCCCATGATTAGATGAGAAGAAAGGAGAAAAGGGGCTAAACCAAGGGGGCCAAAGGAGATCGGGACTTACTATTCTATGATTCCTCTTAGCGTAAAGGTCCTGATGTAGCAATGCACCGATAACATGGTACATAGCTTTAAAGTCAGATGGGTCGGCAACTAAGACTTTGAATAGAAGTATGGGGTAGTGGCTGAGTGATATGGGCTAATATAGTAAAGCCCTGCCACAAGAATCCAAGGACTACATAGGCCCTGAAATGAATTCGACTGCTTCGCCACATGAATTTGGACAGTAAATGGAGGCATGGGGATCCACCCCAATACATAGTGAAGGACTATCAAAACATACTCCATTTCTACTCTGTGATAGGCACTCACAGTCTACCCACTCCCAACTTTGGAGAACGAGCTATTCAAGTAGTTAAGGTGAAATTGATTAGGGACCGACTGAGCAGCTAAAGGGACACACAATGACAGAGACGTAGCATAACCAGGGTTTTTCACAGAAATAGAAGAGGGATACTTCCTCCCATCATCTTTTAGTTTTCTTTATTTCCGATTATTCTGTAATTTCTATTTATTTCCAAGAAGGGATCAAATCCTGATTGTAATCATTTTGGGCAATAGAGCCTTGCACGTTGAGACATCTAGTCTGTGAAATAGTTGGAGCTCAAGCAAAGATATTTTTTCAAGTTGTTGATTCAAATCCACCCCTTCTTTGTATAAATAAGGGGGAGAAACACTTAGCAGAGGTTCCGAAATTTTGCACCCAAAGAGTTTGAATTCTATGATTCCATTTTTGGTTCTATTTGCCTATTCATGGGGGACTTGAGTGATATCTGGCTGAATGTAATGGACTGGTATGTTGGACTCATATCAGATTAATGAAACTCTTTGGTGATTCCAATCAGAGAAATGTGCAGTATGTTTTCCCCTTTGTAAATCTCATTTCATATATGTTTTTCTTCCTACTGAAATCATGTAATGAAGTTGTTGGTCTCATGCTTTCATGGTCATATATTTTGCTGCTAAATAGAGAACAGTACCTGTGTATATTACCAATTTACTTGTGTTATTCAATAGCCTACAGTACCTATAGTAATTACAGATTTACTTGTGTTATTAGATTAACCTACAGTACCTGTATGAGCACAGATTTACTCACATTATTTGGTGATAGAGGTACCGATGATGCATATGCATGAAACCTTAATTTTATCTCCATTATTTCCTCTCTTTCATCTCCCCCCTCTTCCATATTTCTATTGAAAAATCATCGCTTATTATTTTGTGTTACTTACAAACCTATGCATTAAATTCCCTCCTTCCTTTCCTCCCCTTAACTTTACTACAACTTCAATATAATGTTGCATGTTGTTTTCTGTCAGCCACTAGAACTAGACATTTCTCTTTGAGGTTGGCCCGATTTACCCCCTGAGTATTCAAATCCATATATTAGCTTGATTTTACCTAGATGAAAGACTATTGAACCAAGCCGCCTTTACTTCTTTTAATTACTTGACAATTGAAGTATTGCAGAAGCCCCCTCACAAATAATCTTTCATGCACTCCTCTCTTTAATATTTCATAGGAACTAGTCTATGATCAACCCAGAGGCTGTCTCTAGGAAGTTTCTATGTCTCTTGAAGCACTTGTGCTATGGGTTCTAGAAAAAGTGACAACATCTCTCTGGTGCCATTTCCGGGGAACAGATTAGAATATTTTTCCTTGGGTACAAAATTTTTTTACATTCCCTCTGTTAGATGAGCAAGGGAAGTGTGGGTTGAAGATCTATCACCTTGGCGAGTCCAGTGTTCTAATCTTATGGAAAACATCCTTGCGACTCCACTTTTTGAATTTTTACCTCCTCTGATTTATGATTCGTATCATTAAGAGGAGGATGAAGTGTTTACAAATTGTCAATAGGATCTACTTACAAACAAGTCGGCAGAGGTCTCCCAACAACAAAAATTTCAAGAAGAGCCTGAAGTTGAAGGACCAAGCAGTGTCAGTGATTACTTATTGCAGAAAGGTACTTACCGAGAATTCTCACTAGGCCCTCCAGTCTATGACTCTTATAGCTCAGAAACTGAAGATTTTATTGTAGATTTCCAAGATGGTTGGCTCATTGACAAATGGGAAACTAATGATCAACAACAAGCTTTTCTAGAAAAATATAAGGTTGAGGAGCTAAATAGTATTTGTGGCTACCCTGACCAAGAAGATATTGGTCAGAATACTTTTCATGAAAATAAGGCAGCTGCAAATCTCTCTTGTCAGTTCTATGACCTTGTAGCTGACTATATAATGACAATCTTAAGTTAGTAGCAGATGTTGTTTCTAGAACATGTATCACTTTTTTTGTTTGAAGACATTTCATGATGCGTGCTTGTTTTGACTTTTAAATTTCAAAAGCATGGAGGCATTAGATCTAGCACCAAATTGTTGGCTTGACTCCATTGGAGGTTTGAACTCACTTAGCTGAATTGAGCCTTGTATATAACTAGGAGTGTATATAAATAATCTCACTAGCTGGGCATTTACTTTCTAGTTGCTAGAATTTTTATTTTTGCATTTTAGTTTGATGAGGAAAGTTCTCTCAATTAATAAAGTCCCATGGAGAATTTCTTGTGGTATAGATTCATTGTATTCCTGACTCTATGCCCAATGGTGAAGTATATTGGTCTACAGGTTCTCAACACCTTGCAGCAAGGCACTATCCCCAATTGGAGCCAACATTATCACTCACTGCATTACGAGTTTTCATTTGTCGAAAGTGCCAAATAGAGAAGTGAATTTTGAAACCATATCTTGAGCAACAGAATCTCTCAAAGCTAAATCAAACCCTCTCCACCGGATAGTCCTTGGAATAATATTTCCAACCGTAGGTGGAAATTGAAAAATGGATCTCTCGATTAGAAATTAGAGCAGATTGAACATATCCTTTAATAGCCAGAAAACAAAGAGGAAAAGACCAAGGGGAGGCTAATCGCAATTTCAGTTTCCTAAGAGAAGCGGTGGGGGAAAGGAAAGAGAAACTTGCAATCATTGATTGCCGATATCGATGATCGCAAATGACGGAGGTCCTTATCCCGTAGTGTTATGAAACCAGCTCAAGAAAAGATAGAAAAGATAGATCAATGCCTTAGAATTCAGCCTCTTCGAGGGGGCAACCTCCTTTACATTACATAAATGAACAATTCTTCGATGATACAAATGACAAAACCTCCTTTCTATATATAGGAGTCTAAGGAGTCACAATATAATCCAGTCGACCTAACAATAATAATATAAAGCCACAAAAATAACAATAGAGGGATTCTATGGGGCACAAAAATAATAACATGGGGGTAATAGGGGCACAACAATATAAATAAGGGGTATAACTACAATAGTAATGGGGTAATCACTAGTATTATAGGGACCCAACATGCCCCTCTCCTTCAAAAAAGTGTTGTCCTCAACGCTTGAGTAGTTCTGGATACTTCTGCATAAAATTCTCATCCTCCCATGTGGAATCTTCAGCAGATAAGTTCTTCCACTTGATAAGATACTCTGAAATTGATCGATTTCGTAGCTGTCGAGTTCTTGTTTCTGTGACTGCTTCCAGTTCCAATATAATTTTTCCTTCCTCGTCAAGTTTGGAAATATTGTTTGAACTGGGAGCTTGTCGCCTATAACCTTCTTTAAACATGAAACATGGAAAACTGGGTGCAATCGAGAAGCTGCAGGAAGCTCCAATTTGTATGCCATAGTACCAATCTTTTGCAACACCTTGTATGGACCATAATACTTTGGTGATAATTTATTATCCTTCTTAGCTTGCTTTAGGGACATTTGCTTATATGGTTGTAGCCGTAGGAATACCCAATCACCTACATCAAAACTTCTTTCACTGCGATGTTGATCTGCCTGTTGTTTCATTCTATTTTGTGCCAACACGAGGTTATCCTTTAAGAGTTGGAGGACTTGTTGTTGATGTTCGATGTGATGTTCCACTGCCTGAACCTTAGAATTTTCTCTTAAATATGATGTGATGGATGGTGGTTGATACCCATAAAGTGCCATAAATGGGGTCATTTTTGTTGCTGTATGGAAGGAAGTGTTATACCACCATTCAGCCAGAGGCAACCATTTGACCCATTGTGTCTGTTTATCAGATACAAAGCAACGAAGATATCCTTCCAAACATTTGTTTACTATCTCAGTTTGCCCATCAGATTGAGGATGATAAGATGAGCTATGAGCTAACTGAGTACCAAGACAAGAAAATAATTTTGTCCAAAAATTTCCAGTGAAAATGGGATCTCTGTCACTTACAATAATCTTTGGGTTTCCATGTAGCTTTTGAATTGTTTCCATAAATGCAGTAGAAACTGTACTGGCTTTAAATGGATGTGATAATGCACAAAAGTGTGCATACTTGGTAAGTCTGTCAACTACCACCATGATGACACTCTTTCCCTCAGACTTGGGTAAACCTGTGATAAAATCCATTGAAACCTCCTCCCAACGTTGGCTTGGAATGGATAAAGGTTGTAATAGACCCGTTGTCTTAATTGTTTCAACTTTATTTTGTTGGCAAACCAAACATTCCGCCACAAACTTTTGAATATCTGATTTAAGGCCATCCCAAAAAAATTCCTTCTTAACCCTGTGGTAAGTTTTTAAAAATCCTGAGTGCCCTCCTAAGGGAGAAGTGTGCAATTCCATAAGAATCTTTTGTTTTAGCTGGGAATTCTTACAGAGGTATAAGCGATCTTTGTACCATAACGAATCATTTTGCCAGCTAAATGTATCAGACGTACTGGAATCTTGTTGTAGCTTTCGAATAAGTGCCCACACTTCTTCATCATTCTTCCATTCCTCCCTTGCTTCGTTTATCCAATCTGGTTGGATAATAGAAATGGCGCACAACAATGCTTCCACATCCTCATCCTTTCTTGAGAGTGCATCTGCCACCACATTTTGCTTCCCTTTTTTGTAGATGATTTCAAAGTCATAACCCAACATCTTTGTGACCCACTTTTGTTGCTCTTCAGAGGATAATCTTTGTTCTAAAAAGTATTTAAGGCTATCATGATCCGTTTTTACCTTGAAGTGTCTTCCCATTAGGTAGGGTCGCCATTTCTTAAGTGCATGGAGTATTGCCAACATTTCCTTCTCATAAATAGCTTTGCTTAAAAACTTTCCCTTGATTGGACGACTTTCAAAAGCAATGGGTCTTTCATCTTGCATTAGAACAGCACCAATTCCATTTCCTGAAGCATCACATTCCACAATAAAGGTTTTTGTGAAGTCCGGTGTAGCTAAGACCGGTGCTTGGCACATTGCCTCTTTAAGATGTTCAAAGGCCTTTGTTGCTTCCGGAGTCCATGAAAATGCATCTTTCTTCAATAATGTTGTTAGAGGTGCTGCTATTCTCCCATAATTCTTAACAAACTTGCGATAATACCCTGTCAACCCAAGAAATCCTCGCAGATGCTTTATGGATGTGGGGATTTTCCATTCCTTAATGGCTTTAATTTTGCTAGGGTCTACCTTAACTCCTTCATGAGATACAATATGACCCAAATATTCCACCTCCTGGACTCCAAAGAAACATTTGGATCTTTTTGCATATAATTGTTTCTCCTCCAATAGTTGTAGCACCCTGTCAACATGTTCAACATGATCCTTCCAAGACTTGCTGTAGATTAGTATATCATCAAAAAATACTAACACAAATTTTCTAAGGAATGGTTTGAAAATTGAATTCATCAAACCTTGAAATGTTGAAGGTGCATTGGTAAGGCCAAAAGGCATGACCAAAAATTCATAATGACCCTCATGAGTTCTAAATGCTGTTTTCGAAATGTCTTCAATCTTCATTCTGATTTGATGATATCCTGAACGAAGATCCAACTTGGTGAAGTAAATTGATCCATGCAATTCATCCAGTAATTCATCAATGACAGGAATGGGGAACTTATCTTTAATAGTGAGCTTGTTGAGCTCCCTATAATCCGGACACATGCGCCATGATCCATCCTTCTTGTGCACCAATACTACTGGAGCATAGTTGAATTATACCAGCCTCTAGCATTTCTGCAACCATACGTTCAATTTCACTTTTTTGGACATAGGGATATCTGTACGGCCTGATGTTTGGAGGAACACTTCCTGGAATCAGATGAATAGCATGATCATGATCACGCATAGGTGGGAGACCTTTGGGAGTCTCAAATACCTTGGAATGATTGTCCAGGACTTTTTGGAGATCTGGAGAAATAGATGATTCCAATGTGGAAACATCTAGCGAACATAATTGTGCAATTACACCTCTTTGCTCCTTTTTTAGAAGCTTTGTCATACCATTAGAGCTGATTATCTTTCCTGGTTTCCCTGCAATACCCCTTAATTCAACTTCCTTTCCTTCCGTAGAAAATTTGATGAAAAGTTCTTGAAAATTAAAAGCTATTGTACCCAAGGATTGTAGCCATTGGACTCCTAGTACAACATCAGCACCTCCCATTGGAATGGAAAGCATTGGGCTAGTCAATACATATTCTCCCATGGATAGCTTGATATTATGGCACTTTCCAGAGCAATTTATTGTTCCTCCATTTGCAATCATCACTTGACACTCTGGTGCTGGATATAGGAAGCAATTCAATTCTTTTGCTACCCTACAATGAATAAAATTGTGGGTGCTTCCTGAATCAATCAACACTATTACCTTTTTCTTCTTGATTTGTCCTTCTATCTTGATGGTTTGAGGAGTGGTAATTCCCGCCAATGCATTACAAGATATGGTCGGATTTATTTTTTCTTCATCTAGGCTTTGTTCCTGGAGTATATCTTCTTCTTTTGACCTTTCTTGCTCCTTTTCTTCTTCCTCTTCACAATCTATGTAGAATAATTTCTTCTCAGCACACTTATGACCTTTAGTGTATTTGCTATCACAACTGTAACAAAGCCCTTTTGCTCTTTTTTCTTCCAATTGTTGTGGTGTCAACCTTATAGGTTGTGGAAGACTAGGGGCAACAACACTTCCGTCTTTATAGTTGTGAGTGGTATGCTTCCTGGTTGCCATAATTTTGCTTTCCATTTTTCTTGCTAACCTGAATGCCTTCTCTAATGAATCAGGTTCCCAAAGGCGAACATCATGTTGGATATTATCCTTTAAAGACCCTATGAACACATCAATCCTATGCTCCTCTGGAATATCTTTTACCCTTATGTTCAATTTTTGGAACTCCTCAATGTGCTCCATTATTGAACCCTTTTGTTTGAGACTTATCAATTGGCTAAAAAAAGTGTTGCTTTTTGTATCTTCATAATGTGCTATCAATTCTTCCGTAAAAATTGCCCAAGTGATAAATTGTTTACGAGAGCAAAGCCATTGATACCATACAAACTGATTTGGTTCCAAATATACAGTTGCCATACGTACCTTTTGTGTGTTTTGCACATTATTGAGATCGAAGAATTGCTCCATCTGTAATATCCATGTGGCGGGATCCTTGCCATCAAACTTCCTCATATCGATTTTTGGAATATGGTGGGTCTTCGATCCAACATTAGAGTCTATGGAATCATGATTAACATTTCTTTTGTTCACATCATGAGTTTCCTTTACAACCTTTTCACCATTAGTAAGTATTTCTTGTAGAAAATTTGTCAAATCTGTCTTCAAATCTGCCATGTCTGTCTTCAAATCTGTCTTCAAATTTGCCATGTCTGTCTTCAAATTTGTCTTCAAATCTGCCATGTCTCTCCTCAAATCTATCTTTGAATCATCCATCTTAGCTTCCATTCCCTTTATCTTAGATTCCACGCCATTTATCTTAGATTCCATGCCATTTATCTTAGCTTCTGTTAGCTTTTGTGAGCGTGACATTTGTTGCACTTGTTCTTGTAATTTTGATATATCATGTAGCATTTCTTCCTCTTCTTCATGAGTCATGCTAGAGCTTTCAGGTTCCTTACTAGGTGTTTGCATTTTCTTTCCTCGGGGCATCAGTTACCGATAATAATGCTTTACTATGCCCTTTGAATTCCGTTAAACCAAGCTTACACAAAAATTTAAAAAAACTACACACCTTTTTTCACTTTATAGAAGCCTGATATTGAATCTGATGTATCTCTGTAATTTCAAATCATCCAATTCTAAAGTTGCAACTTATAGTAGCCTTCTGTGTCCTCTTTCCAATGCCACAAGTCTGACCCAAATTGATTCTCCAAGAAAGAGTTATGTGAAATCTCCCACAGTGACTTGCTTTTAGACTAGTTCAGTAGAGCGAACTTGTACGACGTGCCACGAGTCACTGTTTCAACCTTTGGATCTGAAACACACATACAAGAAACTAAAGTCTGTCCTCTTTCTGTACCTTCTTAAAAAATTTCAATCCAATCCCCAGAGAGAAAGTTATGACGATTTTCCCCAGGTCACCTGTTTTGAATGTAATTCAGGAGTCTGCAAAAGACCAACTTCCTCAGATCATATCTCCACAAATATCATGCGAAAAGCTCTTAAATTCGGACCCAAGGTTCAGCGCGATTTATTCTCAAATGGGTTTTTTTTGTAACTTCTAAAACGTCATAGAAAAAAAGTTATAGTGAAAATGCCACGATGACCTGTTTGGAGCAGCGAAACCCTAGAATCCAAAGCTCTGATACCAAATGTTATGAAACCAGCTCAAGAAAAGATAGAAAAGATAGATCAACGCCTTAGAATTCAGCCTCTTCGAGGGGGAAACCTCCTTTACATTACATAAATGAACAATTCTTCGATGATACAAATGACAAAACCTCCTTTCTATATATAGGAGTCTAAGGAGTCACAATATAATCCAGCCGACCTAACAATAATAATATAAAGCCACAAAAATAACAATAGAGGGATTCTATGGGGCACAGAAATAACAACATGGGGATAATAGGGGCACAACAATATAAATAAGGGGTATAACTACAATAGTAATGGGGTAATCACTAGTATCATAGGGACCCAACACATAGTGTCTCACAAATTGGAGGTCTCGGTAGTCAAGCATATTGACGATCAATGATCACACTTAGTAACAACATGACATTCAGTGCTTCATGTAGCAAAGCTCTGATATCAGCAAATAAACAATCGGCGGGTCCAATAGACCATTCTTAAGGAATTGCACAAGAATATGATGAGTGTTAATGCAGTAGGGGAGGGCCAATGTCGATCTACAAAGGAAATCAAGTGCAAAATTAGAGTCAGGGGGACCCTTTTCTCTCTCCTCTAGGGGGCCACGTGGTAGAATACCATTGGTCTCTAAGAATCCACATGGCAGTTGATGTCAGCATGAAGTGGCAGTACAGGACACATGGCACGCATATTTTTCATTTTTAGGGGTCCTATGGTGGCGTATCTGGGTGACTTGTTCCACCACTTAGGAAGTGCCACGTGGCACTAATGACGTCATCAATCTCATAGATCAGGGATCGGTGAAGGTAAAAGGCCACAACTCTAGGTAAAAGTCTCTGATTATGATTTGCGGTAAAGGAGGCTCCGATAAGTGGGCTAGCCCATGATCACATATAGGGCCAAAGGACTAAGGGCTAAGCACAAAAGGGGCTAAACCTACACATCAGTGATTGCACAGGTCAAATTTCCTCCTCTGCTGAAGTCCCTTTTGAATTGCAATTATGATATGTACGAACCCTCCTAGATGTGATATTTTTTGTGATATTCCTTATGGAAGTTTCACATCGGGACAATCGAAAATCTCTACGAAGTATGGTGGGAATGTCCTCTCCTATATTGTGATTGCGATATCCCGGGTGAGCCCTTTCCCGTAGATGAGTGATCACACATGTCAAGGGGAGATACCAAAGGTGACCTCTAGAAACCAACGATATGTGGGATTCTATGCAATAAAGGGAAAAGACCCTTGGAGGGGAGTCCAAAGGCCCTAGCACCTGAGGACTAAGCACTTGATGATAGCTCCCGGACAGATGAGAAGAAATGAAGAAAGGGGCTAAACAAGGGAGGCCAAAGGAGATTGGGACTCATTGTTCTATGATGCCTCTTAGCTTAAAGGTATTGATGCAATGATGCGCCGATAGTGTGGTACAGAGATTTAAAGGTGGATGGGTCAGTGGTTGATACTTTGAAAAGAAGTATGGGGTAGTGGCAGAGCGATATAGGCTAATCATGTAGAAGTCCTTGCAACAAGAAACCAAGGACTACATAGGCCACTGAAATGAATTCGAGTGCTTCACCATAGGAATTCAGATAGTAATTGGATTGATGGGGCTCCACCCTGATACACAGCGAAGGACTATGGGGACATGCTCCATTTCTACTGTGCAATAGGAACTCACAGTCCACCCACTCCCAACTTCGAAGAATGAGTTATTCAAGCAGTTAAGGTGAAAGCGATAGGGACCAACTGAGTAGTAAGAGGGATGCACAATGACATAGATGTAGACTATTGCGGGTGAGATCACCCTAGGGTCTTGGGTTGAACACCCCAACATAACGGATGGAAAACAACAACAAGAAATGCTCAGACAAACAACCTAAATGCGTATTATACTGAACCGTGTAGGAGTGTCCTTACCCAGAGGTCCTACATTTGAGTAGATCTCGGAGGGTGCAAACCCTTAGCTTCTCATGATGTCTTTGAAACCTGAATGTAGAATTTTCTCTACAAATTAGCTAGCTCACTGATATCATGTAGAAATTTCACCTATAGATCCAACTGATATATGTAATGTACTAAAGCATAATACTAGATCTACATCTACCATAAACTTTACAGAAGCTTAATTGAACATGAGAAACATCAAGCATGAACATATATAAATGAGAATGAGAAGTAATCAACCATAACACAGAAGATATAACCTAGGGAAAGCACCAGCCTAAAACCCCATCTGTGTATTATCAATCAAGTGGAAATCCTCAACAACATACAAAACGAATCAGCTCAAAAGTTATCTTGCTCTCTTTGTACTCTGATGATGTAGCTCATGGACTATCTAGGCTTGTATATATAGGATCCACAAGTCCTCCAAGCCCCTATTTCCTTGCGTAGTTTTGATTGGAGTCCAATTACATAACATGTGTGAATTGGCCCAAACCATACCTATTGTTACACAGTAATTTGTCACTATCTTCACTCTAGTCTTCCTACTATGTCATGTGTCCCAAGTCATTCATGCTCATATTAGACAAATGCTCTCTGATGTTGCAAAATGACCCAGTTTTGCAAAGGTTTCTACCTCATCGCGTCTGTTTTCCAAATAAACGCGCTGAAGGGCACTCCAAAATAGCCCAGAAGCGCTACCATCGTGGAAGTACACCTGATTCCCGCAATGGTCCATTTTTATGTGCCAGCATGACTGTTGCTTGTAATATTCAGCGATGACATGACTAGCTACGTTATTCAATAGCGATGTCAGTGCAAAAGATCAGTTATGTGCCCGTGATGATCTAGATTGGGTGAATTTGTTCCAATAGCGGGCCTTCCAGATGACTCCAGACCTGGTTGTTGGCATAGTTTATGTCGCCCTCCTTTCTTTGGCGTGGTTGTTCCGTCATTTGTGCTACCTTCCTTGGGGATAAGCTCACTCTTCCACCTTTCATGGAGACTCCTTCTCCTATTTAAACTCTCACCATTGCTATGCGCTGCTAGTTTTTGGAATGGTTGCTGATAGTGCTGCTAGTGTTTGTGAGTTTTACTAGATAGCTGGTGTGAGTGTGACAAGTGTGGGACTGTTGATAGATTGTGGAAGGTTCTGAAGTGCCCTTAATGTTGTGTAAAACTTGTGAGCAAGAGAGACTTGTGTATTGGGAGATCCATCTTCAAAGAGTGAATGCTTGAGGAACATGCTTGCTGGACCCTTCTGAGAAGGCTTGTGACGTCAAGGCTTTGGTTGTAAGCTTACTCTTATTTCATAATTAATGCAATCAACGATGTTTTCCTTTGTCTTGTATGTAATGTACGTATAGCTCATGACTTCTTGACTTTGTGAGTAAATAGATCATTGTTGTTCTAGTTACATGCTTTGTTGTATTTCCTTTGCATTGTTTCAAGTTGATTACTCATTAGGAGAAGGAAGCAGAAGCTGGAGTAGCGCAACGGAACTCCATCAACCACCAGTTGAGGTAGGCGTCCAACTATGATTGTTTAAGGAAAGCTATTGTTGATCTGTCCTTGTTTGTGACTAAACCCACTCTAGGGCTAGAGGGGTTGCTTCTGTCCGCAGAGGGAACACCTTCCTTCTTCACACTCCTCTCTTTGAGATGTCCTAGGCACTGGTCTATGATCAACCCAGAGGCTGTCTCTAGGAAAATTTCTATGTCTCCTGAAGCACTTGTGCTATGGGTGTTAGAAAAGGTGACAATATATTTCTCGTGTCATTTCTGAGGAATAGATTAGAATATTTTTCCCTTAGTACGATTTTTTTTTAGATTCCCTCAGTTAGGTGAGCAAGGGAAGTGTGGGTTGAAGATCTCTCACCTTAGTGAGTCCAATTTTTTAATCTTATGGAAAAAATCCTCGCGACTCCACTTTTTGAATTTCTACTTTCTCTGATTTATGATTCATATCATTCAGAGGAGGATGAGGTGGTTACAAATTGTCAATAGGATGTACTTACAAACAAGTGGGGAGAGGTCTCTCAACAACAAAATTTTCAAGAAGAGCCTGAAGTTGAAGGACCAAGTAGTGTCTGTGATTATTTATTGCAAAAAGGTCCCTTCCAAGAATTCTCAATAGGCCCTCTAGTCTATGACTCTTAAAGCTCAAAACTGAAGATTCTATTGTAGATTTCCAAGACGGTTGGCTCGTTGACAAATGGGTATCTAATGATTAGTAACAAGCTTTTCTAGAGAAAACTAAGGTTGAGGAGATAAACATTATTCATGGCTACCCTGACCAGAAAGATATTGGTCAATAGACTTTTGATGAAAATAAGGGAGCTGCAAATCTGTCTTGTTAGTTCTATGACCCTGTAGCTAACTACATAACGACAATCTTAAGTTAGCAGCAGATGTTGTTTCTAGAGCATGTATCATTTTTTTTGTTGGAAGACTTTTCATGGTGCATGCTTGTTTTGATTTTTAAATTTCAAAAGCATGGAGGCATTAGGTCCAGCACCAAAAATTTGGCCTGACTCCATTGGAGGTTTGAAATGACTTAGGTGGATTAAGCACTATATATAAGTAGGAGTGTATATAAGTAAGATCACTAGTTGAGCATTTACTTTCCAGTTGTTCGAATCTTTATTTATGCATTTTAGTTTGATGAGGAAAGTGCTCCCAGCGAATAAAGTCCCATGCAGATTTGCTGGTGGTATTGATTCATTATATTTTTGACTCCAGGCCCAATGGTGAAGGATATTGGTGTTGGGCGTGGGATCACCCAAGGGTATTTTTGGGGCTTAAAGCCCAGATTTTGGTCCAATTTTGTAATTCCAATGTAAAGACTTTGCATTTTGTGGGTGCGGAGTGCATAGTTGTTAAAGAGTCATAGGGTTGTCTGCCCTTATTTTGACAATGTAATTTCGGCTTTAGAAGATCTACCCATGGTCCACGGACCATGAGATTTTATAAATAGACCGAAACTCTAAGTATATAGAGACATAATATAGATCGAATAATTAAGATATGATGTATGCGAGATAGCTTTGAAGTGAAAGTCTATGTTTTGGTTCATACCGTAGGTATAGGCTCTGCAGCTGAGTGTGTAGACACCTACAACTAAGT
Source organism: Pinus tabuliformis (assembly GCA_031772625.1). Taxonomy (NCBI): domain Eukaryota; kingdom Viridiplantae; phylum Streptophyta; class Pinopsida; order Pinales; family Pinaceae; genus Pinus; species Pinus tabuliformis. The sequence goes on along the minus strand of CM062816.1, from coordinate 286,304,662 downwards.
GTGTAGGGCTAGTCAAGTCTGTAATCATCTAGAAGTATTAATAAAGAGAAGTTTCTATCATTTCTGCGTCTTTCTTTCATGTTTATGCATCTCTTTTATTAGGTATCAATTTCACTTGTAATTCTTATATGATGCGTAAATGTGTATAACTGTATTGGTTAAGTGAACATAAGTAGGAAGATTTGTTTACACAAAGCTAATCAAGATCTGTCAATAAGATAAGTAAGATATTTAGTCTAGTTATAGCGTAGTTCACTGTCCTATCAACGTGAAAGGACTTCAGCCCCTGGGAATAAACCGACATCACAACCATCTTAAGGGTGTAGAAACTTGTTTTGAGCATCCCCCCATACTACTTCAGGTGAGACTTCAGTCCGTGCTCCGCGGGCTGATATCGAAAGGGCCAGTAGTGTAGGGATTTGTTTGGCTAACTAATGCTAAACCTGGGTCAGGTCCCCTCAAGCCAATAGATGGTTCCATTACCAGGATTAGAATCTACATAAGAGATGTGTGATGTTGTATCATTGGAATCCAACTAAGAAAGAAATCGAAGGCTGGTTGGATAGAAGAATTCACGAGTTCGCAGCATAGGAAAACAAAAACCCATGATTGTCAAAAGAATAGTGGTTAGATAGCTACCTATATATGGAGATCCGTGAAATCTTTTTCACGTCCTTCGCTAGTGAGCTATACGAGTGGATCGCGAAGCTAGCAGATAGCCTAGGAAGGTGGAAACTTGATTGTCCTATTGTGTGGACCCCAGAGATAGTGTGAAGGTTGGAAGCATCAAAGGAGAAGACCGTGCGTGTCATCGATCATTGGCTCAATCATATTATAGGAGGATTTTTTACTGAGTTCGTGGTTGACACCTCAGTCAGCTATAGCAGGGTAGAGCAACGCTTTCTTAAAGGAACATGAGGTAAGTACATAAAATATTTGAATACTTGGATTAGAATGATGTTGTACAAAAAGCAAGTTATGTAGTTACCTTGATGTTTGGGGCTACGCGAAGTGGAAAGGTTTACAGGAACGAAGGAAATAAGGGTCCAGAAAATAGCCCCTTGATTTCACCTCTGCAAGGGGATGAGGAAGAGCTCGTGAAGGTCTCTCCACGAAGTGTTATTCATCTGATAAGACAAAGAATTTTGCAAATACCACCTTCACCCACACCACCATCGACTTCACCGCCATCACCTCCATCTTCACCCATACCACCTCCACTGCCACCGCAATTCAGTATGGCGAACACAGTGAAGTTTCCTTTGTTCAAAGGCTTGGGAAATGAGGATCCAGACCAATTCTAGTTCGTAGTGAAGGTTGTATGGGAAGCTCAAGGTGTTATAGATGACCATATAAAGAAAGAAACACTAGTTAGTGCCCTACAGGATCGTGCTCTGACTTGGTATATTAACTACTCCAAAGATAACCCAAATGTGAGAGTAGCAGACATCGAAATAACACCGAATAGGGAATTTAGAAGGCCTAAATCTGAAGCACAGTCGATTATTTGATTCAAAGATATCATGATGCTACCAGGCAAGATGCCTTGGGAACTGGATCAGAGGCTGAAATGTACGATTCACAAAGCCAACATGAATCTGACAAATGGACAACATTGCGAGTGGTTTGTAGCTTCGCTACTACCACACTTAAGGAGTGCAGTATCACAACAGAAAATAACAACTCGGGTATAAGAAGCATTGGAGATTTCCATGAGACTAAATGAGACCCCGATGCAAGATCCTAGTCTAGGAGTTTAGCATATCCATGCGTAGCTAAAGAATCTATGCCTTGAGATGTAAAGTTTGAAGCACGATAGGACGGTTTGACTAGAAGTGCGCTAGGATGTATGGTGCCAGAAATGCAAGAGTCAGGGTCATGATAAATACCACTCCCCGGTATTTACAAATTACCTTGCAGGAGGAGGAACGATGCCTTTAAGGCCAGAAATCAAGGAGGACCTAGCGCAGTGCCTTATTTGTGGTGTGCTATCTGTTAAGTAGTTGGAAAGCATGCAACGGATAACTACCACAAGTTATAGAAGTATACGCAAACTCCGCAACAATTGTTCTACAACTTTTGCAGGTCAGTGGGGCATGATGAGTGTACATGCCGGAGCTATGAATTGATGATAGATAGAACTCTTGCCTATAGGGTTCAGGCTGAAATGCAGCCCCTTGATTAGAATGCAGGGATGGTGTAGACATGATTTCAAGGGGGCAAAGGAGGCCGAGGTGGAGGAGGACCTAGTAGAGGTTGGGGAAAGTTGATTTGCTACAATTTTGGAGGGTGAGGATACTATGCCTATGATTTCACTAATCCAATGCACCCATCCTGCAAGTATTGCATGTTGTTTGATCATGAGATAGAAGATTGTCCTACGTTGATAGCTAGGATATGTGACAAAGGAGTGCTACCACCTCCCCCGACTCAGAACCTGGAGATGATGAGGTTTCAGCCACACGAGGAAGACCCGAACGTAAATATTGTTCTCCAAAGTGGAATTGTGATAGGAGATGACAAGGGAAAACAACCAAAAGACTATACCTGGGTTTGCAAAGCCCCAACAAAAGAAGTTGAGTTTGATTTGGAGTGCACTCAAGAAACCTTCATGGAAGCTAAGAAGAGCTTCGCTGAGGGCTCCACTTTAGGAAGAAAAGATAAGCCTAAGCTGGAGATGGACCCCTTTATGCTCACAACATTCCTGGAAACCTGTATGAAGCTACTGCGTGACAGTAAGCCTATAGAAGGGTTACAAGACCTCATCAACAGATGCTCTAGGACTGTGCCAGGTGGACCATGCGCAGTCTACAAGATCAGAAAGCATAAGACAAGGATGGGGCATGAAATGAGACTAACCACGCAGATCATAGAATACGAGATGGACCAAGTCATTTTGGATTTGGGATCAGATGCAAATGCTTTACTAAAACAAACATGGGAGTGAATGGGGAGACCTACATTGCGATGGTCTCTGATTCAACTAAGAATGGCGAACCAGTAGAAAATCATACCCACGGGGTGATTGTAGGGAGTAACCGTGGATATTGAGGGAGCGAACGCACTAGTAGACTTTGAAGTAATAGAGATTGTTGATGATAGAAAACCCTACCCCGCGCTCCTAGGAATTGACTGGGCCACTGATATGAATAGGGTAATCAATCTGAAGAAGTGGAAGATGATCTTTGAGAAGAAATCACTGCACGTAATAATACCCTTGGACCCTGTTGAAGGATCATGCTATATGGAGCCAGTCCGCGATTATGAGAGTGATGATGATTTGGACTGCATCTACAAGATAACCGTGCGAGACCAAGACTGGGTGAATCCCACTACGGATGGAAGGATTGCATGGGAGTGCGAGAGCTCCTACATTTCGGATTCCCACAAAGAAGTAGAACGTTGGCAGAATCAGTTACACGAAGTAACTACATTTAATTGCAATATGACGACCCAGTCGCTTCACTGTGTGTCCATAGAAGTACAAGATCTGCCTACTTATGATGGTCTAAATGAGGTAGATACCTTCTTGGATTCCTTTGAAAGTGAGATGCCATAAAATCAATGCTTGCAAACGAATCGTGATAGGAGATGACAAGGGAAAACAACCGGAAGACAGTACTTAGATTCGCAAAGCCCTGATGAAATAAGTTGAGCTTGATTTGGAGCGCGCTCGGGAAACCTTCATGGAAGCTATGAAGAGCTTCACTTAGGCCTCCACTTCAGGAAGAAAAGATAAGCCTGAGATGGAGATGGACCCCTCTATGCTCACAACATTCCTAGAAACTTGTATGAAGCTACTGGGTGACAATAACCTATAAAAGCGTTACAGGACCTCACCAATAGATGTGTTGGGACCGCGCCAGGTGGACCATGCACACGGGGGCTTCACTCAATGAACCTCTAACATATGACGTGCATTCATGGCATACTAAACAATACCCCTAATTTGAATGCATATTGGAAAATACCTCTAAAAATCATATTATTTAACCCCCTACCAATATGAACCCAATACACCTTCTGAATTTAGAAAACCCCTAGTTCACTAGATATTGTAGGTATCAATTTTTTCATTAACATTTTATATACCCCTTTATATTTTTTCATTGACTATGACCTCCATTTTTTATGCATGTTAATATAAACACCCTTTGCCCCCTATATATCCCCCAATATATTATGTCATTTTTTCCTCAATATATATCCCACAATATGAACCCACGTGGTATGGTATTGCTCCCGTAGTGAAGCCCCTGTGACGCGCATTGTCTGCAAGATCAGAAATCATAAGACAAGGATGGGGCGTGAAATGAGACTAACCATGTAGATTGAAGAATATGAGATGGACCAAGTCATTCTGGATTTGGGATCATACGTGAATGCTTTACCAAAACAAACATGGGAGTGAGTGGGGAGACCTATGCTGCAATGGTGTTCAATTCAGCTGAGAATGGCGAACCAACAGAAAATCACACCCATGGGGTGATTGCAGGGAGTAACCGTGGATATTGAGGGAGCAAGCATGCTGATAGACTTTGAAGTAATATAGATTGTTGATGATAGAAATCCCTACCCCACGCTCCTGTGAATTGACTGGGTCACTGATATGAACATGGTAATCAAATTGAAGAAGTGGAAGATGATCTTTGAGAAGAAATCACTGCATGTAATAATACCCCTAGACCCTGTTGAAGGATCACGCTATATGGATTTGGTCCATGATTATGAGATTTATGATGATTTGGACTGCATCTACAAGATAACCACGCGAGACCAAGACTGCGTGAATCCCACTCCGAATGGATGGATTACATGGGAGCATGAGAGTTCCTACACTTCGGATTCTGACGAGGAAGTAGAACGATGGTAGAATCGGTTACATGAAGTAACTATGTTGAATTGCAATATGATGACCCAGTCACTGCACTGCGTGCTGACAGAAGTATGAGATCTGCCTACTTATCATGGTATAAATGAGGTAGATACCTTCTTGGATTCATTTGAAAGGGAGGTGCTGGAAAAGAAACGCTTCCAATCCTTGGATTGGGTGTTGCGCACTATGCCCGCAAGATGGTGAGGTACGCACAAAGCAAGCTTTGATGCTTGGTGCAAACGTAGGAGAATTATGTGGACATGATTTTGGAAGCATAAGGTATGATTGATAGAAAGGTATGATGGACAGGATGATCTACACATGCATTTTTTCGAGTGGATGCAGGCCTATGGACAAAAGCCACAACCTGAGTGGGTTCACTTGTTCTGTCATACCCTAGATGTTATACCAATGAACTGGTATATAGAAACATAGCTCTGCCATGGGACAGGTGAATCGGATATCTTACGCGAAGGATTCATGATGACCTTCAGTTTTGAGGATGGGTGGGATACTATTGATGAAGCGCTACAAGAGGTAAAAGCAGCCATATTTAGGATACCACATGAGCCTTTAGACCTGATTCAGCCTGAATGGGATATGCAGTTGAGTTGCACATTGGAATGTTATAATGTAACTGTTGAAGAGGAGGATGAGGATCCGTGAAATATTAACATTCTAGAAATAGAAGGCCATCGCGAGGTTCAAGGACCACAAATTGAGAAGCCTAATATAACCGCGCCAGTGAAAACTAAACAGGTGAACATTGGTATGGAGGGAGAATCCAAATTCATGAAGATCAGAGACTACTGGGATGATGCGATGGTAGATAAGGTCGCTAAATTACTCTGCGAATATGAGGACCTATTCCCAACCAAGTTTATGGATTTGAAAGGAATAATCAGAGATTTAGGAGTAATGAAGATCATGTTAAAAAATGATGCGAAGCCAAGGTCATACCGCTTAAATCCGAAATACAAGGAGAGGATCTGCATAGAACTAGACAAAATGCTCGCAGCAGGCATCACTGAGCCTATGGAAGAATCCGACTGGGTAAGCCCAATGGTGGTGAAAGAGAAGGAGTAGAAGGACGAGATAAGGATATGTGTGGATCTCAGAAAATTGAATGATGCTTGTGTGCATGATCCATTCCCATCTCCATTCAAGGATGAAGTGTTGGAGTATGTAGATGGTCAAGAAGCATATTCTTTCACTGATAGGTTCTTAGGGTACCACTAGATCAAAATCACACCAGAGGATAGGAGAAAGACAACCTTCACAACTGAGTGGGGTTGCTTTCAATATAATGTCATGCCATTTGGATTGAAGAATGTGTTGGCCATTGTTTCGCACGTGGTTGTCACGGCATTTAAAAATATATTCATAAGTTCTTGGAGGTCTATTTTGATGACTGGACTGTATTTGGGCAGGTTAAGTGCCATGTAGCGAGCTTACGCGTGATGCTAGATCCTATCAAAGATACCAAATCATGCTCAACCTCAAGAAGTGTCTATTTCTCATTCCTTTTGGGAACCTATTTGGGCATTTGGTTTGCAGACAAGGGCTGATGGTAGACCCTGCAAAGATCGCGATGATTCTAAAATTGGAAGCATCGAGAGGCATGAAACAGCTACACGCTAGTCCTGGGCATATGGGATATTACAGAAAGTTTATCAAAGGCTATGCCTAAATAAGCGCGCCAATGGAAAAATTGTTGAAGAAGGATGTCACGTTTTGCTGCAATGATGACTTTAAGAAAAGTCTGGATATATTGAAAGAAAAAATGGTTACTACATCACTGCTTGTCTTCCTGAACTGGAAGAAAGAGTTTCATGTCATGTTGATGCATCATGTATAGCGCTAGGGGTAATACTAACATAGGATGGGGGAGAGGGCTTCGATCACCCTATCATGTTTGCGAGTTGCATATTATCCAAAGCATAGAAGAACTATTCCACCACTGAGCATGAGGGACTAGTTATGGTATGTGTGTCCCAGAAGTATTGACACTGCTTACTAGGAGGGCACTTTAAGATGTATACAAATTACTCTGTGCTAAAATACCTGGTCAATAAGCTTGTATTTCAGGGGGGCGCATCTGCAGATGGTTTTTATTGTTCGAGGAATAAAATTTTGAAGTTATTGTGAAGCTTAGATGATTGAATACGTGACCAGACCACCTGTCGCACATCGAGATAGGGGATGAACCTACTAGTCTGGAAGAAGGATTAACTGACGCGAAGCTCTTTGTTGTGTGCGTTGTAGATGGAAATTTTGAAGATATAATACATTTTCTAACAACTAGAATTACATCAGAGGGATACTCTATCCAGCAAAAGAAGGAATTAGTGGTGCGCGTGGCAAATTTCTCTATCATTGTTAGGCATCTATACAAGATGGGAAATGATGAAATGCTACAAAGGCATGTACCTGAATTTGAACGAAGTAGCATCTTCATGGACACTCATGTGGGCACCGCGGGAGGACATTATTGAGGAAGAGCAATAGCGCAGAAGATTCTACACGCAAGGTTGTGGTGGCCAACCCTTCATCAGGATTCAAAATCATATTACATGGCATGTGATGTATGTCAAAGAACAAGAAGGTCATCACAAAGGGATGAAATGCCTTTAAATAGAGAAATGATGTTACAACCTTTTGGAAAGTGGGAAATAGATTTTGTAGGACCCATCAAACCTCAAGGAAAGATAGGCGCTAGGTATATTATCACTGTGATGGAGTACTTGACTCATTGGGCAGAAGCGCAACCAGTGAACGATTGCATGGGCATGACTGTTGCGAAGTTTCTATTTGAACATTTACTGACGCAATTTGGATGTCGGAAGATCTTGATGAGCGATCACGACACACACTTCCTGAACAAGATGATTAACGGACTGACGGAGGAATTTCAGGTGTATCACCAGAAGAGCACACCTTATCACCCATAGGCTAACAGGACAGTGGAGGCATTCAACAAAGTTCTTGAAAACACACTGACCAAGGTATGCAATGCTCAGTGAAGTGATTGGGACCTATGCATACCTACAGTGTTATGGGTTTATCAAATGACATGCAAGAAACTGATGGGACAGACACCTTTTAGGCTTGTTTATGGAGTGGAAGCCATAATGCCTATGGAATACATCATGACTAGTCTGTGCATAGAAGCGCCCATAGGTATGATGGATTGCAGAGCCCTGGAGGAGAGGCTCACATAGCTGGATGAGCTCGAAGAAGAATGAATTTTGGTTGGATTTCACCAACAGGACCAAATGCAGTGTGAAAAGGCATGGCGCGATTGACATATTAAGTTGTGCGCCTTTAAGGTGAATGATTTGGTGTTTTTGTATGATAGTAAGTTTGATAAATTCCCCATAAAGTTCGAGATGCACTAGTTAGGGTCCTATATTATTAAAGAGATTACTAACGGAGGTGCAGTACAGCTAGTCAAGTTAAATGGAGAACCCTTCCTAGGAAAGGTGAATTGCAGTCACTTGAAGCCATACACTGGCGATCCAACGATGTGACTATATGAAAGTGGCATAGTCTTAGTTCTCCAGGTAGTTGAAAGGAGGAGCGGGACTATAAATTACTCTGCCTGGAAACTACACGATGTCAGGATTGCATGCAGTAGCAAAGTGTCACAGGGTTCATGACAGCACAAGGATAGCTACACTGGCACGCAGGTCTACTAGAAAGTGACTGTTAAAGTCACTATTCACTATTTGATGCTTGGTTTGAGGCCAAATATAGTAGGTGACAGGCATTGAAGGCAAAATTTATGGGCTAGGTTCTTGAAGACCTATCACCAATCTAGAATTAATGGACCAAATGTGGGGGGAATGGTCAAATTCAAATTGAAAAGGTCCTATAAATTACAAGCGGTTGTCTAGCAAAAAACACTTGGCAATTTGAGAACTGAGTTGTTGCGCTATAAAGTGTGTATGGACCTGTCAAAATTTGAGGCTTTGAGAGTGAGTTCAGTATTTGAAACATTTCCAAAGGAGATACAGGACCTTCTAACTAGATTGATGTCAGCACTCGAAGAAGCCATGGACACAAGAGTAGTGACAGCCAAGGAAGTCGTGCAAGGAAATTGTGGAAATAGAAGCCCAGAGAGCACTAGAATAATCGTTTAGGTCCCTAAATCACCACACGCACCGAGACCTAAGAAGAATAAGCAGGCCATGATACCGTTGCGCGTCTCACCCCTAAATCCACTAAGGACCAAGCTCAGATTGTAGGAAAAGGGGAAGGCCATTAATCTGGAGGCCGATGAGGAGGAAGAGTTTGAAGAAATCTTGGTGGAGGAGGAGGATGTAGAGATGGACATTAAAACCAAGGGTGTGGACCCTATTACACCGTTACCTAAATATGTTCCTCCATGAGAGGATTTAGGGCAGTAGTTCAATAGTAGCAGTCACCAAATAGCGCATGGAAGAAATCCATCAGGCAACCACCCAGTGTGTTGCTAAAGTTACAGGGATCCAAACAGAGCTCAGAGGTCTTCGCACTAAGATCACGAACCTATAGAGTGACTCAAGGGTGAGTCATGATGTTTGTGTTGGGGGCCTGTTAGGTGTGAGATCCCCCAAGGGATGTTTTTTGGCTTAGAGCCCAAATTTTGGTCCAATTTTGTAATTCCAATGTAAAGACTCTGCATTTTGTGGGCATGGAGTGCATAGTTGTTAAAGAGTCATAGGGTTGTCCACCCTTATTTTGAAAATGTAATGTTGGTTGTATAATCTCTACCCATGGTCCACAGACCATGGGATTGTATAAATAGAGTGAAGCTCTAAGTAGATAGAGACATAAGATAGATCGAATAATGAAGATATGATGTATGCGAGATAGCTCTGAAGTGTAAGTCTAAGTTTTGGGTCGTAGCATAGGTAGAGGCTCCGCAGCTAAGTGCGCAAAGGCCTAGTAGTCCGTAGCTGAATGCGTAGGGTGAGTCAAGTCTATAATCATTTCGAAGTATTAATAAAGAGAAGTTTCTATCATTCCTGCGTCTTTATTTCCTATTTATGCATCTATTATATTGGGTATGAATTTCACTTCTAATGCTTATATGATGCGCAAATGTGTATAACTATATTAGTTAAGTGAACGCAACTAGGAACATTTATTTAGGTGAATACAATTAAGATCTTTCAGTAAGATAAGTAAGATACTTAGTCTAGTTTGGGAAATAGCACAGTTTGCTGCCATATCCGCGTGAAAGTACTTCAACCCCTGGTTAGGGCTGCATGAAATCCGATTGTAACAAATCGCGAAGGTACTGAAGGATAGACCAGAGCATGAAGCACCATGCACAAAGCTAGGTACAGTTGGAATAAGCCAACATCACAACCATCTCAAGGGTGTGGAAACTTGGTTCCAGCATCCCCCCATACTGCTTCAGGTGAGACTTCAGTCTGTACTCCACGAGCTGATGCTGAAAGGGCAAGTAGTGTAGGGATTTGTTTGCCTAACTAACACTAAACCTAGGTGAAGCCCCCTCAAGCCAACAATTGGTCTACATGTTCTTAACACCTTGGTAGCAAGGCACTATCCCCAATTGGAGCCAATGTCGTCACTCACTACATTACGAGTTTTCAGTTGTCCAAAGTGCCAAAGAGAGAAGTGAATTTTGAAACCATCTCTCAAGCCACATAAGCTCTCAAAGTTAAATTATACCCTCTCCATTAGATATTTCTTGGAATAAGCTTTCCAATGGTAGGTGGAAATCCAAAAATGGATCTCTGGATCAGATGTTAGAGAAGATTGAATATACCCTTTAATGGCCAGAAAACAAAGAGGAAAAGACCAAGGGGAGGCTAATCACAATTGCAGTTTCCTAAGAGTAGCGGTGGGGGAAAGGAAGGAGCAACTTGCGATCAGTGATCACTGATATCAGCGATCACAAATGACGGAGGTCCTTATCCCATAGTGTATCACAAATCGAAGGTCCCGGTAGTCAAGCATATCATTTATCAACGATCATACTTGGTAATGACATGACATTCAACACATCATTTAGTAGAGACATAATATCGGTAAATCAGCGATCGGTAGGTCCAACAGACCATTCTTAAGGAGTTTCACAGGAATATGTTGATAATGTTAAAACAACAGGGGATGGCTGATGTCAATTTACAAAGGAAATCACGTGCAAAAGTAGAGGCAGGTGGACCCTTTTCTCTCTCCTCTAGGGGGCCACATGGTGGAATACCATTAGTCTCTATGAATCCACATGGAAATTTATGTCATCATAGAGTGCCAGTATGAAGGACACATGGCATGCATACTTTTGATTTTCAGGGGTCCTATTGGGGCATATATGGGTGACATGTTCCACCACTCAGGGGGTGGCACACGACATTGATGACATCATGAATTTCGTAAATCGACAAAGGTAAAAGGTCACAACTCTATTTAAAAGTCTCTGATTGTGATTTGCAGTAAAGGGGTATTTGATAAGGGGGCTAACCCGTGATCACATGGAGAGTTGAAGGACCAAGGGCTAAGCACGAAAGGGGCTAATCTTGCACATTAGCAATTGCATAGGTCAATGTTCCTCCTCCGCCGAAGTCCCTTCTGACTTGCGATTGTGATATGTGGGAACTCTCCTGGATGCGATATTTTATGTGATATGCCTTATGTAAGTTTCGTGTCTAGATAATCGGCAAGTTCTACGAAGTATGGTAGGAAGACCCTCACCTCTATTGTGATTGTGATATCCCAGGTAGACCCATTCCTATATATCGGCAATCGCAAGTATCAAGGGGAGATATCAAAGGCGACTGCTAGAAACCACCGATATGCGGGATTCTATGCAACAAAGGAAAAAGACCCCCAAAGGGGAGTCCAAAGGCCCTAGCACCCGAGGACTAAGCACCTGGTCATAGCCCCTGGTCAAATGAGAAGAAAGGCAAAAAGGGGCTAAACCAAGGGGGCCTAAAGGAGATTGGGGCTCATTGTTCTGTGATGACTCTTAACATAAAGGTCCCAATGCATCAATGCTCCAATTACGTGGTACAAAGATTTAAAGGAAGATGGGTCAGCATCTGAGGCTTTGAGTAGAAGTATGGGGTAGTGGCAGAGTGATATGGGATAATCCAGTAGAAGCCCCTGTAATAAGAAACCAAGGACTACACAGGACGCTGAAATGAATTCAACTGCTTCACCACATGACTTCAGATAGTAAATGGAGGCATGGGGGTCCACCCCGATACAAAGCAAAGGACTACCAAAACATGCTCCATTTCTACTATGCGATAGGCACTCACAGTTGACCCACTCCCAACATCAAAAAACAAGCTATTCATACAGTTAAGGTGAAAGCGACAAGAACCGACTCAGCAGCTATAGGGACACATGATGACAAAGACATAGCTTGACCAGGGGTTTTCACAAAAATAGAAGAGGGATACTTCCTCTCATCATCTTTAATTTTTATTTATTTCTAATTATTCTATAATTTATGTTTATTTCCAAGAAGGGATAAAATCCTAATAGTAATCATTTTGGGTAGCAAAGCCTTGCACATCAAGACAGCTAGTCTATGAAACAACTAGAGCTCAGGTAAAGATATTTTCATAAATTGTTGATTCATAGCCCCCCCTTCTCTATATAAATAAGGGGGAGAAACACTTGACAAAGGTTTTGGAAATTTTCACTCGCAGGGTCTAAATTCTATGATTCCATTTTGGGTTCTATTTTCCTATTCATGGGAGACTTTAGTAATATCTAGTTGAATGTAATGGACTGGTATGTTGGATTCATATTGGATTAGTGAAACTCTTTGATGATTCCAATCAGAGCAATATGTAGTATGTTTTCCCCTTTGTAAATATCATTTAAGATGTGTTTTTCTTCCTATTTTTTATCATGTAATGAAGTTGTCAGTCTCATGCTTTCATGGTTGTATATTTTGCTGTTAAATGGAGAACAGTACCTATGTATATTACAGATTTACTTGGGTTATTCAATAGACTATAGTACCTATAGTAATTATAGATTTACTTTTGTTATTAGATTAACCTGCGTTACCTGTATGAGCATAGATTTACTCGCATTGTTTAGTGATAGAGTTACCCATGATGTATACACATGAAACCTTAATTTGCAGTCAACTATTTCCACTCTTTCATTTCCTCCCTCTTCCATATTTCTATTCGAAAATTGTCACTTAGGATTATGTGTTGTTTATAGCCCTATGCATCGAATTTCCTCCTTCCTTTCTTCCTCTTCACTTTACTACAACTTCAATATAAAGCTACCTGTTGTTGTGTATTGGCCACCAGAACCCAACATTTCTCTTTGAGGTTGGCCCAATTTATCCCTTGAGCATTTGGATCCATGTATTGGCTTGAGTTTACCTGGATGACAGACTATTGAACAAAACCCCCTTTATTTTATTTTAATGATGTGATCTGGAATTGATCTAAGACAAGAAATTAAGGTATTACAGACTCATGTGCATGGATGTGCCTATGTTATTTTATGCAATGGATCGATAATAATGCAAAATACACAGGCACTGAAGCAATTGGAGAAAACATTACAGGAAAACATATAAACACAACAAGTTTAATAAGTAGTTCACCCTATGCTCTTGGGCTATGTCTCCTAATCCAGCCTTCAGTGGTGGCCTCTCTATTATGTTTTCAAAAGCAGATTTTATACAATAGTGATCTCAATTTGAGTCTCACACAGAAGATACAAATCATTAAGACTGTACTTAGATCCCCCAAGTCTCTGGAGTACATAGACTCTCCTTACTAAAACTCGACCTCTATTAGTCACAATAGTATGAGCCCAATCTGAGACTCATACGTGACAAGCATATATAGAGGAGTTCGCTTGAACCTCTCAAGCCTTCTCTGGAGTATACAAACTCTCTAACTCTCTCTGCCTCTGTCTAGCTCAATGCTACCTTTGCTTCTACAGGTTAGCTCGGCTTCTTCTCTCTAATCTCAGCTTTCCGCTTCTAACTTACTTACTTCTACCTCTGTCAGTTCGTGGCTTTAAAGCCAATCTGCTTTCTGACTGTTCATTTATGCTTCCCGACTTTCTAGTTTCCCTACATCTGTCTGCCTAAATCCCTCTTTTCTGCGTAATTATCACTCTATAATGCCTCACAGGGAGGTGGCCACCTATTTCATAATGAACTGAGTGTCAGCTCCATTGGATGTTTTCAAAACAACCGTTTATTCCATTAACTCCAAGAATTCCCGGGAACACGACCCTCTGCCAACACATCGTCCATGTCAGACTTCAAATCTTATACAACTTTTCCTGTTAACCTAGTCAAATCCGGTCATCCATCGGAATGCGTCTCCACCGTTGATCTGGATCCTCCAGATCCTACGGTCATCATTCATATCGAGAGGGCAAGTAACATGACGTTTACCCATCCAATGTGAGTGATTTTCTCTCTCTTCCACTGGACGGACGGCACCCATTGTGTGGCATCGGGTGGGACTCGGTTGAAACTGCTTACCGCTCGAAGCCCTTCTGATATTATACCAGTTTTTGTGGGACCCTACTTAATGGAACTGGTACGATATTGATTGCATTTTATAACTTTTCGAGTTTGGGAACCTGGGGCTTTTCCTTCTTTGAGGGGTTTTTCGCGCTAATCACATATCAGAAACTACCCCCATTTCTTAAATTGACCTTTGGTTTTTCTAATTTGTGTCAGCACGCGTTACCATGGGCTAAGGGTATGCGTGCATGAATGATGGTTCTCGTTGCTCCGCGCTGTTCACAAATTGCAACTATTTCGAGGATATCTCTGATAAGCTTGATGTTTATAAGACTTTGAAACTTTGGCATAATTTACAAAGAGTTCATGAAAACTTAGAGAGTGTTCTGGGATACAACTCGGATCACGACCTTCCTACTGAAAGAAGCTTTTGGACCACCAAAAGTTGGTTTTTAAGCATCAATCAAGTGAGGGTATAAATTCCTCGCTTGCCCAATTTCTATCCATCTTGCACTGCTTGGTTTTGAACCTATGAGTCAAATCCTCAGGTACTCAACATCCCCTCTATGCGTAGTTCTCACCTTCTTGTCTAGAACTGTATCTTCGTACAATTCATTGAGATATTCAGGCAACAAATCATCAATAGAAGGCAATTGACTCTACTCTTTGGGATCTTCAATCAATGAAGGCTCAAATAGTCTCAAGCTCTCTACGTTAACAATTGTGTAAACGTTCATGTAAGCTGGTAAATCAAGGCGAAAAGCATTCTCACCAATTTTCTCAAGTATCTTGAATGGTCCATTCCTTATTGGCTTTAGATTCTTACCTTCACCTTACATTCTGTCTTTGCTTATATACAGCTAGAATTGATCACCAACTTGGAAAATATGCTCAATCTGATGCTTATCATGCCTAGCCTTGTCCTTGGCTTGGCTCTTTTCCAGTCGTTCCTATATTTCTTGGTGAATTTCTTGGATTTTTTCGATGAAATTGGTTGCCTTGTCCACATCACTGTGTCCATTAACCACTATGTCTTTACCAAAGATAAAATCCAAGGGATACCTTGGTGTGAAACCAAAACAGGTCTCAAAAGGAGATCTCTGTGTAGAAGAATGTTTAGCTCAGTTGTAAGCATGTTTCACATAACATAGGTGTTCATCCCAAAACTTGGGAAGCTTGCCGCAATAGCCTCTGAGCAACTGGATCACTCTTCTGTTGACCACTTCTGTTTGGTAGTCTGTTTGCGGATGAAAAGTTTTGCTCTTCTTCAGTCTGGTGTCCATAAATTCCCACAGACTTGACCAAAATTTCCCAACAAATCAGGAGTCTCGATTAGATATAATGGAAGTGGGTAATCCAAAATGAACCCTTACATGCTAAAAGAAAAAATTTGTAGTTTGTTCAGCTATAATCTGTTTGTTACAATGTATTAAAATACACATTTTGTTGAACCTATCAACAATAACATATAAATAGTCATGACATTTTCTAGATTTAGGTAGCCCCCCAACAAAGTCCAAGAAAACACTTTCCCAAGGATGAGAAGGAATTGGTAGTGGAGTGTACAAGCCTAGTTTTCTATTGTTGGGCTTGCTTTTAGCACACATGGTACACCCTTTACATATCTAGAAACTGTTTCATTCATTTTCGGCCAATAACAAAATCTTTGTAGCTATGCATCTGTTTTACTTACACCAAAGTGACCTAATATTAGAGAAGTGTGTGCTTCTTGAATTATCTTTAGTCTTTCAGTTTGTGGAATGAATAACTAGTTTTTTATTGTTGGGCTTGCTTTTAGCACACATGGTACATCCTTTACATATCTAGAAACTGTTTCATTCATTTTCGGCCAATAACAAAATCTTTGCAGTTGTGCAACTATTTTACTTACACCAAAGTGACTTGATATTAGAGAAGTGTGTGCTTCTTGAATTATCTTTACTCTTTCAGTTTGTGGAATGCATAACTTTCCAAAATGATACAAGAGTTGGTCCTTAACATGATAATCCAATTCTTCTACTTGTTTGCCATGAATTAAAGTTGCATATACATCTTTAAAATCTATATCTTGAGCATACTATTCATTGTAGCTTTCATGCAATACTGAATTATGCTTAAGTATAGTATATGCATTTATGATTGGTCTGGACAACATATCTGCAACTTTATTGTGTATGCCCTTTTTATATCTGATTACAAGATGAAACTGTTGTAGAAAACCCATCCACCTATAGTGTCTTGATTGTTGCAACTTAGTTTGTGAGTGTAAATATTGAAGTGGTTGATGATTAGTATGTATAACTATCTATTTTCCCATTAGATAATGTTTCCACTTTTTCACACTCTGTACTAATGCATACAATTCTTTATCATATGTGGGATAATTAACTACTGCATGATTAAATGTCTTAGAATGATAAAATATGGGTTTATTGTGATGCATCAACACCGCTCCCATGGCATAGTCACTAGCATCCGTTTCAATATCAAATGGTCTTTGAAGATCGGGTAGTTTTAGTATTGGTGCTGTACTATATTTTCTTTTAAGGTGTCAAATACTTTTTGTTGTTTGCCTCCCCACTGAAACACCTTGTTCAATCATGTTAAAGCATGTAAGGGAGCTGCAATCAAGGAAAAGTTAGAAATAAGCTTTACCCAATATTGTGCTACTCCCAGGAAGCTTCTAACCTCTGTAGCGGATTTGGGTTTATGCCAGTTTACATTGAATGCAACCTTAGAGGGATCTATATTCAATTCACCACCCCCTACAATATGACCCAAATAATTCAAAGATGTTTTGCCAAATTCACATTTTGAGAGCTTAACATAAATATTTTCTCTTTCCAAAACATCTAGAGTCTGCTTTACATGCTTCAAATGTTCTTCCCATGTTTTACTAAATATAATAATGTCATCTAAATATACAATGACAAAATCATCAATAAAGGGTCTAAGTACATCATTCATTACTCTCATGAAAGTACCAGGAGCATTAGTTAAGCCAAAAGGGATAACCAACCGCTCATACAATCCCTGCTTTGTTTTGAAAGTAGTCTTCCATGCATCTTGCTCTACAACTCTAACCTGATGGTAGCCACTATGCAAGTCCAACTTGGAAAAATAAATAGCTTCTTTCAACTGATCTAATAGATCATCTATGCAAGGAAGGGGACAACAATTTTTTATCGTAATCTTATTCAGTGCTCAGTAAGCAATGCACATTCTCCATGAGCCATCTTTCTTTCTCACCAAGACAATTGGAGACCCACATGGCGATGTGCTAGGTCTTATGAACCCTTTCTCGAGCAGATCCTATACGTGCTTCTTGATTTCTGCATTCTCTAAAGCAGACAACCTATACATTCTGATGTTAGGCAATGGAGCATCTTGCTGCAAATTAATATCATGTACTATTTCATTTTTGGGTGGCAGACCTTTAGGTTCTTGAAATAGTATATCATAATATGAAACAAGTTTTTCTAAATTAGCTTGCTGGTTAGCGTTACAACCCTCAAATACATTGGTTTTATCAGATTTCTTTTCCTTTACAACCATCAGTAAAAATTGTTTGCATGAATTTACAATTATTTTCATCTGCCCTGAGTTTATGAGAGTATAATTATTCTTGAGTTTATGAGCTCTTACAATGTATTCAATTCCATCTTTAACGAGTTGATACTTGTTTTTTGCTCTATATTAAATAGCTTTTCTATCATACAAGTAAGGACTTCCTAACACAATTCCAAATATATCCAAGGGAACAATATCTAACTCAACCTCCTCTACAAATGCTGACACAAAAGAAAACCTAAGTTTACATTGTCTAGTCACTTGTAGCTTTGCTTTATCACATAACCAACCTAATGGATATGGCTTCTTGTAAGGTGTGGTTAGTAGTCCCAACTTCTTTGCAATTGCTTCATAAATTAAGCTTACTTGTGAGCCACTATCAAAAAAAGTATCAATCTTTTGATGCTTGGAAATAACTCTAATATGAAAAAGTTGATTTCTTTGTTACACAAAAATATCGTCACCATGACTATTTGCAGTTTGTATGGGTCTATCATCACTTGTACTGTCCTCCTAAGCAAGTCTCATACCTCAGCTCTTCAAGTCAAGCTTTGAAAATGAGAGAAAGACATTGAAAATCAACAAAGTTATGGTTCTGCGCTTTCTCTCACTGTTGCCTGAGGTCCCGCGCCCCCTGTTCACAATATCTGTGGACCTGCCTACTCTGTCCCTAAGGGAGTGGGTACGGACCCCTGTGAAAGTCAAAAAGGCGCAAGTTTATTCTTTAAAACTCACTTTGGGTTAATTCTAGATGATTCTAGAAGGAATTTTGATGTGGATTGTTCGCTCTTAGGTGGTTCATGCATCCCAAAAGAGAAGGAGCTAATCCCTTGAGGAGAGGAGATATCCCTTTGAAGGAGGGCTTTATCCCTTTGAAGGAGGACCTAGTAACTTCCCTCCGTTGCACTATAAATTAAGGCATTCGGCTGGTTGTTAGGGAGGTTAGAAGCTGAACATTTTTTAGGGTAAATGCTGGTGGAATTAAGACTTCCTAGTTAAGCTTGAGAGGAGAGATCACATACCTTTTTGGCTTCATTGGGAAGAGAGTGAAACTTGTCAAAGTAGAGGAGACCTCTTGCTGGACCCTGGGAGGAGCTTGTACAGCATCAAGGCACAGGTTGTAAAGTTCTTCTTTGATTTGAATTAATACAATCAGATTCATTTTTCTCAACAAATTGTCTTGTGTCATTTGTTTCATGAATTCCTTGATCATTATGTTATGTATGCTTTATGATATTGGCTTTACAGTAATTTCTGATTGCAACCCTATGATCTACATTTTAACCAAGCAATTGCTAGGGGGCAAGTACTCCAAATGGATTGTGATCCTGCAGGAGTTTGACTTGGAATTTGAAAAATCTAAGTCAAAGAAATCTTTAGTTTTTGCGGAGTTAATGTGTGACTTCCCGCGTGTTGACACGGAAACTATGGCAGAGGAGCCCATTGCGGACAAATCCTTGTTTCTAATCAGCACTTTAGATCCATGGTATGGGGATATCATCGTTTATCTCTAGACCCAATCCTTTCGGCCAGAAATTTCAAGGTCAGAACGTCGAAAAATACGATTCCAGTCCAAACAATTCAGAATTATTGGAGATACTCTTTATTGTCGTGGGGCGGACTCTATTTTTCAATGTTCTTTAACTCACGAGGAAGCTGAAAGGGTTCTAAATGACTGTCACTCTGGAGCGTGTGGCGGTCATATGTCTGGGTATGCCACAGCCCAAAAGATATTGTGCGCTGGCTACTTCTAGCCATCTTTGTTTAAAGATTGTATTAACATGGTCCGAAAATGCCACAACTGCCAAATTTTTGATCGAAAGATGCGCGCTCCACCTGCTCCTCTCCACCCTATAATTGTCGTTGGTCCTTTTGCCAAATGGGGTATCGATTTTATTACATGTAACCCTCACTTGGTCGGGGGGCATCCGTATATCATCCTTACGGTAGATTATTTTACCAAGTGGGCCGAGGCGATGCCTACATTTGAGGTAGATGGAAAAACAGCTGCAATTTTCGTGTTCAATCATATAATTGCTAGGTTTGGTGTTCCACAAGTGATTATCACTGATCATGGGTGTCATTTTTGAAACGTTATGATGACTGAACTTACAGGCCATCTTGGCTTGCGTCATGATAGTTCAACTCCTTATTACCCATAAGCTAATGGTCTGGTTGAATCCATCAACAAAGTTTTAGTCATCATGATACGACGAATCATTGGGATTCATCGGTCGAATTGGCATAACATGCTATTTTCAGCGCTTTGGGTGTATCGAACCTCAGTAAAAACGTTAACAGGGTTCACTCCTTTCCGACTATTTTACGGTCTGGAAGCTATGTTACCCATTGAATGCGAAATCCCATCATTGAAAATGGCCATAGAGTTACTTCTAGCCACTTCCAAAGAGGAAAAACGTTTTTTATACTTGGCTCAATTAGATGAGAATCGACGTGATGCTACATTGGTAATCGAAACTCATGCAAAACGTATTAAAGCTCAGTATGATCGAAATGTGACCCCTCGAAATTTTTCGGAAGGAGACCTAGTCTTATTGTATGATCAAGAAAATGATAAATTAGGCGCTGGGAAATTCGTTCCTATGTGGCATGGTCCCTATGTTGTCAAGCGAAAGCTAGCAAAAGGGGCCTATGAATTGGTAAACTTTGACGGGGACTCTTTAGGCAAACCCAGAAATGGTCTTTACCTGAAGAGGTATTATGCTTAAAATGGGTGTGGAGATTTTTTAGTTAGGTTTGTTTTCTTTCTAGCTGCTATGTTTTAGTTTATAGGAGTGTGCTTAGCTTAGAGAGTATTTTTCGTCATTATTCCTGCTTATCTTGGTTTTACTCTTGATATTGCAGATGTCTATGCCTCTCCAAACATACATTGGTTTTGCTGATGGTGCTTGTCGTAATACACGGAACATTTCTTCCACAGCTTGGGCTATCTATTCGCCGTCTGACGAGTTGGTATCTATGCATGGGTTAAGCCTTGGTCAAACAATGAACAACATTACAGAGTATAGTGCAGTGATTGAGTTATTATCTGAATCTATTTCATTTTGGATTCGGAGTTTGATAGTGAGGTTAGATTTTGAACTCGTTGTATTACAGCTTAATATAGTATATGCCATTAGAAATCCAGTGTTATTGAGATTATTTTTTAGAGTGCGTCTCTTGGAACGTGAATTTGATTATATTGAATATCAGCATATTCCAAGATTTTTAAATACATTAGCAGATGCAATTGCTTCTCGAATGTTAAGTAGACATTTGCAATAATCATACATGTAAATTTAAAAGCATTCCATAACATTTTTTACAAGATAAGACAGTAATAGTGATATAGTATAATATAGGAGTGTGTCAAAATATGCATCGTCCTCGATCATAGGTTGAAAAACAACTTATGATCGGCAAAAATGATAAGTACAAAAAACAAAAATGTCATATGTGTCTACAATAGGCGATCATCCTATCGCTGGTGATGATCTCGATAAGAAACCACTGTACGGGCCACCTTACAAAGGAACCTCCTAAAACGTCCTGGGACCCCAATCACATAGCACTGTAATCGACGAGGAATGTCATCTATTCCTGTCTCTGGAATGTCTCCTGTCAAACGCTCTAGATGGCTCTCCAATTCGACCAAGGTCTCTACTGATTTGTCCTGTGGGGCTAGTGCCGTTGCAGCTGGTTGTTTCCTCTCGTAAGGCTGGAGAGCGGCTGGTCGCTATGGACCCACATCTGCATTTGAAACTTTTACTATCAGTTTTTGGACGAGATAAAAACGAAAAAAAATTAAAATAGGAAAATGTTGAAAATGATTTTACCTGAGTCATCCCATTGCTCTCCTGGTGGAAGAGCCATGTCTGGGTCACCGCGAAAATCTACCCCAGCATAAGGAAAGTCCTGAATAGCAAAAACCTGGTTTTCCAACTAATGGAAATACTTAGGTTTGAATCCAACGACCTCTGTCCCCTCGTCAAGATGACAGGCCATAACTACAACCCATCGCATCAGTTTGGGCTCTCAAGGAAGTCCAGCTCCAACAGTGAGATGCTGCAGGACCAACATTGGGACCCTCTCTGGACCAAATCTCACAACTAAAGCACCATATCCAAAGGTCTTCAGTTGTTCGTTCTTAGCTCTCGTCAGTTGGCCTTTTACATTAGCCAACACAACATCGCACCAGTTGAAGATGGTGCCTCGAAAGCAGTCAACTGCCATCCGCATCTGGGATCCGGTGGCTATATGTAGTGTGGCGCTCCCGCAAAGCTTGGTAACAGTAAACGTGATCACCATGAGTTCAGGACGAGATATGGTTTTAATTTCTATCCCTTTGTCTCTAGTCCAGTTGTTGTAGAACTCTAGCCGAAGGCTATCGACAGACTGGCCACCTGGCCTAGTCCCGAATAGAGTCAAGTCTTCGCCTCTCTTAGGCAAACCAGTCAAAAACTATATGTCTGCCGGCTCCATTTCGATCTGGTGACCACCAATGAAGAAGCACTGGTCCTGTATGCTCCACCTGTCTACCAGCCACTGCAAGAAGTCCACCTGGGCCCTCATGCCAGGTATGGCCCAGAATTTGTACAAGCCACATGCCTTCAATGCATCGATCGAAGGTTGGTGATTTAACGCGGCAATATCTATGTCCTCATGCTCTCGTTCTCACCAATAAAGCATGATGTATACTCTACATCCAACAAAAAGATGAATTAGAATCCAAAAAATTGAATTGTTTGGGTCAATTTTGAGAAATTTAGGGTTAAAAACCTTTGCTGTGGGGACCGCACCCTCTCTATTAGAGATAGTGCGTGGGTCTACACCTTGCCTTCATGGCAGGTGCGAACCCCTGACGTTTTCCCCATTGAAAAAGGTCGGGGTCCGCAGGCTGCCTGTGTTATGCCTGCGGGCCCCCGCGTGCGGGTTTCTAGCCTAAAAACCATCTGAAAATGAAATAAAACCCTAAAAAACGATTTGAAATGGATAAAATTCAAGAGTAGGATGATGTAGATTACTTGGAGGAGACGGTGCTCGATTCCGACGGATCGATTTTCCACAATCTTCATGGGACGTTCCTGACCGAAAGCTCTATTTTCACACCCAAATCTCAAACTGTAAAAATGAATTGACGAAAGCCCTTTTTATAAGTTTTTTGAATAAATGAATTGTAAATTTGTTTATGTTCCACTTTATAAAGGTAACTTTTGCAGCATTCTTATCCATTTTAAACAGATATGAGTAATGTTTGAGTTTTTGTTCAGGATAACGGATTTTTTAGGCGAAATCGGTCATTTTCGACGAAAAAACATTTAGAGTCACCTTTAAGCTCTTTTATGACTCCTGAAACATGAAAAGATCGCCGAGTTTTTCTTTTTAAACTCGTTAAAATGGAACTAAAAAGACGGTCCACTTACAGTTCTTTTTCTGACCGTAAAAACATGAAAATATTGTTGTATTTTTGTCGTTTCAAATTTGATATTGGTTTTAAAACGACGTGTCATTGATCACTTTTTTACTTTTTCTGATCAGAGGCACTAATTATGAAAAGTACTCCTTGGTCGTAAAGATCAAGCGGTTCTCTCAAGTATTATTTTATACTTTTTCGGGCTTGGGAGACACAAATTTACGAAAAAGGTCAACCCTGGAGTCTTCTTAAGTTTTTTCAGACTCTCTAAAATTGAAAAACGTTGAGTTTCTCCTATACTGGACTTGTTAAAATTTAACAGTAAAGGACCTGTTCAATTACAAATAGGAACGGACCACTTCTTCTAGGGTTCGAATTTAAACTAAGTTGGACTCATCCGAAGGATGAGCTTATAATCAAGCAAATGTTATCCTCCTCAAGCTTGTCAAAAATAAAGAGGTACTTGCCAGAAATGGTGGGGGAAAAGAGAGAAAAATGAGCCTGTTTGTCATACTTTGTAACCACTCTTGGACACGACACTTTTTCATTTGGGTTAGGAAATCCTTTGCCTAACAGTTAATCAAACCACATTGAAAGTCTTCAGCCGGTTTCTGGGTATTAACTTTGGGTCAATTGTCACCAAACCATCTGCTGTGTCATTATGTGTTCAAGAGGTTAGTGCCAATAAGCCATTCATCTGCAAAATATCTGTCATCCATCTTGACCATCCCTGAGTCAGTCCTTGCAACTAAATTTCTTCAACTTGATCTATGATTTCGTGTTGTGGGCTTGCCTACGACGGATCGCTTTCTATCGACTTCAGCTCATTATCTAGAAATATGATCTAGAAATTGTTAGTACCTTGGGATCTGCATGCCTCAATGGAAGGTTTCTCACCTTCGACGATAGGTTGCATCATTGACCTTCGATCAAAGGACTCCGTGACATGTTCGACATCAACACATCTATTCACATTTCATGGATTGTACTGAGTACTTTGAGAGCCATTGACATTACTGGTGGTTTCTCTCACACTTGTCAATAGTTTACATCATTGACTGGTAATCAAGTGGTTTCTACCATGTTTGACTCCAACACATTCATTCGCATGGATAGAATCGTACTGTTTCGGGAAGTAGAAATGAAGACCCTGGATCTAGTTTCCGCAATCCAGGCTGCGAGGAATTTTGTATTCATTATATTGTGGACTATTCATAAACAGATGGCTGCATCCATACTATGTCTACATGTGTCTATACTTGTGATGTATTACAAGATCATTCCTATATCAGAGCAGTAGTTAGTTTTCTAGTCAGTTTTGATCTGAGTATGGGAATGCCTACCTCAACGATGATATGATCTCATATATATATTTTGCATTGAATGTTTTTATAGGTTCTGACCAGGCTCTCCACAAGATGATCCTCGAAATGATAAAGTACTTCACTCTTCCTAAATGATAAATGAAATCCTCATCTACTACAGACTTCGCACTTTAGGGGGAAATCTGTTACACAAAAATATCGTCACCATGACTATTTGCAGTCAGTATGGGTCTATCATCACTTGTACTATCCTCCTAAGCAAGTCTTTGACCTCAGCTCTTCAAGTCAAGCTTTGGAAATGAGAGAAAGACATTGAAAATCAATAAAGTTCTGGTTCCGCACTTTCTCTCACTGTTGCCTGCGGTCCCGCACCCCCTGTTCACAATATCTACAGACCTCCTCGCTCTGTCCCTAAAGGAGTGGGTGCAGACCCTGTGAAAGTCAAAAAGGCACAAGTTTATTCTAAAAAATTCACTTTGGGTTAATTCTAGATGATTCTAGAAGGAATTTTGACGTGGATTGGTCGCTCTTAGGTGGTTCATGCATCCCAAAAGAGAAGGAGTTAATCCCTTGATGAGAGGAGCTATCCCTTTGAAGGAGGGCTTTATCCCTTTGAAGGAGGACCTAGTAACTTCCCTCCAGTGCACTATAAATTAAGGCATTGGGCTGGTTGCTAGGGAGGTTAGAAGCTGAACATTTTGAGGGTAAATGGTGGTGGAATTAAGACTTCCTAGTTAAGCTTGAGAGGAGAGATCACATACCTTTTGGCTATATTGAGAAGAGAGTGAAACTTGTCAAAGTAGAGGAGAATTCTTGTTGGACCCTGGGAGAAGCTTGTACAACATCAAGGCACAGGTTGTAAAGTTCTTCTTTGATTCGAATTAATACAATCAGATTCATTTTTCTCAAAAAATTGTCTTATGTCATTTTTTTCATGAATTCCTTGATCATCATGATAAGTATGCTTTATGATATTGGCTTTTCAGGTGCTATTTAATTTGTTTGCTTATTTGTGTTTGCAGATTCGCTACAAGGGAGCTCATTTGGATCAAAGAAGCGAGGCTTCCACAAACTTGCATTGCACCCAAGGTAGGCCTAAACCACTTGTTTGCCTCTGTTTATAATTGCATATTTAGAGAAAGATAGTTTTTGATTGGCTTGCTTGTCACTAGAAATTGTTAGATTCTAGGAAGGTCTATCTCGTCCGCAAGATTGACTCATTCCATGTGACAGTCTTTTCCTCTCATTTTCTTCATTATCAGTAGATTGTGTAGAATTACTAGTAGATGCTTCAAAATTTTTATCTTTTATACCTCTGGCTGTGATTGTTGTTTCATCCCCTGAGTCTGACCCCAAATCTTTTTGAATGGCTACAGAAGTCTTCTTCTTTTTGCCATCATACTTCTTGGGCCTCAGCTCCGGATGCAGAATCCAACAATGTTCATCATCATGCCCATCCTTCTTGTAGTGAGTGCATGAAGATTTGTTATTTCCTATAGTATTTGTCTTCCTCCCTTTCCATTTCTGTTTCTCTCTTCCTTGTTCTTTCTTGCAGTTGGTTTTGATGATCCCCCAACTTCTGGGTTCACATTCTTTCCTCTAGCCTCTAGATGTGTAGCCTGAATAGATACCTCATCTATGCTAGTTGGATTAAACATGAGAATGGTGTGCTTTATATAGCTGTGTAGACCACCTATATACTTCAACATAGTTTCAGGTGAGTCTAAAGAAATTCCTAGAATCAAAGCTCTTTTCCTAAATTCTTTGGTGTAGCCTTGTACACTTTGCCCCTTTAATTGTCAAAGAGTTTTCCAACTCATCATGGCTTGCTGCATATAAGCTAGTGGATAGAACTATTTTTTAATTTCAGAAACAAATTCACTCCAGATAGAAAGAATTTTACCATGCTTCCTCATGTCAGCTTGTGTCCTTCCTTCCCACCATACGAAGGTAGTGCCTCCAAGGCATAGGCTGGCTAGCTAAATCTTACTTTTGTCTTAATCGATGTTATACACTCTACAATACACATCAATCTGTCTAATCCAATTATCTAGCTTCTCTGCATTCAACTCTCCATCATATATCGACAAACCAAATTTAATATCTAATTTAATCAAACATGTTTTCTTTTTATATTCAGGGCTATTAGGAGGTGTGGGAAGCTTTTCTTCTTTCCCTTTTCCTTTAGAATGGTCATGGAGGAGAGATTCTTCTACTCCTTTATCTTGTTTGGAGTTTGATGAATCTTCATCTCTACCTTTTCTTAAATTCTCTATACATTTCCTCTACCATGGCTATCATGGTCATGAAACTATCCATGAACTGGGAGTTTGATTCCAAGGGACTTTCTTCTGCCATTTTCCTCTTAGGATATACTCTTCCAATTTCTCGGTTAGCTCCAACCAATTCTCCTTCTCCTAATTTGAGCTTTGTCCTAGTTAGCATTCAACAAAAATCAAGCACAAGCTTGTCTAACCATAGTAACCTAGTGCTTTGATACCATTTGATATGGAATTGATCTAAGACAAATAATTAAGGTATTACAAACTCATGTGCATGGATGTTCCTATGTTATTTTATGCAATGGATCAATAAGATTGTGAAATACACAGGCATTGAAGCAGTTAGAGAATCCATAACAGGAAAACATATAAACACAACAAGTTTAATAAGGAGTTCACCCAATACTTCTGGGCTACGTCTCCTGGTCCAACGTTCAGTGATGGCCTCTCTATTATGTTTTCAAAAGTAGAGTTTTTACAACAGTGAGCTCAATTTGAGTTTCACCCAACAGATACAAATTAGTAAGACTATACATAGATCCCCCAATTCTCTGGAGTACATAGACTTTCCTTACTAAAACTCGACCTCTATTGGTCATGGTAGTATGAACCCAATCTGAGACTCATACATGACAGGCATATACAGAGGATTTCGCTTGAACCTCTCAAGCATTCTCTGGAGTACACAGACTCTTGACACTCTTTGGCTTTGTTTGGCTCAATGCTACCTTTACTTCTATAGGTCAGCTTGGCTTCTTCTCTCTGCTCTCATCTTTCTGATTCTAACTTACTTGCTTCACTCTCTATCAGTTGGTGGCTTTAAATCCAATCTGCTTTCTGATTGTTCATTTCTACTTCCCGACTTTCCAGTTTCCCTGCCTTTGTCCATCTGAATCCCTCTGTTTTTCGTAATCATCATTGTATAATGCCTCACAGGGAGGTGGCCACCTATTTCATAACAAACTAAGTGTTAGTTCTCTTGGATGTTTTCAAAACGACCGTTTATTTCTTTTAACTCCAAGAATGCCCACAAAGATGACCTTCTACCATTGCATCGTCCACATCGGACTTCAAATCTTATATAACTTTTCCTATTAACCTCATCAAATCCGGTCATCCATCGAAATGCATCTCTGCCGCTGATCTAGAGCCTCCAGATCCTATGGTCATCATTCATAATGGGCGGGTAAGTAACATGATGTTTACCTATCCGATGTGAGCAGTTTTCTCTCTCTTCCACCAAACGCGTGGCACCCATTGTGTGGCATCGGGCAAGACTCGGTTGAAACCACTTACCACTTCAAGCCTTTCTGATATTCTACTGGTTTTTGTTGGAACCTTCTTCTGATGGAATCGTTACGATATCCATTGAATTTTATAACTTTTCAGGTCCAGGCGCTCGGGGCTTTTCCTTCTTTGAGGGGTTTGCCCACCCCCATTTCTTAAATTGACCTCTAGTTTCGCTAATCTATGGAAGCACTCGTTACCATGGGCCAACGGTTTGCGTGCTTGACTGAGGGTCCTCATTGCTCTGCACTATTCACAAATTCAACATTTTTGAGGATATCTCTAATAAGCTTGATGTTTATAAGACTTTGAAACTTTGGCATAATTTAACAAGAGTTCATGAAAACTTAGAGAGTGTTCTAGGATCCAATTCAGATCATTATGTGACAATTCGAGTGCTGCAAAAACCCCCTCATAGATAATCTTCCATACACTCCTCTGTTTAAGATGTCCTAGGCACTGATCTACAATTAACCCAGACATTGTCTCTAGGAAGTTGTCTCTGTCTCCCAAAGTACTTGTGCTATGGGTGCTATAAAAAGCGACAAAAGTTCCCACCAAAGGAAAAACTCATCATCAAATGTTGTTTTAGGAACCTTGCCACCCCCTAGTCTCTTCATCAAATCAGGTCATCTACCTATACATGGATCTCTCGGGTTGCTAACGGTAGAGAGAAATTTGGGTTGAAGCCCTAGTAGCCTCTAAAATAAGAAAGTGTAAAGGATGCTACCATACCCAAAATGTTTGGTATTACGCTTTTTTATAGAAGCAAGTTTCTTTTTCTGATTGATTAGGAGGGTTGTACACCAACCAAATATTGTGGTGAGGAAATTGAATGCTAAGCTCATTGTAACACATGATGCTTGGTACAATGAAGCTGAACCTGCTACCCTCACAGTGGTAAAAGGGAGAATTCTTACAGGTAGACTCTCCACATTCTTTATTGGGATCTATGTTCCTACCATCTCAATGTTCTCGGGGAAATATATGCGAATATAATCATCTACATTGAGGCTTCCTTAGGCCTTCCCTTGCAAGTTAACTAGATCCCCTTTCGGGAAAGTCTGGTGATGAAGTAGATATCCTCTACTTCAATTCGTAAGGGCATTTGATCAACCATAAAAGAATCCTCTTCTGGATCCCAGTAATTTACAAGCATCTCTAGAAACCTTGTGTTGGTTTTCATATTAGACATTTTGAAAAATTTCAATAATCCACACCCTCCCAATGTATTCAATTCCAATGGGTCATTCATCACTTCATTGTCTACTGCATTGTGCTCTCTTTCCTTCCACGTGATAGTCATCCTACAAATCAAGCATGTTTACCCATTAAAATTGATAGTTTAAAATTTTTCACTGTGCACAAGTGGGTTCACTTCATACACAATCATGTATAGTGCTTACTGATAAGAGACTTCAATATGCCCAACTGGTGTATGCGCAAAGTAAAAATATAAAAACAAGATTACTACATTAAAATTCTTGAAAAAATGCCTAAAACGTACAAAAGATCATTGAAAGATTGAATTTGAGGATTACATAGACGTTTGGTAACTATTCATGCCAAGAAATAGGGTGGATTGTGGTTGTTGGTATTTTCTCCAAAGATATTTCTCTCAATTGTTCAAAACACAAATGAGGTTTGTTGAGTCAAAAGGTCTATTTATAACTTGTAATTTCAAAAAAATTTAAAATCCCACTTTTATAAAGTTCATGTTTTATTTTTAAATTTTATAAACTTTGTGACCTTTTGGCTTTGAGTGCTGGGATAGGTTTTCTTTCAACTTAAATTGAGGACTTTGATATTTTTCTACCACTTTGATCCCATGACCACTGACTTGTCATGGAAGGTATCATTTTCATCACTAGCTTATAGGTTAGGGAATATCACTTTTT
The DNA here is from genome assembly GCA_031772625.1 of Pinus tabuliformis. Taxonomy (NCBI): domain Eukaryota; kingdom Viridiplantae; phylum Streptophyta; class Pinopsida; order Pinales; family Pinaceae; genus Pinus; species Pinus tabuliformis. The sequence continues at coordinate 286,274,536 of CM062816.1, read as the reverse complement.
CATTGCATGATGCATTCTAGTGTCCATACTGTGATATGTTTCCATAGGGTCGACCCCATTTTGTTGTGATTCTTAAAACCATTTTCACTTGCCGACTTATAAAATCATGACATGATGGTAGAGCCTTCCTTTACATGGTTTTCCTAGTTAGATCGTCACTGACATATGTTGCCCATGCTGCAAAGATTGAGTAGGCTTGGGAGTCCTCTTTAGTCCCATCATGACTTTTTGTGATGAAGTTTCATTCTCCTTGTTCTTCACTATCTTTCTAGCTTTATACCCTAGAGGCTCCCACAGGTTGAGTTTTGTTATTGCATTGCATATTGACTATTTGTACCTTTCGGCCTTAAGCCAGATTCACTTGGACTCATGTATAAACCACTTTTTGACCATGTCTTTCTGCAAAATCAACCTTGCAATCACTTAGCCTCTGTAGCTTAAGACCTTTTACCCATGGAAAGAACATTCCTTTGAGTGTCATTGACCAGTTTCATCACCTTGCATTAAGCATAGGAATGTTCCCCGCCCAGGTACTAGCGCATCTATATCTGGACACTGGTTCTTTCCACTGTATCATAGGCATTCTTTATTATTTCTCAGGCTTTCCAAATATGAAAAAGAGAAAAAAAATTATATATTCCAAAAAAGAGTGGGTATGGGACATTAATTCCATAATTGATGCCATCAAGATTCAGTTGTGTCGCCCCTGAACAAATCACTCAAAACAAGTCTTTCCTCCATCAGGATGGGCTATAGTTTGACTTAGAAGAGACATAATCTTGTTATTGAGTCAGTACTCATCTAGTTGGTTATCTCTTCCAATCATATGGAGAGTTTGTTATGCCTCCTGCATGACAAAGTTATACAAAGTTATCATATGCTGCCATACATTCACATTTGAGTCATGCTTTTGTTCAAGGGAAATAAACCTAAGGTGGCCTTTTTGTGATGTCTCTTGACTCATATTCAGTTGGCCATACTCGGTCTATCATAGTTATGTTCAGTATCAAATCAACTATTTGGTGCTTTGCTCATGTTGATTGAGAAGGTCTCCATTGAATTCTTTCTAGCGAGCCTGCTCTTATCGACTTCAACATATTCCTCTAAGGGTAGGCCTAAAGCCACACACTGGCCATATTTCCAGCATTTGTAGAGAACCTTGTTCTCAACGTCGATCAATATCATGGGTCTTTGACTGAGTGGTTTTCCTTGTGTTCACCGTCATCTTACATTATCACACATTGGGAATCATGGAGTACCTTGGTTTCCATTTTACCCTATTGGTGGATTCCTCGCCTCTGTGTTATCTTTCATTATTCGTTGGTTCAGAGAGTTTCTGTCGTGCTTTGGCCACATATTTTGTATGCCATAAATGTGCTTCGGTATGGTTGCTTCATATTTCTTTGTCTGATTCCTTCCACATTATTATCTTGCGGGTTACACTCGCGCTGGATTAATGTAGGATGCCTTAATACCTTCCTTCGAGCATATATTTTCCGATCAAATCCAACTCATTGCTCTGGGAATAATATCTAGAGTCCTTTTTTAGTACCTTAGGGTTTGCAGTCATTAGTGGCAAACTCCTTCACTATCGATAGTGGGAATACATAAATGTCTCCCAATTGATAGATTCTCTCAAGTGTTCGACTTCAACTCATTTATTTTCACTTGTTAGATTGTATTGGGGTACCTTGACTCTCATTATCATTATCAGTGTGTTGTCTCGTGTTTGTTAATGGTACACATCAATGACTGGTAATCAAACGATTTCTTACATGGTCGACTTCAGATCATTTATTCCAATAGTGTAGAAATGTACCATGGCAGTTGGTGAAGATCTTGGGTTGCATTAGAATTTTGTGGTTCACTTGTGAGTCCCTCCAGTTTGTTGCCAGTGACACCATACACCTTGTATGTTGCAGTTCATCACAATAGCATCCTATATCTTGGCACCCGAGTTGCATGCAATATCATTATTCCACTTTTTGACTTGGTACTTTTGAGGATTAGTTATGTGACTTCAGTGATTAGATATCTACTTCAGCATCATTTCTCAGTTCTTCTATATGTGATATTATGACATGGCCTTGATATGTACTTTTGTGGCTATGATCAGATGATCCACTATGTATTTCTCAATTTCCTTTTGTATACATATTGGATCTTCTCTACACTTGATATGTGGACATGCTTTACTATCTTTGAGTATTGGTATGCTTGCCTTAGACATGAACTTTATTTCTGATCCCTTCCACTATTTTGGCAGGATGGAATTTGGTGATCTTCTCCTAAGTCCTCGCATGATTCTTTCTATATACTTAATACATTTTGGCCATCATGTACCCCTTCTGACCTCATATATTGCGGGGCATTTGTTATATAATCGTTCACCACCTTTATATACTTAATTCTCTGAGTCATGGCCTTAGGCAACCCTTTCCCTTTACACTTGGTCCAATTATTAAAAAAACATTATTTTAAATTCCATATGTGACTCTGGCCTTCAAAAACTGTGTGTACACATGGGTTCAATTATACCCAACCTGCATATATGATTTAAAATATGAAAAAAAAAATCCGTATTTTTTGGGAAGGCTTTATGGGTTACACTGGAAGCCTACCTATAGGAGCTCATGGCCTAACTGTATCCCAGCTGGAATTATTTTTTGAGGTGATATAAATACACCACATGTGGAAGGCATAAGGGGAGAGAAAGATACGATATTGACATTATATCCAACTTTCCCCTAATCAAGTCTGATTTATCCTTGTGCCTCTTGCACTCCCAACTATAGGAAACCCATGTTTCCTCATTGAGATGTCCATCTCCTTTATATGGCATCCATGTGTATGCATTTGAAAGAGGATTATTGAGGCTTGGTTTGGATTGATCTAGAGAAATGTTTCACTTGGAGCCATGGATGAATCAGGTTGTATTGTTCATCATTCTTTTGTAGTCATCAATAAAGAATCTTTGTCCTTTTCCTGATGTTATGATCTTAATGCTCTAATTCATGTTTTAATATAACTTATGTATAAATTGATTTTTTATATTTATGTTCTTATATGATCTAACATCTATATCATGAACATGCTTTTAACTACTACTAGTATATGTACTTTTCTTCAATGAGTTGAAGGTTTTGAAGCATTGGAGGAAGCAAAGGGTTTGGACCCTACGGGAATGACCTCGAACGTAGGACCTTCAAGTAATATCCCTTCTTCCTACATTAGTAGTTTAAGCATTTAGACTACTTGTTTATTTGCTTCTTGTTGGTGTATATCCTTCACTCTGTTGGCGTGCTCAACCCATACCCTAGGGTGTATTATTCGCGTAATAGTCTCTTCCTACAAATCAACAATCCCTACAACAAAACTTGTTTCTCTTTTCGTTTATGAATCACTACATGTTGACATGGAAAAGATGAATTGAATTTGAGGAAGCTAATACATCTATTGTTAAGGACTAGATATATGATATGAACTATTTTTTAAGCTAAAGTAAACTTAAGAAAACAAAATAACAATTGCAGGTGCTTCCAAGAAATCATAAACATTGACCTAGCTAAGAATGAAACCTAATATATGAAATCCTCAAAAGACAACTTTGATTTTGGAGTTGTGAGAGTAGTTTCATCTAGTCAGGATCCCATGAGGGATATGATGTAGGGGCCATTGTCACCAACTTTTCTAGTATAATTTCTCCACTAAACTGCAACATTAATCTACCCCTTCAAACTAATGGAAACAAGGTTGAACAATAATTGAAGTACTTGTTAAGCTAATAAAAAAAATACATAAATAAACTTTAGCAACTAACTACCATTCTAAGCTAAGAATACAACTACAAAAAGAGGAACTTTTGCTGCTAGGGTTGGGCCCTAACCCAAGAGCTTCAACCCTCTGAGTCAACTCAATTCTAGATCAAGGTAGAATTTCTCATTATCATCAAAATCTCAAGTATAACATAACAATAATAGTCACAATGTTTTACCTCAAATGGCCTCTTGGCTACAAAAAAAAATTGAATCCTAACGAGTACCTTGCCTCTCTTATTTATACAAAACTGGACCTACCAACAACTCCCTAGAAAATACGGAGGCTTGGATTCCTAACTCGAGAATAACTTTCCCTTGACTATCACTGGCTTGGCTACCAATGAACTCAGCTTGCTATGTTGTCAGCGACACCGAGTTGATGAGATATGGTGGAGGAATCTTTGAATGATTTGAGGAGTTAAGGAGGGAGACCAACACCTAAAATCTCTCTTGCTTGCCTACTCTGAGTTCCTGCACTTAAGTCAAACCAAAATTTCTCCAATTCCTACATTTAACACACATTACACCACATGACATAGTAACTCACATTTACCCTTCTCACCAAGAAAAATATAACAAATGTAGGTTTTAACCCCGTACATAAATTACTTACACATGAATTCTAAAACATAGAAAACAAATAATGTGAGATCATAACACATAAAACAAATATACACAACGATTTTCCCCTGGATCCAAAAAATGGAACTACAAGATTGATTTTTCATTATTGTCCTTTCAATGTTACAATACATATTTATACATGCCGAAGCATCCAATACCATGGAACAAAAACCATCGTGTCCAAAACCATGGACCGAAAACCATCGAATCCAAAAAACATGTGCGAAAATCATGCACAAAACCATAGGTGGCTCTGCCCAACCTAACATAGGGTCCAAAACCAAAATTTTCCAAGGCACTGCCTTGGACCCCATAAAGTGGGGTTACGGGTATACCTCCAAACAACCAAGGAGTGAAGCTGCTTGTCCCTCTGGGGGGCAAGGTATTCAACTGAAAAATCCAGATTGTCTGGCAAATCAAACTTAAATGGGGAAAAGGTAAAATAGGATATGCGATCTCGATCTGAGGCCATTGATAACTCAATATCAGGTATTTAAAATGTTTTCTGGGATCTATTCCAAGCAAACACACTTTGTGTCTGGGCCCAAGTATTCCAATTTATTGATTAAAGTATCACATAAAAATGCAATATAAATAGTAAGGTTGTCCACGCCAAGAGGTGGTACTACTAGCCTAGCTTTGAAACTGTCTTTTTACTTGCCTTTGTCTGTAGAGTAAGTTCCATGGAGTTCAAGCCTTACCACAAGTTCCATATTAGCCTTCGTTCCACAATTCCATTGAGTGAGTTCCATGGAAACTAGCTGGTAATTGCCTTCTGTCTTAAGCAGTAAGTTAAAGCACTTTCAACTACTTGGTTTAGTTTCTAGAAAGCCATACTACTAAGCACTATAACACGTTTGTCGCTCCATGGAAATATTTTTTAGAATTCGTAGGGTGAATCGAAAAGCCAGCAAGCATAAAGAAAAAAGAGAGAAGGCAGCAGGTAAGCATGACTGTGTCCATTCGGTGTTCACATCCCTAGGTATATGTATCGTAAGTAAGAAAGATTTCTACCTTTGGCAAGCGGAAAGTATATTCTCAATGAGCATGTGCCTAACCTAACAGTGTGCCCCATTCGGTATATTGTGTGTTTGTTGTGAGGGGGTATTACCTCTGAGTCGGGTAAGGATTGAAAGGGTTATTCTCTTCTGTTGTTTACCAGTAAGGGCTATGGTAAGTATTCTTTTCTGTCCCTCGAGTATGGTGAAAACTAGGAAATGGGTGGTGTGGATAGTGAAATGATAAGGTTTTTCAATTCTATTCCAACTTCTGCAGTAAGTTCCATGCTCTAATATTGAGAATTACGACAAAATATTCTGCATTATAAAAGTGTATCTCCCCTAATACCTCCCGATCTGTCGCTCTTTCCGGCCAGCAGCAGCATGTCATTTCTCTATCCGTGCCAACTTTAGTGAACTAAATCTCTTGCGTCTAGTGGTTTGACGAAAGTGTGTGATGGGTGGGCTAGTTTGTGTGACCAATCTAGCAATATAAATACACAAGAGCAACATATATCAATCATAAAGATCAAATAGAAGCTCTGGGTGAATCAACGTATGTAATACTTTGTCATTCCATCCAGTCGATGTAGGAACATTCCATTGTTCCGTAGTGGTAAGTGCTATGGAACTATTGTTCATTCTATGTGAGAACATGTGTCCCGTAGCGTTCAGTGTCATCCCGTAGGGTCCTTATCAGTTGGTTCTGGCAGTATGGCTATGAATCCTGGCAATGACTAGCGAGAAGAGCTTCTTTCTAGCAATGACCTTCCCTTGATGTCCCCGTTAAAACAGTGGCTTGGAAAACCATATTGATCGCGGACCAAGTGGAGCAATAAAAAGGTGGAGCCATCTCATGCATGGTGAAGCTAGCTACTGAGAATGAGACTTATTCTAAACTAATACATCAGTCTCATCCTAAAGGTGGATTGCGAGGGGATCACTTCAGGATAATTGTAGTAGATATTGTTTCCTTATGCAATGCAATGGAATAGATATTGTATACGGGAGAGATATTAATTCTATACGGGATTTATATCTATTTATATTTATTTGATCCAGGAATTTGGATTAAGGTACGCCTTGATGATACACCCACAAAGGCACTTATCGTGCCTTTTTCTTAGATATAAATAATAGGCCCTTTCTGATGCTTTTGACGAAACAGTCTTTGTCTCACCTCTTGCAAGTAGTGGTGCCCGCTCAGAACAGATACCTGTACATTTGGGGGCAGCTCCTTTATAACCTGTACCAGTCTTTGTAATACTAAGGCCAGTATATACATCTATATTTAGTCTTTTTTACGAACCTCGCAAGCAGCTCCTGTGACGCTGGTGCTTCCACTAGCCAAGAGTTTAGACTCTGACGCACAGTGACCCAACAGCCGACCGAGGATGCCCCTTTATTAAGCTTTTTTACACCCTGAGAAAGCTACGCTATCTCCATAGCCCACGAGACCTCACCGTGCCATTCTATTCTATAAGAGTATAGCCTTTTTAACCCTTTTCACAAATGAGCGTCCCACCTCTCCCAAGTAGTGGGGCCAGCTGCGTCCAAGGCAAGGAGCTCCTTCTTGGTGGATGCCTCATGCCAGGATAGTAGCGGTGTACAGCTCATCATAGCGACGTACATCTTGATGGCCGAAGCAAATAGGCCTGTACAACAGAATTAGTCCTATTTAGGGTTCACCAAACAAAAGGAAGTCTCCATAGGGGCAGGCCACATCCAAGGCAAGGAGCTCCTTATGGCCAGCTCATAATAGATACGTACACCTAGGTGGCCGCTACAGAGCTATTTGTACTACAGTCATTCGATACTAATAAAAACCTTATAATGGCTCCTGTACATATTGGGTGGCTGCATCTGGGTTGCTTGTACTACATTCATTAGCAATTGAAACAGTTCGTTCAGGTATAGTATTAGGTGTTATCTTACTGCAAGGAGGTATCATGCTGCTTATGTTGTCATACGAAGTGGGGTATCAATACTGAGTTGTCGCTGGAAAACACAGGCTTCAAGCAGTCCACACATATGCCTCAAGATTGTAGGATTGGGACTGACCGAACGGAAAGGATCACACTGGCCGTTATCCTCCTACGCAGGGAGGTCTCATGCTGGATATGAGTGCGTGGAAAAAGATATAGTTTTGTACCCCGTAAAGAAAATAAAGCACAGGAAAGACATTCATCCCACATGTCCTCCCACCTCGTGGCATGGGGAAAAGCAAATAGTTCGTGTCCTCATACCTCGCAAAAAAGCAAGCAAGATAGCCGTGGAGAGAGCATACTAGAATGCATTCCTCCACGCCCTTTCAACAAACAAACTAAGAGTCCATCATGGGCTCTTCTTATGGCTCCTGGATTCAAGAGTGGGAGCTGAGCATCTTCCCTCATCGGACTCACTTTTTAGCTCATCTACTCCATAATGGAAAAGGGACGAGACTTTCGTGTGCTTTATGAAAATGGGAATCCCCATTGTCAAAGGTATCTTTCCAAGTTGGTGAAAGTAGGGTGCTTTTCATGCCCCAACAGAGTTCAAGTTGATCCAATGACATGCTTGTGCTTGTGTTCATGTTACTTGTACACCAATACCTGCGATAGCCTCACCCACAACCTTGTAGCTAAAGGATTCCAGTTGGAACGTGGTGGGTTGCACTCACTAGTTATATGTGCTAGCCACATCATGATAAGTGGAAGCCAATTCAAAAAGGAATAATCCCATGTAGACACCCATATTCACTTTGCTACTTGTTCAAGCTTTCTTTTATAGTCAAAAGAATCCCTTTCAACTGACTATGTGCCCCTTTTTCTCAAGATAACTTGAGATGACAAGGACCTCCTCTAGGAAGATGCTATGGCCCCTTAAGATCACATTTTGAATTACTGTCACAGGCGAGAGTATACCATTTTGATCTGCTAATCTGAGGTACCAATTAGGATATAGATATGTGAAGGATTTCCTTCCAGTTCCCAGACTCTTAAATACAAGACTTTTCTACCATTACCACACTTCCTTCTTAACATCTATGGCCAGTTTAGCAAGCCAATCTACAATGGAATTGGTAGATCTCTGCACATGATGAAACCTGGATTCATTAAAACCTCAAGGTCCGGAGGGTCTTGCGCTTCCTAGTGCAAGGGCCTCTTCCAGTTTTTGATTCCACTTTCAAACTCTGAGCTCTGCGCTCATCCTTTCCCTTCAACACATTATTGGGGATTCGAGAGTCCCCTTTGATCACGATATTGAAAATCTGGTCCAAATCAATGCATTGTAACAAGGCAACATCTTCCACTTTATGGATTTCACTCTCTACAGTCCATAGGGCAGCAGTCCATGCAGCAGCTTCATGCTTGTTGACTAAGATAGTCTTAAGGCTGCCCATTGAATAAGGAAGGCTTAAGACATGGGACTAAAGAGAGAGACCTTTCAAGTGTCCTGTTCATAGGGCCAATCTGAAGCTATAAGTTACACGGCTTCGCGCCCCAAACTTCATGGTGAGAGGGGGGTGACTATTTGGAGCACTGCTCCATTGTCATTTGATCTATGCAATCTGAAGCGGAAGCTAAAGCAGAAGCGATTGAACAACAAATGAGCCAAAGAAGTGTGTGGGAGAAGCTGAGCGGAATATCTAGAGTTTAGTTGGAACATAGAATCACTCACCATATATACATGAGAATCGCATATATACGTTATTTGAATTAATAGGGGGATTTAACTCTAAAGTTGAGCGTAAGTGAAACCTATGATGCCCTGAGTAGTAGCTACAGCGAGTAAGCTTCTTGTTGTCTTCTCCTTTGCTTACTAAGAATGCTAACTAAGAAGTACAATCTATGAATTCTGATGTGTGTCCCAGTAACGTAAGTAAGATACTAGCTATAGTCTCATTCTTTGAAAAAGAGAGAGTGAAAGCCCCAAGAAAGAAATTACTAGCCATATGGACTTCCTTCCATAAGTATTAACCATACTACTCACTATGGACTCCTTCTGGTAGGTTTTAGCGATAAGTACTAGCTCTAAAGACGATAGTCTCCATCCATAAGAAGAACTTCTGGTTGTCCATACAATAAAGACAACCACTTGCCTTACTACTTGCTTTACTACTTGCCTTAGTCCATAGTGTAAGTTCCTTGATTAGAATTCATAACTATATGGAAATATTCCCTAGTTTGTTTTTAGGTTGAAGCGTAGTGAAGCAAAGCGTGAACAGGCAGCGTAAAACCCCCTATGACCTCCCCCCCTCTAACCCAGGTTAACTACATGGGCTAGTCGTGGAAAAAATATAACGCAACCAACATTCTCCCACTTGTTGTTTTCTTTCCACAGGGGCCCATAAGAGAGCTTAGTCATTTTTCCAACCCTGAAATGTTGTCTCTCTACACCAAGAGAACTTCTCAGAGCTCACAGATTTTGTCAATGCATCTGCAGTATTCTTAAATGTGTCCACCTTTTCCAGTAAAACCTTTTTGTCTTCTATCATATCCCTCACAAAGTGATACTGAACATCAATGTGCTTTGTCTTTGAATGGTATGCAGGGTTATTTGCCAAGAAAATTTCACTTTAGCTGTCACAATCTATCCTTATAGCTTCCTGTACTAACCCCATACTTGAACACAATCTCTGCAACCAAACTGCTTCCCTTCTTGCATGACTGATTGTCATCTATTCTACCTCTGTAGTTGATAGTGCCACTACAGATTGTTTCTTACTCATCCAAATCGCTGCACCTCCAAATAGGTTAAACACATACCCACTTGTAGATCTTCTCTGATCCAAATCTCCAGCCCAGTCTGCATCAACAAAGCCATAAATATCCAACACTCTGTCCAATCCTAGCCTTCCTTGGTAGCACAAACCACAATCACTAGTGCCACGAAAATACCTGAAAACCCACTTCACTGTTGTCCAGTGCTCCTTCCCTGGTTTTGACATAAACTTGCTCAACACTCCCATTGCATGTGTAATTTCTAATCTAGTAAATACCATTGCATATATTAGGCTACTAATTGCACTTGCATATGGAACATGAGACATGTCCTCTTCCTCTTCTTGTGTCTTGGGACACTGTTTAGCAGATAACCTCACACCTACAAGAATAGGAACCTTCACCGATTTAGTATCCTACATATTAAACCTCTACAGTATTGTCTCGACATACTTCCTCTGGTTTAACCAGAGCTTCCTCTTTGCCCAATCTCTTTTAATTTCCATGCCCAAAATATAGTTTGCAGCACCAAGATATTTCATGTCGAATTTGGAGGACAATTGGGTCTTCAAATCTTGGATAATTTCTTTGTGATTTCCAACCAGCAACATATCATCCATATACAATACCAGATAAATAACACAGTCACCAATTAATTTAAAATACACACATTGATCTTCTTTTCTCATGGGTGAACCTAAGTCCCCGTATAAATGTATCAAATTTCTGATACCACATCCTTGGTGACTGTTTTAACCCATACAGAGACTTCTTTAACTTGCATACCAGTTATTTCTTACCCTTCACTGCAAAGACTTCAGGTTTCTTCATGTATATTTCCTCTTCCAGATCCCCGTGAAGAAATGTTGTCTTCACATCCATCTGTTCTACCTCAAAATCAAAAGTAGCAGTAACAAATAAAAGTAATCTAATAGAGGTTACCTTGACAATAGGAGAAAAAATATCACCAAAATCAATTCCCGGCACCTAGGAATGACCTTTTTCTACCAACCGAGCATTGTATTTATCCACCTTTCCTTCTGCATTTATCTTCTCCTTGAAGACCCATTTGTTGCCAATGGGTTTCCTTCCAGCTGGCAACTCCACCGAATCCCAAGCCTTATTTTTGTCCAAATATGCCATTTCATCAACCATGGCCTCTTTCCAGAGCTTTCCATCCTCTGAATCCACTACTTCCTTCATAGTTCTGGGATCATCATCAGTAATAGACAAAGAAAAATTTGAATAGAAAGCAGATAGACTATACCTTTCTGGCTGCCTTCTTTCTCGAACTGATCTTCTCACACTTTGTGTTTGTGGCTCTTCATCTTCTAATTCCTCCTCAGTTGTAGAGTCTGATTCTTACTCCTTTAGCTCAAACTCTATCCTCTCAAGTTCCTTTGGTTGGACTTCGTATTTAACAACATCTTTCACATCTTTGAACACCACATCTCAGTTGAACACAACCTTCCGTGTGACTGGGTTCCAAAGCTTATAACCCTTTAAACCATCCTTATACCCAATAAAGATGCACTTTTTAGATTTACTATCCAACTTGGTTCTTTTCTCCTTTGGAGCATGTACATATGCATCACATCCAAATACTCGTAGATGTGAAAGAGAGGGTTTCTTACCAGTCCATACCTCTTGTGGAGTCTTATCCTCCAATGCTGATGAAGGTGACCTGTTGACTAGGTAACATGCAATATCCACCGCCTCTGCCCAGAATTCTTGTCCTAACCTGGCACCACTGAGCATGCTTCTTGTCCTTTCCATCAACGTCTTATTCATTCTTTCTATAACTCCATTTAGCTAAGGTGTATATGGAGTAGCCTTTTGTCGTGCTATACCACACTTCTTACAGAATTCTTCAAATTCCTTGCTACAAAACTCTCCACCATTATCTATCCTCAGCACCTTTATCTTCTTCTCTATCTGATTTTCCATGAGAGCCTTAAATTCTTTAAACCTATCAGAGGGTTCATATTTCTTCTTAAGGAAATATATCCATGTATTCCTTGAGAAGTCATCTATAAATGATACATAGTACACAAACTTACCTAGTGATGGAACCTTCACAGGTCCAAACAAATCACTGTGTACAAGCTCTAATATTTGTTTCTCCCTCTTACCACCAAAGGGGAAACTCACCCAATTTTTCTTCCCATATACACAATTTTCATAGAAATCAAAATCCAGAGAGCTATTACTCATACCTTCTAGCATACCTTTACCATGAAGTATTCGAACTCCTTTCTCTCCAATATGTCCAAGCCTTTGATACCACAGCATGGTATTCTCTCCAAAGATAACTAGATTTTTTGCTTCACTTTCAGGAACCATAGAACTAATGCACCCATCAATCACAGTGCTACCTTGCAGCTTGTACAGAGTTCCAATCTGAACTCCCCACATCAATACCAGTGCTCCCCTAACCATTTTGCATGTATCCTTCTCGAACATTATTTTTACACCTACATCATCCAACTTGCTTACAGAAATCAGATTTTTACCTAATGCAGGAATATGTAGAACACCTGGAAGTATTCTAACCCTTCGACCTTACAACTTCAACTTTACCTTTCCATGACCAATGATTCTAGCCTTCCTATCATCCCCCAAGAAGACATCACCACCATCATATTTCTCATACTCGCAGAACCACTCTCTATGGGGAGTGAAGTGAAAGGATGCACTTGAGTCAATCAACCATGCCTCATGATCTACATGTGTACTTGAAGAAGTCAAGTACACATCCCCACCTTCATCTGAGGTGGTTTTTGCCTCTGCAAAAGGAGCCTCATCAGATCCCTTTCCTTTGTCAAGAGCTTTAGATTTATAGTCCCTTTTGAAGTGGCCTTCCTTTCTGCATTTCCAGCACACCACCTTTACAGGTTTTCTTGGAGATTTAGATCTACCACTCGATGACTTATTTTTATTTCTGTTCTGGGACCATCCTCGTACAGACAAGGCATCACCATTCTGGCTCTCCATATTTTTTCGTCTCATCTCCTCCGTCAGCAAGGCTAAGACTATTTCATCAAACTGCAAGGCAATTACATTGCTACCTATTGCAATAACCAGACTATCCTACAAATCTGCTAGAGAACACAACAAACTAATGCACTTATATTCATCTGAAATTTTAATATCAACAGATGCTAACTGACTTACCACAGTATTAAATGTGTTTAGATGCTCTATCACTGAGTCTCTATCTTTCATCCTCAGGTTATACAACTTTTTATGTAGGAACAGTTTATTCACCAGAGACTTAGATTGGTCCAAATTCCCTAACTTGTCGCACAAAGGCTTCGTCGTAGATTCCCTTGATACATTTAGCAATACTGAATCTGAGACACACAATCATATTGTGCTCTCTGCCTTCCGATACAACTTCTTCCATTCTTCATCGGACACTCCCGTTGGTTTAGTACCCGGATCTACCGCCATCCATTGATCTTTATCCACCAATAGATCCTCCATCTTCAGTTTCCACAACTCAAAAATCTGACCATTAAATTTCTAGATCTCTATCTTTCCACTACTCGCCATCTTCTTTCACCACCAGAATCGATCTTGCAGATCTCCAACTGAATAGGGTCTACCATAGGCCCAAGAAAAACCCCTCAGCAATAAAAGCATCCCCTTGAAGACAAAATAGCTCTGAAACCAAATGTAGATTTTAACCCCGTACAGAAATTACTTGCATACAATTTCTAAAACACAAAATATAAACAATGCGAGAGAATAACACATAAAACACATATACACAGAGATTTTCCCCTGGATCCCAAAACTGGGACTACCAGCTTGATTTTTCATTATTTTCCTTTCAATGTTACAATACAAGTTTATACATGCTGAAGCATCCAATACCATGGACCGAAAACCATCGCTTCCAAAACCATGGACCGAAAACGATCACGTCCAAAAAACATGTGCGAAAGTCATGCACAAAACCATAGGTGGGTCTGCCCAACCTAACATAGGGTCCAAAACTAAAAATTTTTGGGGTGCTTCCCTAGACCCCATAAAGTGGGGTTACGGGTACACCTCAAACCCCCTGTGACCTCCCCCCCTCTAACCCCCGATTAACTATGTGGGCTAGTCGTGGAAAAAATATAACACAACCCAACAACAAAATATGTAAATAAATGTGAGAAAAGTCAATTTAATAAGCTAGAGAGTGGCAGTGTGACCCGTATAGTTTACCTATTGATGACCCTCATCACAATGTTCCAAAAATATTGTCCCATCACTACATTGTGAATTTCCTTCATGCACACGAATCCTTTTAATAAGACTTACTATTCATCTTGCCCACTTTCAAATAATTGCATGCTAAAGCTTATAAATTTTGTATGTTTATATGGTTTCCCTTGAAACTTAATCATTTTACTACCACTCAATCACAATTTCAGCCTCATCCTTTCCTACTTCCTACTCCAATCATCCCTAACCCATACAATAAATTCATTCAAGTCACTTACAATGCTAAGTCACCTTATTATTATATTATCTTCCATAATAAATTTGATGGTGAAAACATATCTCGAGCACCATTAGACCTTGGAATGTTTGAAAACAAGATTTTTGGTAGGTATTCCATAAAATATAAGAAATAATAAAATTATAAAATTATAATTGTGAAAACCCTTTAGGTGGAGTTAGTAAAATCTTGTTTGAAAATAGCTTGCTGGCATACAAGAACCTGCAAATGAAAATCAAATTTCTTCTTCAAGTTTCAACTTCTCTTTGAATAAGGATTCACAAGTTTCACATAGAAGGTCGTTCCATATATCAATGTACATATTACATGGTGTACTATAATTCTAGATGACATGGTGGACCGTCATTTAACCAAACATGCAACCTTTGCATAATCGACTGAAATTAGAAATGAACTAGGAGATCTCACAAATAGAAGGTTAATTCAACCATATATGCAAAAAATATTATCAAGAACAAATAGAGGATGAAAATCCATAGCCCTGTCAACAAATCTTGCAATAAAGCCTAATAAAAATCCAACAAACACAAAGTAGTTGCTCGTAGACAATTGACAAACATGGTACCCAGTCACTACAAGGACTATTCCCATGGAGTGACTAGCTATAAAATTCACTTTGTGAATTAGTTACATAAACCAAATAAAACCCAAAATTAAGTTTTGAAAGAAAAAATGAATTAGATCTAATAAAACAAAACCAAATTAATCCTATTATAGGCATAGATAAGGTCGAAATTAATAGGGAAAGATTCTACAATGGGTGGAAATCATAAATCAATACCAAGGAAGGAGAAATAAAAAACTAGGGAAAGGTCTTGAGTATGGTCACCAATTCTGTTAGCCTATATTTTACTTAGAAGCATAGGATTTATTTCTTTATGAATCTTGCCACTAAATTCATTAGAAAGTGTGTGACAAAATATAAATGAATTCTCAAAAACCAAATGCATCCATATGCCATTCATCTCATCAAGAAGAATAAGAGAAGCATACTTGTATCGCTAATAGGTAGGTGATTTTTGTATACCCTGAAGAAGTGTCAAATACTTTGCTTTATACAAAGGATCTTTCACCAAGCTTCTTGATCTAATCTCATAGACACATGCGCCACTAAATAAGATGTTGTTTTCCACTGCAAAAGGTAGGTTAACATGTAGGAGTGATAATACATTAAAATAACATAAGAGAATTCATAGTTACTTTCATTATTCAACATGAAAAAGTGCATTATACCTTGGTGCACCAATTGGTCAGTTCTTCAATCCTTAGCATGACCCTTCCCTAGACTTACTCGAAGACTGAGCTCATCTCACATGCAACAAAAATTATCACATAAATCCACGAACATCACTGAGTTATATTCTCTATATTACTCATTATCTTGATAGGGTATCTATATATAGGTTTTTTATGAACTCAAGATTATGTATCTAGACACCTAGGGCGATGAGAAGTTAGGAAAATTCTCTAATAATTGATTGTGTACCAACTTAGGAATAAGTGGGTCATGCTAATCTCCTTCAAGGTGACCTATTCTAGAAATTTGACCTCCATCACACCCATGGTAAAGGCATGTAGGGTACCTAGGTGATAGATTTTCCCACTGGAATGAAGTAATGGGTGTCGAGATGATAGGCTTGTGGGAGTGATGAGATGGTAAAAGTACGAAGTAAAATGGCTGAAGAATGCATATACAACAACAATTTTGGAATTTGAGCTAGGGTTCCTCTATCTAACATAGGGTAGAAAAATGGGATATAATAAGAACATATTTTTCAATTATGTGGTAGGTTTTAGTTCACAAGCCTCTTGGTTTAGTCTACATAAACCAAAAATAAGCATGTTTTTACAACTTCTTGATTTTCAACCATGATTATATGCGTTCTCTAAAAGTTCACTGGTAATAAGATTATACACACTTACAAAGATCTATGTGTATATTCAAAATTTAAGTTTCTTTGAAAGTAATTATTATTTTCTATTTAATTTCTTTTGGCATATATCAAATTTATAAAAAAATAAAACTCAATTATTTCTACCAGGACTTTTGTTCGATTGAGATTTGGGAAATAGAAAAGAACATGCACTAGAAAAGATGAAGGAGTTACATGGTTAAAATAAAAGAAAATGAATATGTTAAGACCCTCATAGCATGGTGTAAGGGTCAACCTTGTCATTCTAAGTATGTGTGTGTCTAGATATATATATATATATATATATATATATATATATATATATATATATATATATATATATATATATATATATATATATATATATATATATATATATATATATATATATATATCTATATATAGATAGAGAGAGAGAGAGAGAGAGAGAGAGAGAGAGAGAGAGAGAGAGAGAGAATGGAAAAATAATGATACACGACATCCATCACTTATCTTATCTTCAATCATACAAATTTGTTTCAAAATATTCCACCACTTATGATGTAGGAGCCTCCGAACCCTTGATGAAAAAAGAAATAGAGGAGACACGTGGACAACCACATGGACAACCATGCCAACCTTGAACAAGATTTGGTTAATGAACTAATTTTAGTTAAAAAAATCGATTAAAACTGAATGTATCTGAATGTATGTATAACAAGAGCTTAAGGATTCATGAGTGAATCAAGAAAAGAGAGCAAAAAACTCATGCGTGGGAGAGAGGGAAAAAATGTAGTTGCTGGAGAAATTCTTGATTAAGGCTGAGGTGACTTAAAACTGTAAACTGAGTTTGTAAATAATGAAAATTCCTCTTTGTGAATTTGTGTCTTTGTGTATTTTGGTTTTTTGTTTGAATTGTTCCTCCAGCATTTGGCAAAGACACTAGACGTGCCTATACCTATGCTATTGAAGAGACTCGCCAGAAGAAAGACAAAGCCTTCTTAGTTGCCTACATTACGAAATTGGAATATGAGCTATATGATTATCAGTGTAATAAGCGACTTCTTTTAATAGAGTGCAAGGAATGGACATCCAAATATGAACAAATGAAGCTTTCTTCAAGTGAGGCTCAAGAGAAATTTAAGCATGAACGAGCTGCACTTTCAACTGCTATAGCAGAAGCAGAGAAGCAAGAAGAAAGCCCGAAGAAGGCTTTAGGTGTTGAGAAGCAATGCATAGCTGATCTTGAGAAGGTTTTACATGAGATGCGTGCTGAATGTGCTGAATTAAAGTTTATATCTAACAATAAACTGGCACAAGCTCATGAGATGGTGGCTGCTACTAAAGAAAAGTTTCTTGCAGTCGAATGAAAGGTGCATACCGGAGAAGCCCTGCAAGCAGAAGTTAACTGTAAAAAGGCTGATGCAGAAAGAAAATTACAGGAAGTTGAATCTCGTGAAGATGCACTTCAAAGAGAGTGGCAGGCTTTCAAGTCTGAATGTGAAACCCTTGCGAGCGATGCATCGTCTTACTGTGAATTCCAAAAGAAGGGGCGGCAATAAGAAATCTGCAAGTGAAGCAACCGTGTTTTGCATCGAAGTTTTTCCATTGGGCTGAGTTGAGGCTTGGCAGGAAGGACAGC
Source organism: Pinus tabuliformis (assembly GCA_031772625.1). Lineage (NCBI taxonomy): Eukaryota > Viridiplantae > Streptophyta > Pinopsida > Pinales > Pinaceae > Pinus > Pinus tabuliformis. Next base: position 286,256,346 of record CM062816.1, on the reverse strand, counting down.
CCCTTGCGTGGAATTTGCTCGTGGATTTTCTAGGCAAAAAAAAGTTGTTTGACTCGATGTGAGTCTGCGTTAAGATAATGAGGACTGAGGGCATCATTTCCATGGAAACCATTTCCTCTATGTTTGTGAATTATGCGCAGGCCAGTAAGATTGAGGAGGTGAGGATGATGTTCGATGTGCTGGAGTAGTTGGATGCTGGAAGGTTGTCACCGCGCTAAATTGTTTTCTCATGTTTTTTGAAAGATTAAGGATTTGTTGGAGAAGCTATTCTGAAAGGCTTCGCGGGCCCATAACCCACAGGCCTCAAGAGAAATTTGATTGGGGAATTGGGATTTTGGTTTACCCCGAAATCCCATCCTCATCAAGTGGTATCAGAGTGGGAAAAGATTTCCTACAAAGAGGAGTTTTTACATGTGAAGAAAGAAGAGGTACAGTTTTTTGAAGATTTGTAAGCTTTTAATTTTTTTAATTTATTTTGTGAAGGTGAGAAGATTGCAGCAAACCTGGAGCAGGAGTGCTCAATTGGTTCGAGAGGAGAGAACCACAGCAATGTTGAGAGGACTAAGCTCAGGAGAGAAGCTTGGTAGGGCATCTGGTAGCAGGGAGGACTTGCTATTGCAAAGGTTTGGTTGCAGCTCACAGAAGGCAGTTCCACTGAAGAAGTGAAATAGTGGGTAGAATTGCTAATGACAAGGAAACGCATATGACCAGGAGGTCATAATTTTTGTACCTCGGGAGCATATGACCAAGAGGTCATAATTTTTGTACCTTGGGAGTCTGATGCAGGACCATCCGAACCCATGATGAAAGAAAATTAGAGAAGGAGACACGTGGACGACCACATTGACAACCAGGCCAACCTTCAACAAGATTCATTTAATTAACTAATTTTAGTTAAAAAAATCAGTTAAAACTGAATGTATCTGAATGTATGTATAACAAGAACTTAAGAATTCATGAGTGAATCAAGAAAAGAGAGGAAAAAACTTGTGCGTGGGAGAGAGGGAACAAATGTAGTTGCTGGAGAAATTCTTGATTAAGGCTGAGATGCCTTAAAATTGTAAACTGAGTTTGTAAATAATGAAAATTCCTCTTTGTGAATTTGTGTCTTTGTGTATTTTGTTTTTTTGTTTGAATTGTTCCTCCAACATTTGGCAGACAAACTAGACCTACCTATGTCTGTGCTATTGAAGAGACTCTCAAGAAGAAAGATAAAGCCTTCTTAGTTGCCTACATTACGAAATTGGAATCTGAGCTATATGATTATTAGTGCAATACGAGACTTATTTTAATAGAGTGCAAGGAATGGACATCCAAATATGAACAAATGAAGCTTTCTGCAAGTGAGGCTGAAGAGAAATTTAAGTGTGAACGAGATATACTTTCAATTGCTACAATAGAAGTAGAGAAGTAGGAAGAAAGCCCGAGGAAGAAGGTGTTGAGAAGCAATGCAGAGCTGATCTTGAGAAGGTTTTGCATGAGATGCATGCTAAATGTGTTGAATTAATGTTTATATTTGACAATAAACTGGCACAAGCTCGTGAGATGGTAGCCACTACTGAAGAAAAGTTTCTTGCAACCGAATCAAAGGTGCATGCCAGAGAAGCCCTGCAAGTAGAAGCCAAATTTAAAAAGGCTGATGCAGAAAGAAAATTACAGGAAGTTGAAGCTTGTGAAGATGCACTTCAAAGAGAGTGGCAGGCTTTCAAGTCTGAATGTGAAACCATTGCGGGCACTACATCATCTTATTGTGAATTCCAAAAGAAGGGGCAGCAACAAGAAATCCATAGTTGAAGCAACAACATTTTGTGTTGAAGTTTTTCCATTGGGCTGAGTTGAGGCTTGGCGGGAAGCACAGCCCCTCGTGTGGAATTTGCTCGTGGATTTGCTGGGCAAAGAAAAGTTGTTTGGCGCGATGTGAGACTACGTTAAGATAATGAGGACCGAGAGCATTGTGTCCATGGAAATCATTTCCTCTATGTTTGGGAATTATGTGCAGGCCGGTAAGATTGAGGAGTGAGGATAATGTTCGATGTGCTGGAGCAGTATGGACACTGGAAGGTTGTCATCGCGCTAAATTGTTTTCTCAAGTTGTTGGAAAGATTAAAGATTCGTTGGAGAAGCTATTCTGAAAGGCTTCGTGAGCCCATAACCCATAGGCCTCAAGAGCAATTTTATTGGGGAATTGGGATATTGGTTTACCCCGAAATCCTGTCCTCAGCAACTTACATACTAAATCCAGCGCCTAAAGTAAACTTATGCATTATGTTTTAGAGAAAAATAACATGTTAAGTATCGTTTTTTTAATGAACACAATTTGGTTGTCTACATCTCGCCCTTTTGCACATTGTCGTAAATAATAGTACAAGTTCCTCTATTAATTTTTTCTAGTGATAAAATTTCTATTTTTCCATATTTCCATTACACCTAAGATATCATAACTCGGTAGCATTATCTTGGTAACATTATCTTGCACTAGCAGAATAGTCTTTATCATCAAACATGTCTATTGTTATGACAACATCATATTCATGTCTCTCGATATGGAATACAAGATATAGGTAGTTACAATTTCCATGACTACCATGGTTAGTGGACCAAGTCAACTTCTTAGTCAATTATGTTTCTAGTTACTTAACTAGCTATTTAACTTAGAGAACTAGTAAATTAGGCTTTTCTAATATTTTGTTAATACAATATATGGTATTTCTTTTTTATATTAATATTCATACAAAATATTTGCAACATTATTATAAAATAGATTATGGAAAAATGATCACCAAAATGAATTTATTAAAAAAAAATATTTATCTTATTGTTATTTTTATTTGTTTGAAATTCACATTCACAAGTTAGTATCCAATTTTCTACTTTAAAAATCAAAATTTGTAATTTTAGAATTTCATATTAATGCTTGAGATATTGTTTTTTTCACATTGAAAATATATAATGATTGACAAGAATAATTCCAAAATTGTCGAAATAATCACTAAAAGGTACTTGGAATTCCTCTTCAATCATACATATAGGGTATGTAATACTCTATATTCTAGTTGGGAGTCCTCTCATATTTTATCTCAGTTATGTAATACCCTACATTCATAGGACTTATATCATACTTTCCTTATATATTTTTAGCTAGGTCATCGTTAGTGCCAAAATGCACCACCCTTGAGAAACTTTCCCTCGGGAAGAACACTGCCTGGCAATGCCAATGGGCAAGCAATGACCATAGACGTTGGCACAAACGCGTAACGATGGTAGTTGAACATGTGCGGGCAAAAGTTACGGCAGTGCACAGATCCAATGGTGGGCACGAGCGTGCATCCAATGCCCCACAACACTCTGCACCCCCAAGTTACATAATTTTTAACCTAGCTAGGGCATGTGCGTCCTGCACTCCAGCCAAACTTTCAACTCCAAGTTAAGAGGACATGCGAAGGCCACCATACCATCAACCACATTGGCCTTCCATGCAAACTGACACACCATGTCCACACCAACCTAAGTCATATCTTCTTGCCCAATCACTAACTACCGCGTGGTGTCAGCTTCACGACATGTGGCAAGGTCTACTTGTCACGCTGATGTCATCATGATATAACCATTATTTCATCCCTAAGAACTGTCCAATAACGTCGTGACACATGACAATGATTTTTTTATAAAAGAAAACGGGGGCCTATCTTATCACTATTTTATCCTATTTAGCATCCATCTCATAGGCCTAGCGCACTCGTGAACCTTAAATAACTTGAACTCTCCATTTCTGAGCTTGAACTTCGAAATTTAAACCACTACTTCTCTTCCCAACCATGAATTCAACCTATAAAGCCTGTGCAAGCTTAGATTTCGGAAAAGGTTGAGTTCTTAGAAAAACCATAGCCCGCTTATGTTGAAGTTGGAGTTCGGATATGTTGAAGTTGTTGTAGGGGAGGAATTTTGAAGTGCATTTTGGGATGTCAATGCTCTTTGTTTCCATGTAACTTTGAAAACTCTTATCGCAACTCTGAAAACTCTCATGTAACTTGAATTATGCATAATAATAATACAATTATAAATGTTTTTTTTTGGAAAATCTTGTTGTTTTACTTTATACCTCAACGGAGTTTGTATGTAGGTGTGTAAATTAAAGGAAATTTTGAATGTGTAAGATTGTTTTTTTTCTTATTTTTCATGAAATTTATAAAGTTTAGATAGAGTATCTTGCTTATTTTAGTAAATTTTGACATCAGTTGGAGTTAAAAGAAATAAATTCAAGTTATTATGTATCATGCAAATGAATTTTTAATTTCTCAGTTGTTTCTTTGATATCAATAGTCTAGGAATGGATTCTTAATTGCTCATCTTAACTTGTTGATGTCTATTATCCATGTTTTACATTTCTTTCACCATGCCCTCATAACCCTCATGTCAAACCCAAGGTGCAAGGAATCTCTAACTTGAAAACACATGTAAACATACCCAGAAACATCCATATGAATTTTGATATTTTCACAAATAAGCTCTCAGAAAAAACAAAACCCTTTAAAATAGAAACATTCAAATCAGATTTAGATGTTCCTAGGATCTACACTGTAAGACAACACAATGTGAGTTTGGGACTCAAACAATCATAAAATCATATACTATTCCAAATAGATCATATTTTTAAAGATTCTTTAAATAAAAAACTTGTATACTATTTCTTCTTATACGTAGAAGAGTTGTTCTCATATTTCTTCCAATACTAGCTTGGCCAACTAGTCAATTAGCCTCTCCAATAATTAATTAAATACTATATATGGTGTTTTTATTTTATTTGAAAATTTATAAAAAAAAATTGCAACAATTTTAGAAAATAGATTTATTGAAAACTTGTCACTATAATCCATTCATTAAAAAAATATATTCATCCTATACCTATTAGCTGAAAATTCACATTCAAAAATTAGTATCCAATTGTATACTTTTAGAATCCAAATTTTTAATTTTAGAATTTCTTGTTAATTCTTTTAGTAACTATTTTTTTCACACTAAGAACATAAAATGTTAGACTACAATAAATCCAAAATTGTTGAAAGGATGAGTAAAAGGTAGTTGTAATTCTTCTTCAATCATTTGTCCAGGGTATGCATTACTCTATATTCTAGTTGGAAGTCCTCTCAAATATTGTATCTAAGGTATGTAATACTCTACATTCATCGGAATTATATGATAGTTCTCTTCTTTTGTTTTTTAAGAGGTCATAAACTCACTTATTAGTCTTTGCTAAGGCAAGACTTAATCTTCGTATTGACCACTATTAGTGTAGCATTGACCAATTCAATTTACAATGTTTAACTTTGAAAAATAAATATTTATTTTTCAATATTATTAAAAAACTATTTTTCAAATAATTGATTGGACCATAAATTGAGGGTCTTATTCTAGCCTTTACACAATATAATGTCATGCGGACTTGGTTCCAGTATTCATGCATGATTTTTAGATATTTTTGTAGCATATTTTTATTCTTAAGCTTTGTAGGGAAGCCATTAGCTCATATTCAAGTAAATAACATATTTAAGCATGGGGGTTTACGCAGTGCATTATATTAATATCATTTTGGGATTCAACTGCGTTAAGTAAGTCATTCACGTATGACCATTTCCATGAGAGGTAGTCGTAGCTAACTAATTTCTCATTATTTTTGAATATTTCACTTAGCACTCACTACATCGGGTAATGCTCAGAGGGGTGAAGAAGTGGGATTGAAACTAGTGAAATGAATCACATAGCGTCAATCATCACTTCCGGCGCTTGCACCCGGTAACTAGGACTCCCCGGGAGGTCACCCATCCTAGATCGCCTCTAGCTCAAGCATGCTTAATTGTGGAGTTTTCCCCACAATCAAGCTCACTTAGCTTGCTACCCCATTTGCAAAACCTTAGCAAGTATTGTGCCTCATGAACCATTCAAGTAGAGATCCCTTCACTCTCTTTGAATTGAAGTATGGGGGTTTATGCAATGCATTATATTACATATCATTTTGGGTTTCAACTATGTTAAGTAAGTCATTCACGTATGACCATTTCCATGAGAGGTAGTCGTAACTAACTAATTTCTTATGATTTTTGAATAGTTCACTTAGCACTCATTGCATCGAGTGATGCTCATAGGGGTGAAAAGTTGGGATTGAGACTAGTGGAATGAATCACATAGCGTCAATCATCACTTCTAGGGCTTGCACCTAGTAACCAGGACTTCCTCGGAGGTCACCCATCCCAGATCGCCTTTGGGTCAAGCGCGCTTAACTGTGGGGTTTTCCCCACAATTAAGCCTACTTAACTTGCTACCCCATTTGCAAAAGATTAGCAAGTATTGTGCCTCATGAACCATTCAAGTAGAGATCCCTTCACTCTTTTTGAATTTAAGTATAGGGGTTTACGCATTGCATTATATTAGATATCATTTTGGGATTCAACTGTGTTAAGTAAGTCACTCATGTATGTCCATTTCCATGAGAGGTATTCGTAACTAACTAATTTCTCATGATTTTTGAATAGTAAACTTAGCACTCATTGCATCAGGTGATGCTCATAGGGGTGAAGAGGTGGGATTGAAACTAGTGAAATGAATCACATAGCATCAATAATCACTTCCGGGGCTTCCACCCGGTAACCATGACTTCCTAGGAGGTCACCCATCCCAGATCGCCTCTGGTTCAAGCGCGCTTAACTGTGCATTTGAATCCAAAAATGATATTTAAAATAACATATTTTCCATCAATTACTTCCCATCATTATTTAAGCAAGTATTTGCATAAAAGGAACATAAGAATAAGATGTATTAAATATACTTACTGAGAGTTTCTTCCCACCATTATTTATGTTTTCCTCAATACTTACGTAGGAGTAAAACAATAATTGTATAGACATATTAATGGTTACTCCCCACAAAAAATTATGCAATTCCTTGTTTTTGAGCAAGCAATTAATTTATCCACTTCACATCTCAATTTGTTAGTTTTTACGAAAGCTAGACTATAGGATTCTATTTGCTTTTAGCTTTGAACAATTTTACCTAAAGCATATTTTCCAACATAAGCGGCACAGACTAAGTTGTCCAACAATTTTTATTTTAAAGAAATCGTATATGAAGTGTTTTTAGATAACAAACTTGTGTAATGTTTCTTCTCTAGAAAAGAATTTCCCTCATATCTCTTCCAATATTTCTAGTTTTATTATTTGATTTGAATATTTTTTTTTCTCAATTTTTATTTATATAACTTTTATATTTTTTTTAAAAATGATTTCATTTTTATTCAAATTATTAAAAAATAAATTAGTATATTATTTTCAATATTTCGTTATAACATCCTGAGATGGGGGTGAACAATTAATGGACCAAGTGGCCTCGGGCCTGCCCCCATCTTGCACATGGAAAACATGCTCTTCGTCTTAATAGGTATTAAATGACATGATGTCTAGTTTGCGGCCCCTAGAGGTAGTAGGTATTTTTATGATGTTTCTTAGTCGAATGTGGAAGGTTGTTGCGAACTAAGAGATGAATAGAGGGTTTAGGGTATCAATTTCTAACATTGGTTGTCAAGAGGGATTTCTCTAAGAGCTAAACGAGTGGAAACGAACAACATAGGGTTTTTATGCAGAATTTGTGCTCTAGGAAACCCCATGGTGTTTATGCGGGACCCAGGAACGGGACTGTTTTTCTCACCAGACCTCCTTCTATGACTAGGCTCTGTGACTGTGAGCAACTACTTCCTCCAATAGTGTAGTCCCTAGTCCTGTGTTTCGTTCATTGGCATTCACGTACTGTATCCTTTTTTGTTGTGGATTTGTCATAAGTCCTTCATTTTTGTGATGTTAGGATCCTGGTTTTAGTCACGTGGATTTTTGTGCTTGGGTAATTGTGCTCTCTTGTTGTGGCCAACCCCGTGGGACGTTTGTTTTGTAGCTTTGTTCTCTCGCCTCTCTAGGTTGACGATCGGGTGGGAAGGTCTCTCTATCTCTTGAATCTGTTTCCTTTTTGTGGTGTATTGTTCAGAGGTGCCTTCATTTTAGCCCTACCCTAGATCGGGTTCTTTGTGTTTATTGTTTCAATGCTCAAGAAAAGTATAATTAGCACCGAGTTGGTTGCATAATGTTGTACAGCAGGGAGCATTAGTTGGGGTGGGGAAGAATTTCAATTTTCTCTAGGTTTCTCGCCAATTGGAAGTGCAACCGAGAGTTGGCCAAGAATTCTACCACCCCTGATTGTCATGGGGTTTGTCAAGCACTAGGGTATATCTTTCTTCCTCATATTTTGGTCTTTGGGTGTTTGTTCTGGTTTCTTGTGGTAGGTGTCACTGCAAGTGTTGGAAACCAATTTGTGGTTTAGGTATGGGATATTTGTGTGTATCCAGGTATGCCTCGACAAAGGGGTTGACCCCACAGAGGTGGTAGCGAGCAAGGGCAGGCCACGCCTCAAGCAGAGAAATACAATTCGTCTACAACATATTCAGTGAACATGGAAAGAAAGGGAGAAGTAGCCCAGGTCCAGGGCCACTCCCTAGGATGTGTGGACTTTTTAGTCACCTTAGAATCAGTAGCCAAGCAATTGAGAGGAATCCAAGCCAACCTAGACATCTTGAGGGAGCATAGATAAGAGGAAAGGAATGAGTTGGTGGTGTATATGAACAACATGCAGTTTAGTCAGTCTGAGCTCTCGAGCAACTGACCAACTTACACAAGAGCCAATGTTGGACTAATGACCGCCTTCATGAATTGGAGGCCATAATAGAACACAAATTTCCACCTGCATGAGCATCGTGACCTACTAGCAGTGCGTCCTGTGCACCCTCCTCAACCACCACTCTGATATGTTGTCCACTAGATGTCTTCTAATTTTTTCTCTTTTGGCACGATGGCTATCTAGCCCTTCGGAAATAAAGACTCACAAAAAAAATCTTTTGCATACTCCGGCTCTCCTAGCTAACAAATTCAGTGGAAGTGAAGTCGGGAGATCTATTAAGACTCCTTTGCATTTTTTATTTTAAAGATAATATAAAAAAAACTACTTGACCAACAAAAAATATATATATTTTATTGTAAAATGACATTTTCATATAATTAAACTTAAAAAATATTTATAATAAAAATATTTATTTAGTGAAAAAATTAAACACTATCTATATAATTCATATAAACATATCTCCGTTATCTATTGAATATGCCATTTCTTGATGTTGAAGAATGACATAAAACATAGATAAACAAGATTCCAAAATATTATTAGGGTTAGTGGTTCAAACTTTCACTTTTAAAAATATAACCTAAAAAGTGGGATGTTGTAAAAATATTTTAATATGCTGATACTTTGTCAATATTTTCCATTTTTATTATAAAAGGTAGTTATAAAAACAAAAGACAAGTCTATAACTTAGCCTCCCAACACAATGTAACGTTGTTGCACATATCTAAAAACAAAGGAATCCTAAAATAATGAAACAATATTATGCTTAAATGCACGTTTTAACAACTACCATGCGCCACTGTTCCTACCAAAAGAAGAAGCATAATTTCTCTGTTAAGTGATAAACTGAAATCTGAAAATGACACCACACATCTAAGGAAAATGCTTTACAAAAGGTAGAGACACACACTAGAGATTTCGACCCGGTGATTTAGGAAGAGACAAGGATTGCTTTATGTGATAAAATCAATAGGAAGATCCAAATTATAAATACTAAAAAATTACTTTATATATTCAAATCATCGAATTGTATTTTTGAGTGACTTAGGAAGAGACAAACTATAAACACTATAAATTACTTTATATATAAAAATCATCTGATCATTATTATAATGAACACTCAAGAATGCTAGCTATAACCTCTACTTTGAAACAATCATAAAATTTTAGTCGTGTCATTGGCCTCGTCATTATCTTTATCTTTGAAGAAGTTGATCTAATTGAATTGTAAGTATGTACTACCTGCCCGGTGCCATGCTTTTTTAATGTTTTATGCTTTCATAAATTCCAAGTACGATATTCCCTATTTTAATATATGGTCTCTCAATTATTAGGTGTTTATAAACATCAACACAAATCTGCATATCAAATCAAATTATTCAAATAGAGGGAGGTGACCCTTTTAGCTTTACCGGTCTTTTAGCTTTACCGTTCTTATGACTTTACAAACATGCATCGAATGGGTTAATTTCATAAATTGACATTTACTTCTAATGGATCAGTGTTTCCATCTTGCATCATAGAGATACCCTTTATCTCTTTCCTATAGTTAAATGTGTTTGGTAAAATATTAAAAAGGTATTATTGAATTTTATTTTATTTTTAAAAGTAAAATGTTTTTTTTTAACATAATTGGTTACTTTTGTATTATAAAACTCAGAAGCATAATTCTAGTACATAGATATCGGAGGTTTGGGCGAAGAGGATCAAAACCGGGTGCGCAGACCCATTTTCCTTGATTCTGCCTTTATGATGACTGATATTGAAGAGAAGACGGCTATATTGCCTAACAAAAGCACCACCTAACCAACAGAATTTACAGACCATAATTTTTAAGGAAGTTTCTGTGTGACCGAATCATCCGGGATGGGATCTTTCCTGGCACTAGCTTTAGTAGAGGCCTCAGCTTGATAGCTCTGGGAAAGGGCTCTGATCTGCTCTATGGCTTCCTCCATGTGGTTGCACCTTCCTTTCAGATTTTCAATCTCTTCCTTCTGCTTTTCCAGTTTCTTCCGCTTCGAACGGCTATCAGCTTCATAGTCTTCCTTCAGATCATTAAAATGCTTGACAAATCTGTTAATCATGATTGTGTGAGTTCTGCACATTGTGCACTCTCTGTTGAAGAGCCTGTCTATTGGAATGTTAGCTGGCTCCTGAGCGTTCGACTGGTCTTGTTGGTCCGCCATGTTGCTGGAGTTGAGAGATTCCGAAATATGAGAAGAGAGGTGGAAGACTGGGAGAAAGGGAATTTCGGATGAGATGCGATATTACAGAGGAGGTAGAACAGAGATGTAAGGAGTGGAAAGCGCTGAGGAATGAAGTGGATGGGCAGCGAGGAAATACCAGAGGCTCTGCAACTATCAAGGAACAAAAAGTCAGCTGTAAATAAAACGATAGAGCATAAAACAACAGTTACCAGGAGCGAGGGGCAGAGCTCTAGATCCCGATGAGAGATGGAGACTTCAGAATGATGCCATCGCTTGATGAGATCACAATGGAGATGCCTTGCTATGCCACGAACTGTGAAGTTACAGAGGACCAAACTGCAATATATAGAAACAGAGAGGATCCGCAGATGCTTGAACCGGATCTGAGAGGATCTGTTCTTGGGAGGGGAGAGATCCTCTGAAATGATTTGGCTGCGGTCGGGGAGCATGCGGAGGGGATGGGCACGATCACGCATCCTGAGAATGACTGCGCTGATCAGGTGATGATTCATGATGAGACAAAACTCCATGATGTGAGCCAGATCCTGAGGGCGGTTTATTCTCCTTTGGTACCAGATTGGGCAGAAGGGAGATTCGGGAAAGGACCAGAAACGGAGGGGATGGTGCCTGAGGTGACTGGTGTTCTGGGGTGGGGGGATGGGAAAGGCCTGCTTAGGGAATATCTTTCTCATAAACTTTGTCATTCTCCTTGACCTGACCTGTTTGTCTGCCTGTAGCTTTATTCGCTTGTTCATCTGCCTCCATGTTGTTTCCTCTTAGAATGTGCTTGAAGGTGACTCCGCTGAGACTCCTGATGTTTTCCATTATCCTACCTTTGATGTTGTTTAAGGCCGCTTGTTTGAAATCTTTCCCTGATGTCATGGCCGCTATGATGATAGCAGAATCGCTTAAAAGTAAAATGTTATAGAAAAAAAATTGGAATTATTAAAATATTTTTTAGATATTAGTTTTAAGGGTTAGTTTAGTTGGTCAAGTTTGTGTTACAATATTGAATTTTATTTTATTTTTAAAAGTAAAATGTTAAAGAAGAAAAATCAAGAATTATTAAAATACTTCTTAGATATTAGTTTCAAAGGTTAGTTTAGTTGGTCATGTTTGTATTGCTAGGTCAAGTTCTAGTTGCTAAGTATCTTGTTAGTCTGTGTCATTGAACTACCTTTAAAAAGTCTTGAGATAGAAGAATAGTATAGAGGGTTAGCTCAATTCCTTAAGTAAGCATTTTTCTATTGAAAAGTTATGGTTTCAATCCTCTAGACGCCATACACACAAAAACATTTCAATTTGGCCAACCACCATTCTCACTCTATTTCCCTATGCATATACTAATGAATATTTATATTAATTTGTTTTTCAATCCATTAAATCCAAATTATTATAATGGGAATCAACATAATTTAGGAGATGTTGGAATATGGTAATTATTTTGATTCTTATATTTTTATAACTACTTTCACATTATAATAGGAATGAAGAGGATTTATGAAAGGTTGAAATATTGTACCTATTTACATTATAGGAATCAACAAAATGTAGCAGGTGTTTAAATATGCTAATTATTTTTATATTTTTCGATGAATACTTTCACATTATAATAAGAACTAAGAGGACTTAGGAAATGTGGAAATATTGTAATTATTAATAGAAATCAACATAATTTAGGAAATATTGGAATATGATATAGTAATTATTTTTATATTTGTGTTTTTATAAATATTTTCATATTATAACAGGAATTAAGATAATTTAGAAAATATTGAAATGTTATAATTATTTACCTTAGTTTTTCATATACTTAAACATGCATATATCTAAGAAGTCTCAATTCAATTATTTTGGAAATAAAATTTAAATATATAAGTAAAAGGTTTAAAACTATTTAAATTTATATCTAATGATTTTAATAGTTCTATTACTCAATTTAGAACTTTTAATTAATTTTCCATTTACTTATATATATATTTTAAATTCAAATTATTATAATAAGAATTAACATGATTTAAAAAACATTGAAAACAGGTCACTATTTATATTCTTATGATTTTATTACTACATTGCATTCAAATGGTAATTGAAATTAGAAAGATTTAGAAACATTTGGAATATAATAATTAATTAATTCAAATTATTATAATAAGAATTAACATGATTTAAAAAACATTAAAAACAGGTAATTATTTATATTTTTATGATTTTATTACTGAAATTATAAAGATTTCGAAAGACCTGGAATATAATAATTATTTTTATTAGTCCTCCATATACATGAATAATCATGTATATAAATAAAAAATTCAATTTAATCATCGAAAAAAAATATTTTAAATATATAGGTAAAAGCTTTAAATAAATAAAACATATTTTCACTAATTTTAATAGTTTTATTACGCCCTTTTAATTGACCTATACGATTATTTATGTTTAGTTTTCCGACTCTGTTGTGTTTGCCTCCTCAATCTATCAGGAGGAAATCGTGAACCCTATAATAACAATTTGAGAGGTGTATCGGTATTCCTTTAAGTTAATTTAAATAACAAATTTGTTTAATATTTAAATTAATAATTTAGATAATATAATATACATCCAATTTACTCATATCCATCCAATTTTAAAAATGAAACACTGCAATCAAGTACCAAACACCCCAAGTTGGCATTCATGAAATCAATTACATATCAAGCACCAAACACCACAAGTTGGTATTCATAAATCAATTATATATCAAGTACCAAACACCCCCAAGTAAGTTGGCATTCACGAAATCAATTATATTAAAATGATAAACACAATCCCATTGCTTCAGCAACGTTATAGAAAGCCTTTTGAACACATGTTTATTGCTTTACAAAACAAAAGGACGACTCCATCACATCTATAAATTGATTCCTCCACCAGTCCCTCTATCACTGATCAATCGATTCTTACGAACAAAAGAGAAGGATCGCAAAATCGTACATCAAATTCCCATAATTCTTGATTTCATCACTTTAACAACCACTTATTCAGATTCCATCATCACTTTATTATCATAAACATGCACGATGAAAGCGTACTGTCCATATTCAGATTTTAGAAGAACGAAAGGACAAATGTGGCCGGCAATTTTTCCTATCCGTCATTTCTCAGTCATTAAATCTTTGAAAAATAACTTGTAATGTAATGTCATATATGCAACTGGCTTCAGTCAGTACTGTTTTATTCTGAAGCTTTCCTGTCACAAAATAATGGAAGGGTTCAGTGTTACACGTCCACGCAACGTACTGTCATGATTCTTTTGAAGTTTCAAAGAAAATTAACTGAAACACAACACAGCAGAATCTGAGCACAGTCAGAGCAGCCAACATGGCCCCGCAGTCCTACTTAGTCGATGAGTAATTCTTTTAGAAATTTCAGTGTTTCATGGCAGGATATTTATATCATTCAATTCATGTCGCGTTAGCAGCTTAACGCAGAGAAACCAGCATGGCCCAGTGATCTTACTTTTACAGGCAATTTATCGTGTCGGCCATTATCACAGAAAATAATTGATAATATAGGTAAAGCTCAACTTGGATATTTTTGTAAGTATAGCTAATGTATCGTTGTAGAAGCATCTTCTCCAAATTCGCACGTTGAGAACGACTTACATAACAAGTCTACCAGCCCAATATTAGGTGAAGAGTCGTTTGGACTCAATGAACTGACCGCTCACAAGGAAGACGAATGTGTTCAGTTCTACTCAAGTTTATTATAAATCCCAATGTTCAGACAATTTAGTGGAAGTAGTTTTATTAGTGTTTAATTTTTTTTGGAGGCGTAGCTGATGGATACAAGCATTCTGAAAGCATGTTTTATCATTAATTATGACTTTTGTAGTTTTGGTGTTTGGAATCAATTTGTAAGTAGTTTTACCCTTCTTGAAATATCCATACATCTTAGTGTAAGAAAATACAAGCAATATGAAAGCAAGCTCCATCACCAACTCTTACCTCTAGAATTTTAATGTTTGAATTTGATTTACAAATAGTTCCACCAATATTTCATAAAAAATTCTTAAAATCTCTGTAAATTTCACTGTTTTTCAGAGTGCTTTTTAAAATATTTTTATTCCTACTAATTCTAATTTGTTGTTGTTGTTTTCCTCTTTCCTACTTTATAATAAAATTTGCATAACAAAACATTAATTTTGGATAATGTTTTCTCCAACATAGTGTTTTATTGTTTATTTGTATAGTTGTACTTTACGATTATAGTGATCAAAATTATTTATCGTTCATTAATGTAAATATCCTAAATATCTCATGTAACACCATTATCCACTTTAATTTATATTTCTGTACAGGTTGAAATTATAATATTATGAAAAACAAAATGAGTATATTTGCCATGGTTGTTATTTTGAGTATTATTTATATAATATTTAAAAAGGCAATAATTATTATTGATTCACACTCATAGAAAATCACTATCACAATGTTAATTCCAAATCCAAAATAAATGAGTTTTTAAAACCCAAAAAAAACCATTAAAATAAGATATTGTTAACCTTAAAGAAAATGCATTATTTAAAAAAGAGGGCCATTAAAATAAGTTAAATAGCAGCCATGCAATATAGTCTTGGCTTCTATTGCTAATTTCACACTTGCAATATATTTTTATTGTCATTTTCTTACACGCACAAGGAAAACTACTTTCACACATCTTCTTTTACCTTCACAAAACTTCTTGTGTATAACGAGTGGTTTTATCGTTCATTGGTTATTATATGTTTTAATTAAGATCGTTAGTATTGTTTTAAATTACGAAAGGGTAAATCAACTCAAATAAAATAAAATGAAGCTATTCCTTAAAAACAAATAAAACTAAAGTTTTGCATTAGTGATTTTATCCTTCATTTGTTATTATATGTTTTAATTAAGATCGTTAATATTGTTTTAAAATAGGAAAAGGTAAATCAACTCAAATAAAATAAAATGAAGCTATTCCTTAAATACATATAAAACTAAAGTTTCACGTTACGATATGCAGAAGTGCGAAAGAAACACATTATGCAGAAGTGTGAAGCATGTGCACTTCTCTCCACAATGAGCTATTCCTTTGCTTTGTTCTACTAAAGACTCCACACACTTTTTTTTGGAACAAGTGTGGGAGTGTGGAGTTTCTTTTGAACTCTCACTACACAAAAAACACCATCAAAATACATAGCCAAAATTAATGAATAAAGTAACACAAATCTAAAGGCGACCATGACGAAGATGAACACAGGAACAGATAGTTGCTTTTCCCCAATTCTCTCGGTGCACTGAAATTCGATATGCAGAGGAGTAATGCTTATGGTCACAACTTCTCGTGCATTTTCTTCCAGCATGAGTCGACAAACATTAATGATGTTTCTTTACATATGACTGATGGCAACACACATATCTTCCACTAATGTTTATTCTCTAATAAATAGAATGTTATATTGGCCATGGGAGATAGCGGTTTACATAGAAGCATATTATTGCATGCACTGTCAATTAAGATTTTAAGATGGAAGAAATACAAGCAAGTTAAATTCCAGCAAGAATGGGAGTTGGCTATTCTATACACTTTATGTTTCGGTAGTTAATCGAATAAAAGTTGTGCCCAGTGAAAACAAAATTCTATATAAAACCACATTTTATTGAACAAAAGCTTTGTATATGGTTATGTTTATGAAATTAGGCGGATGTGTTCAAGTTTGGAGAAATTTCATTATGTGGAGAAAGCTTTCAAAATTTCATTATGCAGTTGTCAACATTCTATACTCAAGACTTTTGTTACTAGTATTTTATTATTAGAACATAATCCACATTTTTTGTTCTATATAACATTGTTTATGCTTATATTATTCATAATATTTTAATTGTAAATAATGCATACACCTATTTAATTGATTCTCTTGGCCTGAAGTTTTGACATTGGATGTTGTTATTAATTGATAATTATTGCTAATATTATTGGTAATATTTTAATTATAGATAAAGCATTCATTGTATGGATGTTCATACTCCACACTGAAGACTTCTATTCCTATTATTTTAGTATTAAATAATCCATATTTATTGTTGAAAAATATGATTATAATATCATTGAACATAATATTTGTTTGTGCTTATGTTTTTGAAATTAAGGGAAAGGAACCTTTGAAACTTTCATTTGTTTGAGTGCGGAAACGAGTGCATAAAAATTCAAAGCTAATATACAATACTACACAAACACTTCATAACCAACGTAGAATATTAATTGTCATTCATCAAATTTAATATCACATATATGCTTCAACACTAAAGACTCTATTCTAGTGCATTTGCTTGAAGAGGTTTTAGTGGCCTTCAATCATGTTTCTTTTTATATCGTAGCCAAATGATAATGTTTTGCATGGGGCCATCCCTAGTTTTATCTATGGTTGCAGGGTCTCATGCATTAGCTTCAAGGAGTCAACGAACTTCAATAATGCTTCTTTGCATATGGTAGCCCTATGGAAACATTCTCCATGGTGCCATCTCCCAATTCCAATCATTTGAGATCCTTATCATAATGTTGGATATAGTTCTCCACACATATATTAGAATCCCGTTGACTGTAATCTATAAGCCATCAGAAAGCTAGTTATATTCTAGCAAGAATGAGAGTTAGCTATTCCATATGCTTTTTGCATCAATAGCCAATTGAGTAATGGTTGGTGTAGTGAGAAAAACATTCTATACAAAAATGCATTTCATTGAAAAAATATTTATTTATGGCTATGTTTTGAAATTAGACAAATGTGTTAGAGTGCGAAGAAAGTTCATTGTAGGAAACAAGCTTTCAAACTTTCATTTTGTTGTTTTCGGCACCTTGTACTGAAAGATTTTATTGCTAAAATTTTAGTATTAAAACATAATCCATATTTGTTGTTCAAAATAACATTGTTTATGATTATATAATTAATTATATTTTAATTTTAAATAATCCATACCACCACTATTTAATTGATTCTCTTTGCATGAAGCTTTCTACACATTGAAACAGTATATCCACTTTCACATTGACATTAGAAATTGTTATTAATTGCTAAATAGGTTCAAATAATGTACACAATATTATTGGTATTATTTTAATTATAAGTATTGCTTGTCTTCGTATTTCTAAAGATCTCTTTGTTTATGCTCTTGTACAGAAAGTCAATTGTAAAGAGAAAGCTTCTTTTGTGTGGATCTCCACGCTTTACACTAAAAGAATTTATTTCTAATATTGTTGCTAATATTTGAGTTATAAATAATGCATATCTCTGTAGTATCTTTCTGATTTATTTTATTTATAAATAAAGCATTCATTGTGAGCATCTTTGTACTCCACACTAAAAAATTTATTATTAAGTAATCCATATTTGTTGTTCGCAAATCCAATTCTCACATCATTGAACATAAAATTTGTTTGTTCTTATATTTAAGAAATTAAGAAAAAGAAGCTTTTAATCTTTTATTCTGTAGATGCTCGCAGTCCGCATCAAACTCTTTGTTTGAGTGCAGAGCTTTGTAAGTGCGGAGACCGAGTGCTAAAGAGTTCAAAGTTAGTATATAATTTCGTAGAAACACTTCATGATCAATATACAATATCAATTTTGATTCATCAAATTTAATGTTACATATTATACTCATTATTCAGGTAGTTCAAATTTTTTGTTATATGGAAAAGAAGGTGAGAAAGGAAAAGTGTTTTATATGGAAAAGCTATGTAGAGATAATAATGTTTACCAAAATTTGAAAATTTTAAATTCACCTTTAGCATTGAATAATTAATTAATGCAAACATTGAACCTATATAATATTATTGGTAATATTTTAGCTATAAATAATGCATGTCTGTATTGGCTTTTTCTAAAAGGGCACTTTGTATTATTATCTCATAATATAGAAGTGTCAATTGCTTATCAAGTGCACCACAGTATTAAATGCGTTTAGATGCTCTGTCACCGAGTCTCCATCTTTCATCCTCAGGTTATACAGCTTTTTCTGTAGGAACAGTTTATTCACCAAAGACTTAGATTGGTACAAAGTCCCTAACTTGTCCCACAAAGCCTTCGCCATAGCTTCCCCTGATACATTCAGCAATACTGAATCTGAGACACACAATTGTATTGTGTTCTTTGCCTTCCGATCCAACCTCTTCCATTCTTCATCGGACACTCCCGTTGGTTTAGTACTCGGATCTACCGCCATTCATTGATCTTTATCCACCAACAGATCCTCCATCTTCAGTTTCCACAACTCAAAACTCTGATCATTAAATTTCTATATCTCTATCTTTCCATTGCTCGCCATCTTCTTTCACCACCAGAATCGATCTTGCAGATCTCCCACTGAACAGGTTCTACCATAGGCCCGAGCAAAACCCCTCAGTAATAAAGGCATCCCCTTGAAGCCAAAATAGCTCTGATACCAAATGTAGATTTTAACCCCATACAGAAATTACTTGCATACAATTTCTAAAACACAAAATATAAACAATGCAAGAGCATAACACATAAAACACATATACACAGAGATTTTCCCCTGGATCCCAAAACCGGGACTACCAGCTTGATTTTTCATTATTCTCCTTTCAATGTTACAATACATATTTATACATGCCAAAGCATCCAATACCATGGACCGAAAGCCATCGCGTCCAAAACCATGGATCGAAAACCATCGCGTCCAAAAAACATGTGCGAAAGTCATGCACAAAACCATAGGTGGGTCTGCCCAACCTAACATAGGGTCGAAAACCAAAATTTTTCGGGGCACTTCCCTAGACCCCATAAAGTGGGGTTATGGGTACACCTCAAACCCCCTGTGACCTCCCCCCCTTTAACCCCCAGTTAACTATGTCGGCTAGTCGTGGAAAAAATATAACACAACCCAACAACAAAATATGTAAATAAATGTGAGAAAAGTCAATTTAATAAGCTAGAGAGTGGCAATGTGACCTGTATAGTTTACCTATTGATGAGCCTCATCGCAGTGTTCCAAAAATAATGTCCCATCACTACATTGTGAATTTCCTTCATGCACATGAATCCTTTTAATAAGACTTACTATTCATCTTGCCCACTTTCAAATAATTGCATGCTAAAGCTTATAAATTTTGTATGTTTATATGGTTTCCCTTGAAACTTAATCATTTTACTACCACTCAATCACAATTTCAGCCTCATCCTTTCCTACTTCCTACTCCAATCATCCCTAACCCATACAAGAAATTCATTCAACTCGCTTACAACGCTAAGTCACCTTATTATTATATTATCTTCCATAATAAATTTGATGGTGAAAACCTATCTCGAGCACCATTAGACCTTGGAATGTTTGAAAATAAGATTGTTGGTAGGTATTCCATAAAATATAAGAAATAATAAAATAATAAAATTATAATTGTGAAAACCCTTTAGGTGGAGTTAGAAAAATCTTATTTGAAAATAGCTTGCTGGCATACAAGAACCTGCAAATAAAAATTAAATTTCTTCTTCAAGTTTCAACTTCTCTTTGAATAAGGATTCACAAGTTTCACATAGAAGGTTGTTCCATATATCAGTGTACATATTACATGGTGTACTATAATTCTGGATGACATGGTGGACCGTCAATTAACCAAACATGCAACCTTGTCATAATCAATCGAAATTACAAACGAACTAGGAGATATCACAAATAGAAGGTTAATTCAACCATATATGCAAAAAATCTTATCAAGAAGACATAGAGGATGAAAATCCATATCCCTGTCAACAAATCTTGCAGTAAAGCCTAATAAAAATCCAACAAACACAAAGTAGTCGCTCGTAGACAATTGACAAACATGGTACCCAATCACTACAAGGACTATTCCCATGGAGTGACTAGCTACAAAATTCACTTTGTGAATTAGTTACATAGACCGAATAACACCCAAAATTAACTTTTGAAAGAAAAAATGACTTAGATCTGATAAAACAAAACCAAATTAAGCCTATAATAGGCATAGATAAGGTCAAAATTAATAGGGAAAGATTCTACAATGGGTGGAAATCATAAATCAATACCAAGGAAGGAGAAATAAAAAACTAGGGAAAGGTCCTGAGTATGGTCACCAATTTCGTTAGCCTATATTTTACTTAGAATCATAGGAGTTATTTATTTATGAATCTTGCCTCTAGATTCATTAGAAAGTGTGTGACAAAATATAAATGAATTCTCAAAAACCAAATGCATCCATATGCCATTCATCTCATCAAGAAGAATAAGAGAAGCATACTTGTATCGCTAATAGGTGGGTGATGTTTGTAGACCCTGAAGAAGTGTCAAATACTTTGCTTTATACAAAGGATCTTTCACCAAGCTTCTTGATCTAATCTCATACACACATGCGCCACTAAATAAGATGTTGTTTTCCACTGCAAAAGGTAGGTTAACATGTAGGAGTGATAATACATTAAAATAACATGAGAGAATTCATAGTTACTTTCATTATTCAACATGAAAAAGTACATTATACCTTGGTGCACTAATGGCAGTTCTTCAATCCTTAGCATGACCCTTCCCTAGACTTACTCGAAGACTGAGCTCATCTCACATGCAACAAAAATTATCACATAAATCCACGAACATCACTGAGTTATATTCTCTATATTACTCATTATCTTGATAGGGTATCTATATATAGGTTTTTTATGAACTCAAGATTATGTATCTAGACACCTAGGGAGATGAGAAGTTAGGAAAATTCTCTAATAATTGATTGTGAACCAACTTAGGAATAAGTGGGTCATCCTAATCTCCTTCAAGGTGACCTATTCTAGAAATTTGACCTCCATCACACCCATGGTAAAGGCATGTAGGGAACCTAGGTGCTATATTTTCCCACTCGAATGAAGTGATGGGTGTCGCGATGATAGGCTTCTAGGAGTGATGAGATGGTAAAAGTACGAAGTAAAATGGGTGAAGAATGCATATACAACAACAATTTTGGAATTTGAGCTAGGGTTTCTCTATCTGACATAGGGTAGAAAAATGGGATATAACAAGAACATATTTTTCAATTATGTGGTAGGTTTCAGTTCACAAACCTCTTGGTTTAGTCTACATAAACCGAAAATACACATGTTTTTACAACTTCTTGATTTTCAACCATGATTATATGCGTTCTCTAAAATTTCACTAGTAATAAGATTATACACACTTACAAAGATCTATGTGTATATTCAAAATTTAAGTTTCTTTGAAATTAATTATTATTTTCTATTTAATTTCTTTTGGCATATATCAAATTTATAAATATGAAACTCAATTATTTCTACCATGACTTTTGTTCGATTGAGATTTTGGAATTAGATAAGAACATGCACTAGAAAAGATGAAGGAGTTACATGGTTAAAATAAAAAAAATGAATATGTTAAGACCCTCGTAGCATGGGGTAATGGTCAACCCTGTCATTCTAAGTATGTGTGTGTGTGTGTGTATATATATAGATGTGTGTGTGTGTGTATATATATATATATATATATATATATATATATATATATATATATATATATATATATATATATATATATATATATATATATATATATATATATATATATATATATATATATATACAGAGAGAGAGAGAGAGAGAGAGAGAGAGAGAGAGAGAGAGAGAATGGAAAAATAATGATACACGACATCCATCACTTATCTTATCTTCATTCATACAAATTTGTTTCAAAATATTCCACCACTTATGATGCAGGAGCATCCGAACCCTTGATGAAAAAAAAGAGAGGAGACACGTGGACGACCAGATGGACAACCATGCTAACCTTGAACAAGATTCGGTTAATGAACTAATTTTAGTTAAAAAAATCAGTTAAAACTGAATGTATCTGAATGTATGTATAACAAGAGCTTAAGGATTCATGAGTGAATCAAGAAAAGAGAGCGAAAAACCTATGTGTGGGAGAGAGGGAAAAAATGTAGTTGCTAGAGAAATTCTTGATTAAGGCTGAGATGCCTTAAAACTGTAAACTGAGTTTGTAAATAATGAAAATTCCTCTTTGTGAATTTCTGTCTTTGTGTATTTTGTTTTTTTGTTTGAATTGCTCCTCCAACATTTGGCAGACAAACTAGACCTACCTGTGTCTGTGCTATTGAAGAGACTCTCCAGAAGAAAGACAAAGCCTTCTTAGTTGCCTACATTACGAAATTGGAATCTAAGCTATATGATTATCAGTGTAATATGGGACTTCTTTTAATAGAGTGCAAGGAATTGACATCCAAATGTGCACAAATGAAGCTTTCTGCAAGTGAGGCTGAAGAGAAATTTAAGCGTGAACGAGCTGCACCTTTCAACTGCTATAGCAGAAGCAAAGAAGCAAGAAGAAAGCCCGAGGAAGGCTTTAGGTGTTGAGAAGAAATGCATAGCTGATGTTTAGAAGGTTTTACATGAGATGCGTGCTGAATGTGCTGAATTAAAGTTTATATCTGACAATAAACTGGCACAAGCTCGTGTGATGGTGGCTGCTACTAAAGAAAAGTTTCTTGCAGTCGAATCAAAGGTGCATACCAGAGAAGCCCTGCAAGCAGAAGCCAACTGTAAAAAGGCTGATGCAAAAAGAAAATTACAGGAAGTTTAAGCTCGTGAAGATGCACTTCGAAGAGAAAGGTAGGCTTTCAAGTCTGAATGTGAAACCCTTGTGAGCACTGCATCATCTTATTGTGAATTCCAAAAGAAGGGGTGGTAGCAAGAAATCTACAGGTTAAGCAACAACGTTTTGGATCGAAGTTTTTCCGTTGGGTTGAGTTGAGGCTTGGTAGGAAGCACATCCCCTCGCGTGGAATTTGCTCGTGGATTTGCTAGGCAAAAAAAAGTTGTTTGACGTGATGTGAGATTGCGTTAAGATAATGAGGACCGAGGGCATCGTGTCCATGGAAACCATTTCCTCTATGTTTGTGAATTATGCGCAGGCCGGTAAGATTGAGGAGGTGAGGATGATGTTCGATGTGTTGGAGCAGTATGGACGCTAGAAGGTTGTCGTCACGCTAAATTATTTTCTCAAGCTTTTGGAAAGATTAAAGATTCGTTGGAGAAGCTATTTTGAAAGGCTTCGTGGGCCCATAACCCACAGGCCTCAAGAGCAATTTTATTGGGGAATTGGGATTTTGGTTTACCCCGAAATCCCGTCCTCATCAAGTGGTATCAAAGCGGGAAAAGATTACCCATGGAGAGGAGTTTTTGCATGTGAAGAAAGAAGAGGTACAATTTTTTGAAGATTTGTAAGCTTGTAATTTTTTTAATTTATTTTGTGAAGGTGAGAAGATTACAACAAACCTAGAGCAGGAGTGCTCAATTGGTTTGAGAGGAGAGAACCACGGTGATGTCGAGAGGACTAACCTGAGGAGAGAAGCTTGGTAGGGCATCTGGTAGCAGGGAGGACTTGCTATTGCAGAGGTTTGGTTGCAGCTCAAAGAAGGCAGTTCCACTGAAGAAGTGAAACAGTCGGTAGAATTGCTATTGACAAGGAAACGCATATGACCAGAAGGTCATAATTTTTGTACCTCGGGAGCATCTGACCAAGAGGTCATAATTTTTGTACCTCGGGAGTCTGATGCAGGAGCATTCGAACCCTTGATGAAAAAAAATCAGAGAAGGAGACACGAGGATGACCACATGGACAACCAAGCCAACCTTCAACAATATTCGTTTAATGAACTAATTTAGTTTAAAAGATCAGTTAAAACTGAATGTATCTGAATGTATGTATAACAAGAACTTAAGGATTCATGAGTGAATCAAGAAAAGAGAGGGAAAAACATGTGCATGGGAGAGAGGGAAAAAATGTAGTTGCTGGAGAAATTCTTGATTAAGGCTGAGATGCCCTAAAACTGTAAAGTGAGTTTGTAAATAATGAAAATTCCTCTTTGTGAATTTTCGTCTTTGTGTATTTTGTTTTTTTGTTTGAATTGTTCCTCCAGCATTTGGCAGACAAATTAGACCTGCTTGTGTCTGTGCTATTGAAGAGACTCTCCAGAAGAAAGACAAAGCCTTGTTAGTTTCCAACATTTCGAAATTGGAATCTGAGCTATATGATTATCATTGCAATACGAGACTTCTTTTAATAGAGCACAAGGAATGGACATCCAAATATGAACAAATGAAGCTTTCTGCAAGTGAGGCTGAAGAGAAATTTAAGCGTGAACGAGTTGCACTTTCAACTGCTATAGCAAAAGCAAAGAAGCAGGAAGAAAGCCCGAGGAAGGCTTTAGGTGTTGAGAAGCAATGCATAGTTGACCTTTAGAAGGTTTTACATGAGATGTGTGTTGAATGTGTTGAATTAAAGTTTATATCTGACAATAAACTGGCACAAGCTCATGAGATGGTGGCCACTACTGAAGAAAAGTTTCTTTCAGCTGAATCAAAGGTGCATGTCGGAGAAGCCCTGCAAGCAGAAGCCAACTTTAAAAAGGCTGATGCAGAAAGATAATTACAGGAAGTTGAAGCTCATGAAGATGCACTTTGAAGAGAGTGGCAGGCTTTCAAGTCTGAATGTGAAACCCTTGGGGGCACTGCATCATCTTATTGTGAATTCCAAAAGAACGGGTAGCGACAACATTTTGTGTCGAAGTTTTTCCATTGGGCTGAGTTGAGGCTTGGCAGGAAGCACAACCCCTCGTGTCAAATTTGCTCGTGGATTTGCTAGGGAAAGAAAAGTTGTTTGACGCGATGTGAGACTGCGTTAAGATAATGAGGACCGAGGGCATCGTGTCCATGGAAACCATTTCCTCTATGTTTGGGAATTATGCGCAGGCCGGTAAGATTGAGGAGTGAGGATGACGTTCGATGTGCTGGAGCAGTATGGACGCTGGAAGGTTGTCATCATGCTAAATTGTTTTCTCAGGTTGTTGGAAAGATTAAAGATTCATTGGAGAAGCTATTTTGAAAGGCTTCGTGGGCCCATAACCCACAAGCCTCAAGAGCAATTTTATTGGGGAATTGGGATTTTGGTTTACCCCGAAATCCTGTCATCATCAACTTACATACCAAACCCAGCGCCTAAAGTAAACTTAAGCGTTATTTTTTAGAGAAAAATAACATGTTAAGTACCGTTTTTTTAATGTTATACCAAAATATATATATATATATAGATGAACACAATTCAGTGGTCTACATCTCACCCTTTTGCACATTGTCATAAATAATAGTACACGTTCCTCTATTAATTTTTTTTAGTGATAAAATTTCTATTTTTCCATATTTCCGTTACACCTAAGATATCATAACTCGGTAGCATTATCTTGGTAACATTATCTTGCACTAGTAGAAGAGTCTTTATCATCAAACATGTCTATTTTTATTACAACATCATATTCATGTCTCTCGATATGGAAACAAGATATAGGTAGTTACAATTTCCATGACTACCCTGGTTAGTGGACCAAGTCAAGTTCTTAGTCAATTATGTTTTCTAGTTACTTAGCTAGCTATTTAACTTAGCCAACTAGTAAATTAGGCTTTTCTAATATTTTGTTAAATACAATATATGGTATTACTTTTTTATATCAATACTCATACAAAATATTTAGAACATTATTATAAAATCGATTATGGAAAAATTATCGCCATAATGAATTTATTAAAATAATATATTTATCTTATTGCTATTTGTTTCAAATTCACATTCACAAGTTAGTATCCAATTTTCTACTTTAAAAATCAAAATTTGTAATTTTAGAATTTCATATTTATGCTTGAGTTATTATTTTTTCACATTGAAAATATATAATGATAGACCAGAATAATTCCAAAATTGTTGAAATAATCACTAAAAGGTACTTGGAATTCCTCTTCAATCATACATATAGGGTATGTAATACTCTATATTCTAGTTGGGAGTCCTCTAATATTTTATCTAAGTTATGTAATACCCTACATTCATAGGACTTATATCACAGTTTCCTTATTTATTTTTAGCTAGGTCATTGTTAGCGCCAAAATGCACCACCCTTAAGAAACTTTCCCTCGGGAAGGACCCTGCCTGGCAATGCCAATGGGCAAGCAATGACCATAGACGTTGGCACAAACGCGTAACGATGGTAGTTGAACATGTGCGCGCAAAAGTTACGGCAGTGCACAGATCCAATGGTGGGCACGAGCGTGCCTCCAATGGCCCACAACACTCTGCACCCCGAAGTTACATAATTTTTAACCTAGCTAGGGCATGCAAAGGGGGCCACATGGTGCTCTCCCATGCCTCCTGCACTCCAGCAAAACTTTCAACTCCAAGTTAAGAGGACATGCGAAGGCCACCATACCATCAACCACATTCGCCTTCCATGCAAACTGACACACCATGTCCACACCAACCCAGGTCATATCTTCTCGCCCAATCACTAACTACCGTGTGGTGTCAGCTTCGCGACATGTGGCAAGGTCTACTTGTCACGCTGATGTCATCATGATATAACCATTATTTCATCCCTAAGAACTGTCCAATAACGTCGTGACACATGACACTGATTTTTTAATAAAAGAAAACGGGGGCCTATCTTATCACTATTTTATCCTATTTAGCCTCCGTCTCATAGGCCTAGCGCACTCGTGAACCTTAAATAATTTGAACTCTCCATTTCTGAGCTTTATCTTCGAAATTTAAACCACTACCTCTCTTCCCAACCATGAATTCAACCTGTAAAGCCTGTGCAAGCTTAGATTTCGGAAAATGTTGAGTTCTTAGAAAAACCATAGCCCGCTTATGTTGAAGTTGGAGTTCGGATATGTTGAAGTTGTTGTAGGGGAGGAATTTTGAAGTGCATTTTGGGATGTTAATGCTCTTTGTTTCCATGTAACTCTGAAAACTCTTATCGTAACTCTGAAAACTCTCATGTAACTTGAATTATGCATAAAAATAATACAATTATAAATGTTTTTTTTATGGAAAATCTTGTTGTTTTACTTTATACCTCTACGGAGTTTCAATGGAGGTGTGTAAATTAAAGGAAATTTTGAATGTGTAAGATTTTTTTTTTTCTTATATTTCGTGAAATTTATAAAGTACAGATAGAGTATCTTGCTTGTTTTGGTAAATTTTGACATTAGTTGGAGTTAAAAGAAATAAATTCAAGTTATTATGTATCATGCAAATGAATTTTTAATTTCTCAGTTGTTTCTTTGATATCAATAGTCTAGGAATGGATTCTTAATTTCTCATCTTAGCTTGTTGGTGTTTATTATCCATGTTTTACATTTCTTTCACCATGCCCTTATAACCCTCATGTCAAACCCAAGGTGCAAGGAATCTCTAACTTGAAAACACATGTAAACATACCCAGAAACATCCATATGATATTTTCACAAATAAGCTCTCAGAAGAAACAAAACCCTTTAAAGTAGAAACATTCAAATCAGATTTAGATGTTCCTAGGATCTACACTGTAAGACAACACAATGTGAGTTTGGGACTCGAACAATCATAAAATCATATACTATTGCAAATAGATCATATTTTTAAAGATTCTTTAAATAAAAAACTTGTATAATATTTCTTCTTATACGTAAAAGAGTTGTTCTGATATTTCTTCCAATACTAGCTTGGCCAACTAGTCAATTAGCCTCTCCAATAATTAATTAAATACTATATATGGTGTTTTTATTTTATTTGAAAATTCATAAAAAAAAGTTGCAACAATTTTAGAAAATAGATTTATTGAAAACTTGTCACTATAATCCATTTATTAAAAAATATATTCATCTTATACCTATTAGTTGAAAATTCACATTCAAAAATTAGTATCCAATTGTATACTTTTAGAATCCAAATTTGCAATTTTAGAATTTCTTGTTAATTCTTTTAGTAACTATTTTTTCACACTAAGAACATAAAATGTTAGACAACAATAAATCCAAAATTGTTGAAAGGATGAGTAAAAGGTAGTTGTAATTCTTCTTCAATCATTCATCTAGGGTGTGCATTACTCTATATTCTAGTTGGAAGTCCTCTCAAATATTGTATCTAAGGTATGTAATACTCTACATTCATAGGAATTATATGATAGTTCTCTTCTTTTGTTTTTTAAGAGGTCATAAACTCACTTATTAGTCTTTGCTAAGGCAAGACTCAATCTTCGTATTGACCACTATTAGTGTAGCATTGACCAATTCAATTTATAATGTTTAACTTTGAAAAATAAATATTTATTTTTCAATATTATTAAAAAACTATTTTTCGAATAGTTGATTGGACCATAAATTGAGGGTCTTATTCTAGCCTTTATGCAATATAATGTCATGTGGAATTGGTTCCAATATTCATGCATAATTTTTAGATATTTTTGTAGTATATTTTTATTCTTAAGCTTTGTAGGGAAGCCATTAGCTCATATTCAAGTAAATAACATATTTAAGTATGGGGGTTTATGCGGTGCATTATATTAGATATCATTTTGGGATTCAACTGTGTTAAGTAAGTCATTCACGTATGACCATTTCCATGAGAGGTAGTCGTAACTAACTAATTTCTCATGATTTTCTAATAGTTCACTTAGCACTCATTACATCGGGTAATGCTCACAGGGGTGAAGAAGTGGGATTGAAACTAGTGAAATGAATCAAATAGCATCAATCATCACTTCTGGGGCTTGCACTCGGTAACCAGGACTTCCCGGGAGGTCACCCATCCTAGATGGCCTCTAGCTCAAGCATGCTTAATTGTGGAGTTTTCCCCACAATCAAGCCCACTTAGCTTGCTACCCCATTTGCAAAACCTTAGCAAGTATTGTGCCTCATGAACCATTCAAGTAGAGATCCCTTCACTCTTTTTGAATTGAAGTATGGCAGTTTATGCAATGCATTATATTACATATCATTTTGGGATTCAACTATGTTAAGTAAGTCATTCACATATGACCATTTCCATGAGAGGTAGTCATAACTAACTAATTTCTCATGATTTTTGAATAGTTCACTTAGCACTCATTGCATCGGGTGATGCTCACAGGGGTAAAAATTGGGATTGAGACTAGTGGAATGAATCACATAGCGTCAATCATCACTCCCGGGGCTTGCACCTACTAACCAGGACTTCCTGGGAGGTCACCCATCCCAGATCGCATCTGGCTCAAGCGCGCTTAACTATGGGGTTTTCCCCACAATTAAGCCTACTTAGCTTGCTACCCCATTTGCAAAAGCTTAGCAAGTATTGTGCCTCATGAACCATTCAAGTAGAGATCCCTTCACTCTTTTTGAATTTAAGTATAGGGGTTTATGCAGTGCATTATATTAGATATCATTTTCGGATTCAACTGTGTTAAGTAAGTCACTCTTGTATGTCCATTTCCATGAGAGGTAGTCGTAACTAACTAATTTCTCATGATTTTTGAATAGCTAACTTAGCACCCATTGCATCAGGTGATGCTCACAGGGGTGAAGAGGTGGGATTGAAACTAGTGAAATGAATCACATAGCATCAATCATCACTTCTGGGGCTTGCACCCGGTAACCATGACTTCCTAGGAGGTCACCCATCACAGATCGCCTCTAGCTCAAGCGCACTTAACTCTACAGTTGAATCCAAAAATGATATTTAAAATAACATATTTTCCATCAATTACTTCCCATCATTATTTAAGCAAGTATTTGCATAAAAAGCACATAAGAATAAGATGTATTAAATATACTTACCGAGAGTTTCTTCCCACCATTATTTATGTTTTCCTCAATACTTACGTAGGAGTAAAACAATAATTGTGTAGGCATATTAATGGTTACTACCCACAAAAAATAATGCAATTCCTTGTTTTTGAGAAAGCAATTAATTTATCCACTTCACATCTCAATTTGTTAGTTTTTACAAAAGCTAGACTATATGATTCTATTTGCTTTTAGCTTTGAACAATTTTTCCTAAAGCATAATTTCGAACATAAGTGACACGGACTAAGTTGTCCAACAATTTTTATTTTAAAGAAATCATATATGAAGTGTTTTTAGATAACAAACTTGTGTAATGTTTCTTCTCTAGAAAAGAATTTCCCTCATATCTCTTCCAATATTTCTAATTTTATTATTCGATTTGAATATTTAGTTTTCTCAATTTTTATTTATATAAATTTTATATTTTTTTAGAAAATGATTTCATTTTTATTCAAATTATTAAAAAAAAATTAGTATATTATTTTCAATATTTCATTATAACATCCTGAGATGGGGGTGAACAATCAATGGACCAAGTGGCCTCGGGCCTGCCCCCATCTTGCACATGGAAAACATGCACTTCGTCTTAATAGGTATTAAATGACATGATGTCTAGTTTGCGGCCCCTAGAGGCAGTAGGTATTTCTATGATATTTCTTAGTCGAATGTGGAAGGTTGTTGTGAACTAAGAGATGAATAGAGGGTGTAGGGTGGTAATTTCTATCATTGGTTGTCAAGAGGGATTTCTCTAAGCGCTGAATGGGTGGAAACAAAAAACATAGGCTTTTTATGCAGAATTTTGTGTTCTAGGAAACCCCATGGTGTTTATGTGGGACCCAGGATTGGGACTGTTTTTCTCACCAAACCTCCTTCTATGACTAGGCTCTATGACTGTGAGCAACTACTTCCGCCAATAGTGTAGTCCCTAGTCCTGTGTTTCATTCATTGCCATTCACGTACTCTATCCTTTTTGGTTGTGGATTTGTCATAAGTCCTTCGTTTTTGTGATGTTAGGACCTTGGTTTCAGTCACATGGATTTTTGTACTTGGGTAATTGTGCTCTCTTGTTGTGGCCAACCCTGTGGGACATTTGTTTCGTAGGTTTTTTCTCTCGCCTCTCTAGGTTGAGGATCGGGTGGGAAGGTCTCTCTATCTCTTGAGTCTGTTTCCTTTTTGTGGTGTATTGTTCAGAGGTGCCTTCATTTTAGCCCTGCCCCAGATCTGGTTCTTTGTGTTTATTGTTTCAATGCTCAAGAAAAGTATAGTTAGCACCGAGTTGGTTGCATAATGTTGTACAGTAGGGAGCATTGGTTAGGGTGGGGAAGAATTTCAATTTTCTCTAGGCTTCTAGCCAATTGGAAGTGCAACTGAGAGTCGGCCAAGAATTCTACCACCCTTGATTGTCATGGGGTCTGTCAAGCACTAGGGTCTATCTTTCTTCCTCACATTTTGGTCTTTGGGTGTCTGTTCTGGGTTCTTGTGGTAGGTGTCACTGCAAGTGTTGGAAACCAATTTGTGGTTTAGGTATGGGATATTTGTGTGTATCCCGGTATGCCTCAACAAAGGGGTTGACCCCGCAGAGGTGGTAGCGAGCAAGGGAGGCCACGCCTTGAGCAGAGAAAGACAATTCATCTACAACATATTCAGTGAACATGGAAAGAGAGGGAGAAGTAGCCCAGGTCCAAGGCCACTCCCTAGGATGTGTGGACCTTTTAGTCACCTTGGAATCACTAGCCAAATAATTGAGTGGAATCCAAGCCAACCTGGACATCTTGAGGGAGCATAGATAAGAGGAAAGGAACGAGTTGGTGGTGTATATGAACAACATGCAGTTTAGTCAGTGTGAGCTCTCGGGCAACTGACCAACTTACACAAGAGCCAATGTTGGACTAATGATCGCCTTCTTGAATTGGAGGCCATAATAGAACACAAATTTCCACCTGCATGAGCATCGTGACCTACTAGTAGTGCGTCCTGTGCACCCTCCTCAACCACCACTCTGATATGTTGTCCACTGGACGTCTTCTAATTTTTTCTCTTTTGGCACGATGGCTATCTAGCCCTTTGGAAATAAAGACTCACAAGAAAAATCGTTTGCATACTCCGGCTCTCCTAGCTAACAAATTCAGTTGAAGTGAAGTCGGGAGATCTATTAAGACTCCTTTGCATTTTTTATTTTCAAGATAATATAAGAAAAACTACTTGACCGACAAAAAATATATATATTTTATTGTAAAATTTTCTTTAAAAATATTTTCATATAATTTAATTTAAAAATATTTATTTGGCGAAAAAATTAAACACTATGTATATAATTCATATAAACATATCTATGTTATCTATTAAATATGCCATATCTACGTTATCTATTGAATATGCCATTTCTTGATGTTGAAGAATAACATATAACATAGATAAACAAGATTCCAAAATAATATTAGGGTTAGTGGTTCAAACTCTCACTTTTAAAAATATAACCTAAAAAGTGGGATGTTGTAAAAATATTTTAATATGCTGATACTTTGTCAATATTTTCCATTTTTATTATAAAAGGTATTTATAAAAACGAAAGATAAGTCTATAACTTTGCCTCCCAACGCAATGTAACGTTGTTCCACATATTTAATAACAGAAGGAATCCTAAAATAATGAAACAATATTATGCTTAAATGCACTTTTCAACAACTACCATGCGCCACTGTTCCTACCAAAAGAAGAAGCATAATTTCTCTGTTAAGTGATAATCTGAAAATGACACCACACATCTAAGGAAAATGCTTTACAAAAGGTAGAGACACACTCTAGAGATTTCGACCCGGTGATTTAGGAAGAGACAAGGATTGCTTTATATCATAAAATCAATAGTAAGATCCAAATTATAAACACTAAAAAATTACCTTATATATTCAAATCATCGAATTGTTTTTTTGAGTGACTTAGGAAGAGACAAACTATAAACACTATAAATTACTTTATATATAAAAATCATCTCATCATTATTATAATGAACACTCAAGAATGCTAGCTATAACATCTACTTTGAAACAATAATAAAATTTTAGTCATGTCATTGGCCTCGTCCTTATCTTTATCTTTGAAGAAGTTGATCTAATTGACTTGTAAGTATGTACTACCTGCCCGGTTCCATGCACGAAAGCGTAGATGCTTTTTTGAATGTTTTATGCTTTCACAAATTCCAAGTACGATATGCCCTATTTTAATATATGGTCTCTCAATTATTAGGTGTTTATAAACATCAACACAAATCTGCATATCAAATCAAATTATTCAAATAGAGGGAGGTGACCCTTTTAGCTTTACCGTTCTTATGACTTTACAAACATGCATCGAATGGGTTAATTTCATAAATTGACATTTACTTCTAACTGATGAGTGTTTCCATCCTGCATCATAGAGATACCCTTTATCTCTTTCCTATGGTTAAATGCGTTTGGTAAAATATTAAAAAGGTATTATTGAATTTTATTTTATTTTTAAAAGCAAAATGTTATAGAAAAAAAATTAGGAATTATTAAAATATTTTTTAGATGTTAGTTTCAAGGGTTAGTTTAGTTGGTCAAGTTTGTGTTGCAATATTGAATTTTATTTTATTTTTAAAAGTAAAATGTTAAAAAAGAAAAATCAAGAATTATTAAAATACTTCTTAGATATTAATTTCAAAGGTTAGTTTAGTTGGTCACTTTTGTATTGCTAGATCAAGTTCTAGTTGCTAAGTATCTTGTTAGTCTGTGCTATTGAACTACCTTAAAAAAGTCTTGAGATAGAAGAATAGTATAGAGGGTTAGGTCAATTCCTTAAGTAAGCATTTTTCTATTGAGAAGTTATGGTTTCAATCCTCTAGACGCCATAGAGACAAAAACATTTCAACTTGGCCAACCACCATTCTCACTCTATTTCCCTATGCATATACTAATGAATATTTATATCAATTTGTTTTTCAATCCATTAAATCCAAATTATTATAATGGGAATCAACATAATTTAGGAGATGTTGGAATATAGTAATTATTTTTATTCTTATATTTTTATAATTACTTTCACATTATAATATGAATGAAGAGGATTTATGAAAAGTTGAAATATTGTACCTATTTACATTATTAGTATAATAGGAATCAACAAAATGTAGGAGGTGTTAAATATGCTAATTATTTTTATATATTTTGATGAATACTTTCACATTATAATAAGAACTAAGAGGACTTAGAAAATGTGGAAATATTGTAATTATTAATAGAAATCAACATAATTTAGGAAATATTGGGATATGATATAGTAATTATTTTTATACTTGTGTTTTTATACATATTTTCATATTATAATAGGAATTAAGATAATTTAGAAAGTATTGAAATGTTATAATAATTTACCTTAGTTTTTCATATACTTAAACATGCATATATCTAAGAAGTCTCAATTCAATTATTTTGGAAATAAAATTTAAATATATAAGTAAAAGGCTTAAAACTATTTAAATTTATATCTAATGATTTTAATAGTTCTATTACTCAATTTAGACCTTTTAATTAATTTTCCATTTACTTATATATACTCTAAATTCAAATTATTATAATAAAAATTAACATGATTTAAAAAACATTGAAAACAGCTAACTATTTATATTCTTATGATTTTACTACTACATTGCATTCAAATTGTAATTGAAATTAAAAGGATTTACAAACATTTGGAATATAATAATTAATTAATTCAAATTATTATAATAAGAATTAACATGATTTAAAAAACATTGAAAACAGGTAATTATTTATATTTTTATGATTTTATTACTGCATTGCATATAAATTATAATTGAAATTAAAAATATTTCAAAAGACCTGGAATATAATAATTATTTTTATTAGTCTGGCATATACATGAATATTCATGTATGTAAATAAAAAATTCAATTTAATCATCGAGTATATTTTAAATGACCTATACGATTATTTATGTTTAGTTTTCCAACTCTGTTTTGTTTGCCTCCTCAATCTATCAGGAGGAAATCGTGAACCCTATAATAACAATTTGAGAGGTGTATCGGTATTCCTTTAAGTTAATTTAAATAACAAATTTGTTTAATATTTAAATTAATAATTTAGATAATATACAAAGCCTTAATAATTTGGATGATATAATATACCAGGCATATTTATCTAGATATACAGATTATTTTGAAAATTCACTCATATCCATCCAATTTTAAACATGAAACACTGCAATCAAGTACCAAACACCCCCAAGTAAGTTGGCATTCACGAAATCAATTATATTAAAATGATAAAGAGAAGCAAACGCAGTCCCATTGCTTCAGCAACGTTATAGAAAGCCTTTTGAACACATGTTTATTGCTTTACAAAACGAAAGGACGACTCCATCACATCTATAAATTGATTCCTCCACCAGTCCCTCTAATGTGATACCTGAAGCCGAAAATCACTGATCAATCGATTCTTACGAAGAAAAGAGAACGGTCGAAAAATCTTACATCAAATTCCAATAATTCTTGATTTCATCACTTTAACAACCACATATTCAGATTCCATTATCACTTTATTATCATAAACATGCACGATGAAAGCGAACTGTCCATATTCAGATTTTAGAAGAACGAAAGGACAATGTGGCCGGCAATTTTTCGTATCCGTCATTTCTCAGTCATTAAATCTTTGAAAAATAACTTGTAATGTAATGTCATATATGCAACTGGCCTCCGTCAGTACTGTTTTATTCTGAAGCTTTCCTGTCATAAAGTAATGGAAGGGTTAAGTGTTACACGTCCACGCAACGTACTGTCATGATTCTTTTGAAGTTTCAAAGAAAATTAACTGAAACACAACACAGCAGAATCTGAACACAGTCAGAGCAGCCAACATGGCCCCGCAGTCCTACTTAGTCGATGAGTAGTTCTTGTAGAAATTTCAGTGTCTCATGGCAGGATATTTATATCATTCAATTCATGTCGCGTTGGCAGCTTAACGCAGAGAAACCAGCATGGCCCAGTGATCTTACTTTTACAGGCAATTTATCGTGTCGGCCATTATCACAGAAAATAAATGATAATATAGGTAAAGCTCAACTTGGATATTTTTTTAAGTATAGCTAATGTATCGCTGTAGAAGCATCTTCTCCAAATTCGCACGTTGAGAACGACTTACATAACAAGTCTACCAGCCCAATATTAGGTGAAGAGTCGTTTGGACTTCAATGAACTGACCGCTCACAAGGAAGACGAATGTGTTCAGTTCTACTCAAGTTTATTATAAATCCCAATGTTCAGACAATTTAGTGGAAGTAGTTTTATTAGTGTTTAATTTTTTAGCTCATGGATACAAGCATGCTCAAAGCATGTCTTATTATTAACTATGGCTTTTGTAGTTTTGGTGTTTGGAATCAATTTGTAAGTAGTCTCACTCTTCTTGAAATATCCATACATCTTAGTGTAAGAAAATACAAGCAATATGAAAGCAAGTTCCATCACCAACTCTTATCTCTAAAATTTTATTGTTTGAAATCGATTTACAAATAATTCCACTAATATTTTATAAAAAATTCTTAAAATCTCTGTAAATTTCACTTTTTTAGAGTGCTTTTTTAAATATTTTTATCCCACTAATTCTAATTTGTTTTTGTTGTTTTCCTCTTTCCTACTTTGTAATAAAATTTGTACAACAAAACATTAATTTTGGATAATGTTTTCTCCCAACATAGTGTTTTATTGTTTATTTGTATAGTTGTAGTTTACTATTATAGTGATCAAAATTATTTATCGTTGATTAGTGTAAACATCCTAAATATCTCATGTAACACCATTATCCACTTTAATTTATATTTCTGTACAGGTTGAATTTTTAATATTATGAAAAACAAAATGAGTATATTTACCATGGTTGTTATTTTGAGTATTATTTATATAATATTTAAAAACCAAATAATTATTATTGATTCACACTCATAGAAAATCACTATCACAATGTTAATTCCAAATCCAAAATAAATGAGTTTTTAAAACCAAAAAAAACCATTAAAATAAGATAGTGTTAACCTTAAAGAAAATGCATTATTTAAAATAAGTTAAATAGCAGCCATGCAATATAGTCTTGGCTTCTATTGCTAATTTCACACTTGCAATATATTTTTGTTGTCATTTTCTTACACGCACAAGGAAAACTACTTTCACACATCTTCTTTACCTTCACATAACTGCTTGTGTATAACCAGTGGTTTTATCGTTCATTTGTTATTATATGTTTTCATTTGTTATTATATGTTTTAATTAAGATCGTTAGTATTGTTTTAAATTAGGAAAAGGTAAATCAACTCAAATAAAATAAAATGAAGCTATTCCTCAAAAACAAATAAAACTAATTTTTTGCGTTAGTGATTTTATCGTTCATTTGTTATTATATGTTTTAATTAAGATCGTTAATATTGTTTTAAAATAGGAAAAGGTAAATCAACTCAAATAAAATAAAATGAAGCTATTCCTTAAAAACAAATAAAACTAAAGTTTTACATTACTAAATTCTATTAATTTGTAATATAGTGCGAAAGAAATTGTAATATAGTGCGAAAGAAACACATTATGCAGAAGTGTGAAACATGTGCAGTTCTCTCCACAGTGAGCTATTCCTTTGCTTTGTTCATATGCTTGTACTAAAGACTCCACACATCTTTTTTGGAACAAGTGTGGGAGTGTGGAGTTTCTTTTGAACTCTCACTACACACAAAACACCATCAAAATACATAGCCAAATTTAATGAATAAAGTAACACAAATCTAAAGGCGACCATGACGAAGATGAACACAGGAACTGATAGTTGCTTTTCCCCAATTCTCTCGGTGCACTGAAATTCGATATGCAGAGGAGTAATGCTTATGGGCACAACTTCTTGTGCATTTTCTTCCAGCATGAGTCGACAAACATTAATGATGTTTCTTTACATATGACTGATGGCAACACACATATCTTCCACTAATGCTTATTCTCGAATAAATAGAATGTTATATTGGCCATGGGAGATAGCGGTTTCCATAGAAGCGTATTATTGCATGCACTGTCAATTAAGAATTTAAGATGGAAGAAATAAAAGCAAGTTAAATTCCAGCAAGAATGGGAGTTGGCAATTCTATACACTTTATGTTTCAGTAGTTCATTGAATAAAATTTGTGTCCAGTGCAAACAAAATTCTATACAAAACCACATTTCATTGAACTAAAACTTTGTATATGGTTATGTTTATGAAATTAGGCAGATGTGTCCAAGTTTAGAGAAATTTCATTATGTGGAAAAAGCTTTCAAAATTTCATTATGCAATTGTCAACATTTTATACTCAAGGCTTTTGTTGCTAGTATTTTAGTATTAAAACATAATCCACATTTTTTGTTCCATATAACATTGTTTATGCTTATATTATTGATAATATTTTAATTGTAAATAATGCATACACCTGCTATTTAATTGATTCTCTTGGCATGAAGTTTTGACATTGGATGTTGTTATTAATTGATAATTATTGCTAATATTATTTGTAATATTTTAATTATAAATAAAGCATTCATTGTATGGATCTTCATACTCCACACTAAAGACTTCTATTGCTATTATTTTAGTATTAAATAACCCATATTTATTGTTGACAAGTATGATTATAATATCATTGAACATAATATTTGTTTGTCCCTATGTTTCTGAAATTAAAAAAAGAAGCTTTGAAGCTTTCATTTGTTTGAGGGCAGAGACAAGTGCAGAAAAATTCAAAGCTAATACACAATGCTACACAAAAACTTCATAACCAATGTAGAATATTAATTGTCATTCATCAAATTTAATATCACATATATGCTTCCACACAAAAGAAGTGGCCTTCAATGATGTTTCTTTTTATATGGTAGCCAAATGATAATGTTTTGCATGGGGCCATCCCTAGTTTTATCTATGGTTGCAGTGTCTCATGCATTAGCTTCAAGGAGGAGTCTACGAACTTCAATAATTCCTCTTTGCATATGGTAGCCCTATGGAAACATTCTCCATGGTGCCATCTCCCAATTCCAATCATTTGAGATCCTCATCATAATGTTGGATATAATTCTCCACACATATATTAGAATCGTGTTGACTGTAATCTTAGAAAGCTAGTTAAATTCTAGCAAGAATGAGAGTTGGCTACTCCATATGCTTTTTGCATCAGTAGCCAATTGAGTAATGGTTGGTGTAGTGAGAAAAAATTCTATAAAAAATGCATTTCATTGAAAAAATATTTTTTAGGGTTATGTTTTTGAAATTAGACAAATGTGCCAGAGTGCAAATACTAGGAAAGAAGCTTTCAAACTTTCATTTTGTTGTTTTAAGCACTTTGTACTGAAATATTTTATTGCTAAAATTTTAGTATTAAAACGTAATCCATATTTGTTGTTCAAAATAACATTGTTTATGATTATATGATTAATGATATTTTAATTTTAAGTAATGCATACCACCACTATTTAATTGGTTCTCTTTGCATGAAACGTTCTACACATTGAAACACTCTATCCACTTTCGTATTGACATTAGAAATTGTTATTGATTGCTAAATAGGTTCAACTAATGTATACAATATTATCGGTATTATTTCAATTATAAGTATTGCTTGTCTTTGTATTTCCAAAGATCTCTTTCTTTATGCTCTTGTACAAAAGTGCACAGAAAGTCCATTGTAAAGAGAAAGCTTTTTTTGTGTGGATCTCCACACTTCACACTAAGAGAATTTATTTCTAATATTGTTGCTCATATTTGAGTTATAAATAATGCATATCTCTGTAGTATCTTTTTGATTTATTTTATTTATAGATAAAGCATTCATTGTGTGCATCTTTGTACTCTACACTAAAAAATTTATTATTAAGTAATCCATATTTATTGTTCGCAAATCCAATTCTCACATCATTGAACATAAGATTTGTTTGTTCTTATATTTAAGAAATTAGAAAAAGGAAGCTTTCAATCTTTTATTCTGTAGATGCTCACAGTCCACATCAAACTCTCTGTTTGAGTGCAGAGCTTTGTAAGTGCGGAGACCGAGTGCTAAGGAGTTCGAAGTTAGTATATAATGTCGTAGAAACACTTCATGATCAATATACAATATCAATTTTGATTCATCGAATTTAATATTACATATTATACTCGTTATTCAGGGAGTTTAACTTTTTTGTTATATGGAAAAGAATGTGAGAAAGGAAAAGTGTGTTATATGAAAAAACTATGTACAGATAATAATGTTTATCAAAATTCGCAAATTTTAAATTCACCTTCAGCATTGAATAATTAATTAATGCAAACATTGAACCTATAGAATGTTATTGGTAATATTTTAGTTATAAATAATGCATGTCTGTATTGGCTTTTTCTAAAAGGGTACTTTGTATTATTATCTCATAATATAGAAGTGTCAATTGCTTATCAAGTGCACCTTTTTTCACATCTTTGAGTAGAATCTGTTAGCTCCATTAAGTTTTGCACAATTGCTGCCTACAATTAAGGAATTGCAGTCTTTCCTTAACTTATGGAAACCAACTGTAGTAGTTTCCTTAAGTTAAGAAAAGAAACTGCAATTACTAAAATTATTATTAGGAGCTACTGTAGTGGTCCATCACTTTGATTCGAGTTCTCTGCCTTGATTTGTGGACATCTAACACATAGCTATTAGAAGCTTGATGGAAGCTTAGCTATATGTTCATCTGTTTGGTCCCCAAGCTCCTCTCTCAACACCCTTCAGTTTTACACCATCTAGCTGAGATAACAGAGCTTGGAAGTGCCTTCAGAATTCTTATGTCCTTTTCTTTTTGCTTGGATTGAAGCTGGAGTGCTGAAGAAGAAGCTTGTGGATTGTGGCCTCCATCAGAACATCACCAATGGCTGGAGGTAACTCGTATCCCTGGGCATTAAGATTTAATGATTCTTTGAGTTTATTCCGCATGCAGAATCGTTGCATGAAATTGTAGAATTTCTAACATTTGGTATCGGAGCCTCTATTACCTCTACCTTGGTGTGCTCTCACCGCCCTTTTGTCTTTCTGTGCACCTCAAGGGCGCCACAGTCGAGCTGCATCCGCTCCCAAGCCGAGCTGCATGCGCTCCCAAGCCAAATGGCATATGACTTTGGTTTTTGGAATTACCTTTCGTTTCTGTTTTAAAATTTTAAAATTCTCTTTTTATTTTGTTATATGTTTTAAGGTTGAAAATCATAAAGGGAGAGTTTTTTAATTGGAAATGGTATAGAGTTTTATTCAAAGCCGATAACGGGTGTGTTGGATCTTTCTGTTGATGGGTCTTTTAATTCTGTGCAAGCTGAATTCACTTGCGTTAACTTCAGATTTTATTTCCCTCTTTTCGGTATGCGATTGCTTTGTTGTGCAAGAGGCTGGGTTAAGTTTGGAATATTTAGAAAATAACTTATGCTTCTTGTGAGATCGATCAACTCTGCGAGAGTTGAAACCTGAACGTATTTGCACTCATTGCGATTATTTTTTAAAGAAGTGAGGGCATGGGATGGGGTTTGAACATGCAACCTGTGCTATGCAACTGAGCTAAATATTAATCCGCCATAGTATACTATTGATTTAAGATTGTTTTGTTTGTGACATTATTATTGTTTAATTTTAAAATTATGGGCACTGCCATTGACTATCGAAAGTAAATTCAGAAAGGTGTGGAATGCTCATTGTTATTGTCAGGCATATTCTTCACTGCATCTCCAAAATGTATGAAGTAAAGTTAACTATTAATTTTGAGTTTGCTTCGTAATGATTGGATGTGGGAATCTGCCATCCGCATGAAGTCAGTTATGAAAATCCAAAGCTCGGAAAGCTTGTTCGTGTTCATGGTAATTTAATTGACTATTTAATCTGAGATCCCGAAATCAATTTCAATCACGGAAAGTGGAGCAGAGAGGTGGTCTATGCAATTTAGGACATTATTCATTGCATTATATATATGAACTATGCATCCCACCATGGAAATGTCGATCAACAGAAATTTTATTGTTTTGTCCCTTTTCGTTCTTCCGTCTGCTTAAATTTGTATTCCACGTTTTCTGTTTGAAATTTATATGGTATTGTGACTATATGGTATGGTAAATTGTTACCTGTCCGATGCAACCATTATTATGTTTATCATAAAACACACATCGTTATAAGTGAAAATTGAATATAATATACCTTTACCACTAAGGTTTCAATCAAAAATGATATTGGTAAAGAGTTATAAGTGAAAATTGAATATAATATAGGTTTACCACTAAGGTTTCAATCAAAAACTTATATGGGGGCAGAAATGCCTGTCTTTGTGTTTTTATTTTTGAGTTTTTGCTTTTGAATAACACTAGCTGTTATGGTATATGATCAAAGGGTAATACCATGTAAAACAAAATCCAACGTTAACCAAATACGTGGCATGGTATATATTTTTTGATTATGTTTCTTTGTTTTGGTTATATATATTTTTATTTATATAGTTAATTTGGATAACTATATAAAATCAACAATGCAAAATAAATTTTATAATTTTTATTACATATTTATTGTAAAATTTACTTTTTGCTTGCATCATAGATGATTTTATAAATGTATATTTAAAGTAAATGGCAAGGTCAATATATGACCTGATTCATTCAAGAACATGCACATGACATGAAGGCTTTCACCAAAGTCTCGGGTATGAACATGAAATGTTTGTGAAGTCTATTCTTTTTTATATGAGTCATGTTAAAGGAAATAGTTTATGCATTCTTAAATATTTCAATATTTCAATATTTGAAATGGTTTAGTCTTTTGTTTCAAATTATTTCAAATTTGCAGTTTTTGCAAATTATTTAAAGAAATAATTTATAACTTTTTAGAGCCCATTTTGTAATTAATTTAAGAATTAGTCTTAAATAAATTATGGGACAGTTAGACTAAGGAATGTAAATTTAATTTTATTTATCTTGTGACCAAAATAGCTTGTTTGCTGGTCAATTTTTGTTGTTTTATAAACTTAAGGACGGAGCCTGAAGTCAAGCCAGCTAGCCTTCGAATTGCATTTGCTATGCAAATGCAAAGTAGATCAACGCTGCTTCAGTCAATCTCCGGGTTAAGTTTATAAAATTGAACAATCAAATTGTAGTCATTTTCGGTAATGCTGATTGCTTTAACCTTAATTTTGATTTTGCTGGAAAATTATTATAGTTATATGGAGTTTATTAAAATTTCATTTTGACTTACTCTTTTCAGTAAACATTATTTTTCTCTCTGGTTAAGTTTTCTTTATGCAGCAAAATAATGTCTAGTGATCCATATAATTTTAATTAATTAGAGAATATCCACGGCATCTTTAATTAAATAAAATTATATATTTTGTTTGATAAGATCACATAAAGATTATTTAGACATTAAATTGTAATTAATTACACTGAATATAATAAATTTTATCCCACAGGA
Source organism: Pinus tabuliformis (assembly GCA_031772625.1). Classification (NCBI taxonomy): domain Eukaryota; kingdom Viridiplantae; phylum Streptophyta; class Pinopsida; order Pinales; family Pinaceae; genus Pinus; species Pinus tabuliformis. Next base: position 286,212,263 of record CM062816.1, on the reverse strand, counting down.
ATCTTTATTATATTTATGTAATTAATTAGGATAAAATTTCATAACCTACCCACAGGAGTTATGAATTAATAAGTTTTATCATAAAGTTTTATTGAATCTGTTTGAATTAAAAATTTAGCCCACAGGCAATTTTCATGTCATTTGATTCAATTCTTTTTTAGCATGATTTACACTGAATATAATGAATTTATCCCACAGGAATCTTTATTATATTTATGTGATTAATTAGGATAAAATTTCATAAACTACCCACAGGAGTTATGAATTAATAAGTTTTATCATAAAGCTTTATTGAATCTGTTTGAATTAAAAATTTAGCCCACAGGCAATTTTTATGTCATTTGATTCAATTTTTTTTAGCATGATTTACACTGAATATAATGAATTTTATCCCACAGGAATCTTTATTATATTTATGTGATTAATTAGGATAAAATTTCATAACCTACCCACAGGAGTTATGAATTAATAAGTTTTATCATAAAGCTTTATTGAATCTGTTTGAATTAAAAATTTAGCCCACAGGCAATTTTTATGTCATTTGATTCAATTCTTTTTAGCATGATTTACATTGGTAAAACATGAAAGTTTATTAAGCCTCAATTTTAACATAAGCATGTGATTCTTTATTTTGATGCAGTAGTACAACCTGCAAATTTCTCTGAAATTCGTTGTGACATTCCCGAACTGAAGGGAGATAACTACAAGATTTGGAAGGAGAGGATTCTCCTTCATCTAGGGTGGATGGACATAGATTATGCGATCAGGAAAGATGAACCATCGGCACTCACTAATACCAGCACTGCAGCGGACATCACGCTTTATGAACGATGGGAACGATCCAGTCGTCTAAGCATGATGTTCATTAAGACCAAAATTTCAACTGGTATTCGAGGTTCCGTTGATCAGCATGACAAGGTCCGAGACTTGTTGAAGGCCATTGATGAACAATTCGTCTCTTCAGACAAGGCACTAGCAAGCACCCTAATCATGATGTTCTCATCCCTAAGGCTCACCAGTGTGAAAGGTGTGCGCGAGCACATCATGCAGATGAGGGACACTGTGGCTCAATTGAAGAAACTCGAGGTTGAAATATCGGAGTCCTTCCTAGTGCACTACATCCTGAACACCCTTCCGCACCAATATGGACCTTTCAAAATCTCATACAACACACATAAGGATAAATGGTCAATTAATGAACTCATGACCATGTGTGTTCAAGAGGAAGAAAGACTGGTGATGGAACTGGGAGAGAGTGAAATGCTGGCAACACGTGGAAAGGGCAAATCTCAAGCCAATCGGAAAGGGAAAGGTAAAGTACCTCCCCAAGGCAATATCAAGAAGGTTTCCAAGTGTTTTTTCTGTAAGAAGAAGGGACACATGAAGAAGGAATGTGCCAAATTTCAGAAATGGCTTGCAGACAAAGGTAATTTAATCTCGTTTGTTTGTTATGAATCTAATATGGTTAACGTTAATATTAACACATGGTGGATTGATTCTCTATTAACAATTCACATTTCGAATTCCTTGCAGGGTTTGCAAAACCTAAGGAAGCCAGTGGGAAGTGAGCAAAGCATCTTATCAGGAAACAAGATGGGCTCACATGTGGAAGCCATAGGAACATGTTATTTAACTTTAAGTAGTGGTTTTGTTTTGGAGTTAGAAAAGACCTTTTATGTTCCAAGTTTTTCTAGAAACTTAATTTCAGTTTCAAGGCTTGTACTTTTTGGATATTCCTTAAACTTTTCAGAAAAATCTTTCAGTCTATTCTATAAATCTGATTATGTTGGGAATGGTATTTTTTGTCCAATGGTCTTTACTGCATTAATTTACAAAGCAATGTCACATATGATTCAATGCATGTTCACACTCACACTAAAAGATGTGTTATTAATGAAGATTCCTCTAAATTATGGCACCGGAGACTAGGTCATATCTCCATAGATAGAATTAATGGAGATCTAGAGGACGAGGTTTACATGAAACAACCTGAAGGATTCCCCTCTAGTCATGGTGAGCAATTGGTTTGCGAGCTCAAGAAGTCATTATATGGTTTAAAACAAGCATCCCACCAATGGTATTTGAAATTCCATAATGTAATTTCTTCTTTTGGTTTTGTAGAAAACATTATGGATCAATGTATATACCTAAAGGTTAGTGGGAGTAAAATTTGTTTTCTTGTTTTATATGTGGATGACCTTTTGCTAGCAACCAATGATAAGGGTTTGCTACATGAGGTGAAACAATTCCTCTCTAAAAATCTTGATATGAAGGATATGGGTGAGGCATCTTATGTCATTGACATTAAGATCCATAGAGACAGATTTCGAGGCATCTTGGGTCTGTCCCAGGAAACCTATATTAATAAAATTTTAGAGAGATTTCGGATGAAGGATTGTTCACCAAGTGTAGCTCCCATTGTGAAGGGTGATAGGTTCAATTTGAACCAATGCCCGAAGAACGACCGTGAAAGGGAACAAATGAAGAACATTCCATATGCTTCTGTTGTCGGAAGCCTAATGTATGCTCAAGTCTGCACAAGACCTGACATTGCATTTGTTGTGGGAATGTTGGGACGATATCAGAGTGATCCAGGTTTAGACCACTGGAGAGCTGCAAAGAAAGTTATGCGGTACCTTCAAGGAACCAAAGACTACATGCTTATGTATAGACGGATGGACAACTTGGAAGTAATTGGCTACTCAGATTCTGACTTTGCTAGATGTGTTGATTCACGTAAATCAACATCAGGTTACATTTTTATGTTGGCCGGTGGAGCTGTATCATGGAGGAGTGCCAAGCAGTCCTTGACTGCCACTTCCACTATGGAAGCCGAGTTCGTCTCCTGTTTTGAGGCTACTTTACATGGTGTATGGCTTAGGAATTTCATTTATGGTCTTAGAATTATGGATTTTGTATCTAAGCCATTGAGAATATATTGTGATAATTCAGCTGCTGTTTTTATGGCTAAAAACAATAAAAGTGGGAGTCGAAATAAACAGATCGACATTAAGTATTTAGCTATAAGGGAACGTGTTAAAGAAAAGAAAGTGGTCATTGAGCACGTCAGCATTGAGTTAATGATCGCTGATCCTTTGACTAAGGGCATGCCACTGTTTAAATTCAAGGATCATGTATTGAGTATGGGACTTGGTTCCATTATGTAGTTTTTCATTGTATGGACAATGTTATTTTTAATGAAATTCTTAATTATTGTGATGTTTTTTCTCATATTCATGTGTACCTTAAGTTGATTTGAGAAAATTCATTTAAGAAGGACCAAGAATAAACATAAGGTTTATTCATTAAGATATTGTTGCCACATAAATTATAATAAGAATAAATGCATAGTAATACATGGAAGATAATACTCGTCATTAGAGGACTTATCGCCATGATTCATGTATCTATTACTTAATACAGATTATCAATGGTTTTTAAGTTGAGACATTAAGTTTGGAAGTATGGACCAAGTGGGAGAATGTTAGCTCCATTAAGTTTTGCACAATTGCTGCCTACAATTAAGGAATTGCAGTCTTTCCTTAACTTATGGAAACCAACTGCAGTAGTTTCCTTAAGTTAAGAAAAGAAACTGCAATTACTAAAATTATTATTAGGAGCTACTATAGTGGTCCATCACTTTGATTCGAGTTCTCTACCTTGATTTGTGGACATCTAACACATAGCTATTAGAAGCTTGATGGAAGCTTAGCTATATGTTCATCTGTTTGGTCCCCAAGCTCCTCTCTCAACCCCCTTCAGTTTTAGACCATCTAGCTGAGATAGCAGAGCTTGGAAGTTCCTTCAGAATTCTTGTGTCCTTTTCTTTTTGCTTGGATTGAAGCTGGAGTGCTGAAGAAGAAGCTTGTGGACTGTGGCCTCCATCAGAACATCACCAATGGCTGGAGGTAACTCGTATCCCTGGGCATTAAGATTTAATGATTCTTTGAGTTTATTCCGCATGCAGAATCGTTGCATGAAATTGTAGAATTTCTAACAGAATCTTTATCTATTGTTACAGCTAGGAAATTAGGCACATGTTTAGAAGTGAGGACAAAGTCCACATTATCAAATAACTATTTCTACAATTGGGTTGGAAGTCAATTCTATTTTTTGGAAATGATAACACAATGCTTTCATATATACCTTGGATGATGGTTCTCTTCTTAATATTGTTCTACTTGTTGATATTCATTCTATATCTTTATACGACCATGAATATAATAGAATTTGAAATCCTTGTTTCATTATACATGTAACATTGCAACTTACCATTCAAATTTAGAAAATTAGCAGTACATATAAATAATAAAGATGATAAGGGCCTATGTTACCTTGCAACAAGTTCTTCATTATGAAATATTTCTCATATTATATAAAATACATCGATCTCTAGAATGTCAAAATGTAAACACAACCACCGATTAATAATAAATACATATTTCGGTAGTCAATTTGCATAGAGTTGTGAATATAATTCATCATTAAATAAGTTCAATTTTGTTATAAAGATGATTTAATTTAATTTATATCTATGATTTTTAGATTTGTAGCTTTTTAGGTAGGACATCCATTGTGCTAAGCTTTCACTCTGTCTAAAAATCTTGTCTACATAATGAAGCTTTTCATTATAACCTTCGGACAATGACAACTCTATACAAGGAACTAACCAGTAAAGTCTTTTCTTATCAATTGATTAAAAAGTTTTAAATAACACAGAATTAGCAAACAAAGCTCATTAATTTATTAAAAGTTGTAATGGTAGAATAAAATCTTAACTCAGATGAATTGCAGTTAGTAATTGTATTCTTAAGAGATGTATGTCTCAGATCCAAAACTATTGTCAAATGTTAATTTTTATTTTAATAAATAATATAAAATAAAATATAAAACAAAGTCTCAAAGCATTTTTTTGAACACAAATAAAATATGCTATCATAAAATTGATAGAGTCAAATAGTTTTAAATGGAAAATAGTTGTTGTAGTTCAATTTTTAAATAGCGAATAAAACATGTTTAGATTCAAGAAATAGACATTAAAAATTAGTAGTGATAACAATTACACAATTTTAAACTTATTTCTCCAAAATATTAATCCAATCATTACTTAACAAATTAGCAATATATCTAAACATGAAACTTCAACTAAAATCAGCACATGAGATCCATAACATATTAGATAAAAATGTAAAATGAGATACAAATCATCACATCACATAGGAACACATGATATCTCATGGAGAACCCCCTCCAAGTAAAAAACCACCCGTGTTGTTGTTGCGCTGCTCAATATATTTCATTATATGTCAAGCAAATCATTACATAGAGAGTACAATATGCAAGCCATATGAAAGGAACTTTGATCTCCATCTCATGAATCTACAGACACCCATATGATCAAGAAGCCTTGCCCAACACCCATTTTACTTATGGAGAAATTTGTTGTCAACACTTTTTTTGCCAGAGCACCTACCCCAATTCTCCTTGTGGTTCACTTTTCATACATTTTCAAATTGGAACCCTTGAGCTACTAAACATGAACATCACAACAACAATATCTTCATAGCACATAATAAAAGAAAAAAAACCAATCACTATATCAAACTCAAATCATATTCATCTCTCAGTTTCATACATCATCCTCAACTCATATAGCCTCAATACATTTTTTGCAAATAAACTAGATGCAGAAACTTAATGATGCAATATATAATTGCCATATAAAAACATGAAACAATACTGCAACCAATGTATCACAATCATGTCAGCAACATATATAAACTCAAATAAAAAAATCTACTCTTCCATGCATACTCTACTATAGCAAATTCACACTCCTCACCACTCGCTCTCCAAAACACTATGAATTTTTTCTCACACAAGAGAACCAACCAAATGACAAACCTTTTTCCACATATTTGTAATTTTTGAAAATGATTAAATCATTTAATTCCAATTCTGTAGTGTAGCTTTTATCATATGCTGGAAGTGGTTTTTTTTTTTGGTCCAATACTTCTTGAATCACAAGAATATATGTCAAAATATCCTCGACAATGTCTAATCAATACCTTCAGAAAATAGCATGGTTATCCCAATACCACACACACCTGTACCATGGTAATCTCCGAGTCAATACCACGGGAAAATACGATGGTTATGCCAATACCACGAACACATGTACCATGGTAGGATCTAGGTCAATACCATGGTTATTCCAATACCATGGTAATATCCAAGATAATACCATAGGGAGATACAATGGTAATGATAATACATTTCATGCCAATACAAAGTGTCGACATGGACCACACACAGTCCAATACCAAGGTAATGATACCATAGTAATATCAATACTTGTAATGCCAATACCAAGGTAAACACCCTACAACTAACAAGTCAAGAAACATAACCACAGGCAACATAATCATCTAAAATACATGCCCAAGTTGACATCAATGCCAACCACTAATCACTGCAGCCAACAACTGCACCAATAAATGCATCATCAATGCCAATAGTCTCCCCCTTTATCATTGATGGAAACCCCTATTGAACCATCAAACTGATATCTTCCTATGAAAAAATTATCTCCTTATTTTCTCCCTTTATGTCATCAATGTCAAAGGGACAAACTCAACAAAGACAACATGTGAAAGAATCCAACATATCCCCCTCTCAATATCAAAATCATGCTAATAAAAAGTTGATACAAGCCAATGAACTACTACTAGGCTGAACAGGCTCCTCGTGAGCATATAAAGGGGTTATAAAAACAGTAGTCCAAGAATTAAATACATGACACCAAGTAGCCTAAACATGGTTGTAAAACTTCTCACCTCTCATCGCATGCTCATCAACACACTTTTGACATGACCCATGACACTCTCTTTTGACTCTTGTTCCTAACTCAAATATAAATTCATATGAATAACAATAGTTACATGGATTTATAAGAACAATGTATGGTTATGGAATTGAGAGTACACAACTGTTATGAGACATTATGAATAAACACAACTCTCATCAATGCCTTCTAGGCATCAATACCACCATTGTACAATGTGAGACATGAGGTATGAATCTCATATATGAATCTTAATTTCAATATTTAACCAAAACTTATAATGGAGAGGAGTCAAACCATACACATTTCATGAATGAATAAATGAGATCAATAAGCCTGAAATTATTTATCATTTCAACCATATCCCAAAGAAGCAATAACAAATGTGTAATATTCAATGGAATTTATTTTCCATTTGTAAGAACTATTGGAAGCAACAATTATCATATAGATCCTTCTCCCCTACAAAGCATGTGATCCTCATATGGGAATTATGCTCCATGATAAAGCAATAATGAGATGATAAGCATAACACATTTGATCCTCAGCACTTAGGCCATTATGGAAAATTTTAGCAGTAACAACAATATGTGAACTCATAGGTAGTGTTGTTATCTGCCATACCATCTTGTATTTGAGTCAAATGGTCTTATTTTTCATCCCTAGTATACAGGAGGAAGGGTGCAATCTTGGTTAGCTAAACGAAGAGTTGAAGTCAAAAGTCCAAAGAGGAAGAGCCAAAATTTTATGAGGTTGAAATGAGAAGGGAACGAATGACCATCGAAAGCCAATATCAGAGAAGGTCCAACATATCAGGATGTTAGAGGTCAGAACAGAGGGTCTGCAACATTTTATTTAATCGGTACCCGAAATGGGGATATCAGAGAAGTAAGTTTGAAGGGTACTTATATCAAAACATCAGAAGGCTCGAAGTCAGAGCTGACTGATATTGGAATGTCAGATTTTTGTAACTCAAAAATTGAAATTCTTTGAAAATCATCGAGGTTTCCGAGAACAGAAAATACAAAGGAAATCATTGAAAACTAAGGACCCCCGGGACCCTTTCTCTCTCCTCCGAGAAGACACATGGAAACAAATGATTAGTTTCGAGAAGTAGACATGGAAAATGACATCAACATGACATAGCTATATGGTGGGCACATGGTAGTCAATTTCGGCATTTTGGGGTGGCCATGTGTGTCAAATTTGTGTGACACGTGTCACCACCCAACGGGTGCCACATGGAAATGACGATGTCAGTATGGCATCATTTCAGAGGTCAGGTTTTTGGAAGATGGAGTTTTTTTAACTCCTCTGAGTTTTTTTAATCAAAAGTGTTGATCCAAATAAGGGGCTTTGATGCTATTGGCGTTTGGTCATGAGGACTCAGAGCACCAAGGGCATAGAGGAGGTGGAGCACTAAGGTGCTATGGAAAATATCGAAGGTCAGATTTTTCAAAACCCCTTCGAAATTGCACTTTGAAAAGATCCCCATGAGAAGGGCTTTCGATGTAGACCGACACATGGTCGTGAGAGATCCAAGGAACCTAGATCAGATAGAAGCTTTAGCACCTAAGCACTTTGAACCATATCGGGATGTGAATATTAGAACTTCTGTGTAATTTATTTTTGAAAAAGTTCCAATGAGAGGGGCTTTTGATGTGTTGTTGATGTTTGATTATGATGAATCAGTGGACCAAGGGCATGGACCAAGAATGGGCACCTAAGTTCTATAAAGATCATTGGGAGAGGGAGACATTGTAACTTTCTTTTAATTTCAATTCGAAGAACTTCTAATGAAAAGAGCTCTAATGTTTGATTACTCATGGTTGTGGGAGACTTAAAGGAACAATGGGAAGAACAGAAAATATAGACCAAGATAGGCCCTCGATAGGAGCCTGAAGGCTTTAGCAACCAAGTGCCAAGCTGTTGGTCACGACACTCAGTTCTATGACAGAATCGTGATAAGAGGTATAAGAAAAAAAAGGAGCTAGGGGAATTGAAATGTTTTGGATTTCGTAATGTTTATTTTAAATATAGTTACAATGGACAAAGGATGCAATATTGTAGCCCCTAAGTGCTATAACGGTGGTCACATGAAGTGGTCCTATGGTCGAAAAAGATAAAGGGGATAAGCTCCAAAGGCAGAAATTAAACAGCTAGAGAAAGAAAATGACATGCAAATTGGATGGTAATCATGGGGGAATATCATAATAGAAGTGTGGCGAGATCATCAACCCACCACTTATCCAAATATTGTAGCCTGAGTCCACCTAAGGAAATTAGAGCAATCGGCATGGAGATACTTTTTTGTGTCAATCAAGACACCTCCCATTTATCATGTTTTTTTATTTTAATAAATTGTTCATTTTCAAGAAATGAATTAGATCTATTATGTAATCCTTAGGATAGCTAGAACATCTGCATGGTCAGAGAGTTGGTAGTTTAGACAACTGTAACACTTTGAAGATATTTTGTAAGTATTGTTTGATCTCTTTCTCTCTATAAAAGGGAAGAGGAACTGAGTATTAAAGGTTCCAAAATTCTACTCTCAAAGGTTTTGAGGTTTGTGCTCAAGAGTTTTGAACTATTTTTTCAAAGGAGGTTCCACGTTTGGTTCTAATTTCTTGTTATTGAGGGTATTATTGTATTTGAAAATTTCTCTAGTATGGGCATGTGATATATTTTCATTCTAGAAGATTAATGAAGAAGTTCTAGTGATTCCATGCATTTGGGATACACATTATGTGTTCTTTCTCTATATGTCATTTCATATGTGTATTTTCCTCTTCAAAACTATGTAATTGTAGTTGCTAGATTGACTCTTAAATCACAGATGTACTAATGCCATGTGATAGGATTAGGTACCTATGAGATTGTAGATATACCTATGTTATGAAATAGTAAACAATACTTCTGAGTTATTGTGCTCAAATCCTTAAAATGCGGTCCACAATTTCTTCACTCCAGTCCTTTATCTCTTCATGATTCTACTGGGATTTGTTGCTTAGGATTATGTGTTTATCCATCCCTCTACACTAGGTTCATATCTAATATTTTTCCTTTCCATCTCTAATGAAATGAAAAATTTAAGTTGTGTTCTCTATGTTTCAGCCACCAGACCTGAGACATTTATTTTTTGGAATGATGTATTTTTTATATGCATATTTTATCTCTCTCAAAGAAAGGAAACTGAACTAGAGTTACGTCATTTTACATTTATCTCTTTAGAAACCATGAATTATGTTGAAGAGACACCAAGATGTCCTAGGCACCGACCTCTCCTCAACATGGGGGTTGTCTCTAGGAGATACAACATCTTCTAGTGTCATGGTCAGGGAACGAAACAAAATATTTTCGCTAGGTACAACACCTATAAACCCGTTGGTTAGGTGATAATAAGGGGATGTTGGTTGAACATATATCACCTTGGTGACTCCACTATTTAACTTTTTGTTTAATCAACCTGGATTTCAAAAGGCCTCACACTCGTTCTAACACTCCTCAGCATAAGACTACCCCTATATTTGACCCTGAAAAATTCATATCCAGAAGGTTTTGTAAAGAGAGGACCCCTGTTACTCCATATCCTTTAATCTGCTTTCCTGAAGTGTTGATCTAGGTGTATGTTGGTGGCTACCATCCTATCCCACTTGGACCCCACACAACTGTCTCTTTCATTTTTTTAGTTTCCTTAACTGTAGCACAATTTGCTATTTTTAGCAGTTTTTCGGGTCCTAAACTTCGAGAGCCATTTTGAGGCCCTAAACGATGTTTTTTTGGCAATCTAATGCCAATTTTTTTTTTATAAAAGCATCTTTTCCATCGTAGTCCTTGGAGAGATCTTTCCAACAAGGTATCATGCACATCAAATGGAGAAAATATGACCAAGTCATGACCACGGGAATTTGGTTGTCCAACTAACCCCAACGGGGCCCATAAACTCTTGGTGTTACATCTCCTTGGGTTAGGGTTTTGGTTGTTTAGGGTTTGCTCTTATTGTTTAATAATAAAAATTCCCTTGAGCCTCATTGTAACGTAGTTCATAGGCATGTAGCCACCTGTTGAAGCCTCGAAAATCGTTGCCTCAACATGGGGGAAAACCACCCGGTCCGGACCTTGGTTGGCAGCTCCTTTTCCGTTTCTAGTAGTGGCTCTGACTGGGGATAATGGGACCAGTTTCCCAATATTTTTAATGCTTGTGCTAAATGGGGTGATGCGTGATGTTTTAGAGTCATGTTTAAGCTAACAATAATCTATTCTAAACTAATCAATCACAAATGCATTTAACTTCTAATTTTGAAAAACTGTGTAATCATAATATACTCAGGATAAACTTGATATATGTGATCTGAAATAGTTTATAAAAGCATTTGGCAATAAATATCATTCAATTACGATTAGAAGTGAATCCGTTTTAACAATAATCGTTTTGTATAAAAAGTTAGTGGAAACGATTGTGAGAAATATATCCCATAAAGAGTTATTCATATATTCAACATAAAATAAAGATCATCATCATACAGAAGTGCAATAATGGTAATCAAAATTCAGACCTACATACATAAATAATTCTGAAATAAATGATTGTTGAATACATAACTAAAATAGATTACGAGATAAAAGTACAATTTATAATACATCCTACTCATGTGTTTCAGCAATATTGATCTATCTTCAATCCATTCAACATCATCTAAAAGTACAAAAGTGCAATTTCAGTAGAAGCTGCTAAATCAGATAGAAATAAATCATGTTCCATATATTTCACCAGAACTTCCTCAAAGGGACAAAAGTTCATGTTATGAAGAGAGTTTCTGATAAAGTTCTAGACTGCTCTCTAAATGCATGAGATGGGTTTAAATACTAAAACTATAAAACAAAAAATAGAATATTACAAAAATAGTTGAGGAGGTTTAAACGACTTGCCTCAATTTATGCAAAAATAACATCAAAAATAAAGTAAACATGGTGACTAACTATGTTGCAGTTGATTATTCAGATCACAAATATCCACCATAGGCTTCAACTATGTAGGCTGGCCGACTTCAGCTTTCAACTGTCTATTGAATACGGCATCGGTCAGTGTTGGTGCCATTTTCTCGATAGAAGTGATTAGGCATCGTAGGGTCATCTGTTAGCTATGAGGCTTGACCAAATGTTGCCAATATGCCTCCCAGTCTAGCCTGGTTGTTTGCCTTATCACTTCCGCTTTTTCTTCTACTACTATTTCCATTATTGTTCAAGTTGTTTCGCCTCTGGAAGGAACCTTGGAATGGACTCTGCCACTAGATTGGCACCATGCAAATTCTCATTGATATTTTCTATGATAATGTTTGCTACTACCGCCACATCTATTGTTTCCTTTTCTGCTTCCTTAAGCCTAGAATCCCAACTTGCAAACAAAATTTCCTTCTGTGATTCTTCTAGCTTGGGCAGGTAAGCTTTTCTCCCCTCCCCTATATTTTTCTAGATGATTAAATGAGAGACATTTTTAAAGATCTCATCATATTAAAGTCACATTTCTATGACTTGACTTGTCAGTTTATCACTTGTTTCACAATAAGATTTCGAGCGTGAAATCTTCTGGCACAATAATTCTTTCTTATGTGTCATCTGGGAATTAAGTCTGAGTGCGTGGGTAATAAACTGATTAATTTTTGGATCATCTTTATGTAGATAAGTTATTTCCTGCACCTGTGCTTCCTTCTTGGCTAAGCTAGTTCGATGTTCTATTTGCATCTTTTCAAATACCTGTTGAAGTTTTGAAAACTGTATCTTTGCCTGCTGGTCGGATTTGACTTGCTGTAATTGTTGCTCAAGCGACGTTATTTTATTTTCCTTTTCTCTAAGCAACATTTTGATTTTTTTGCTTTGTTTATGGTCGCTGTAGCATAAACACCTTCAAAATGCAAGAGTCTAGTTAGGTTGGTGGATGGATCGATAGGCGAGTCCTTCCATAGAACATCCATTAGTCCATTTTCAGGGGTAGTAACATCTATAGAGTCCAATTTTCTTTTCTTTATTTGCCTTTTCACCATGGCCATTATGTTGTGGGCTATATAATACATCTAGAGGGGGTATTTCTTCAATAATCAAAATTATTTTGAAGGTGGGGGTAACAGGGATATCCTCTACTTCTTGTTCATTTGCAGTTTCTTCCACCGTAATTTCCAGAGCTGTTTTTTGTTGTGGAGTTTGCAACTCTGGAACCTGTTCCTCTATATTCAGAATTTTATTAAAATTATCCCACTCTTCCTCTAATTGAATTACCATGGGTTTTATTGGTTGTGTAGAGGTAGTAGGGATTTCAACCTGCTTGCTAGCTGAAGCTTCTTCAACTATCTTTTGTTAGATTGGGCAGTATCCTTTATTGACTCGATGCTTTTGCTTTTCCCATTTTCTGATGACAGTCGCGATTCTCCAATATATTTTTCTTGAAACTCTACCCCAGAATCTGATTTGGAATTTTCTTTGGAGTCACCTTCTATAGTCACACTGGGAGTAGGCTCCCTTATTGGTTCAATTAATAATTGGTCCAATGGGACCATTGCCAACCTTCTTTGACTCTTTTAGTGTATGGCTTAGTCCTCCCTCACTAGGTGTCTGATACGCTATCTCACTAGCCATCAATTTATTTGGAACATAGTATGGGAGGGTATGGGGGGAGGTGATGCTACAGAAAACTATGATATATATAAATGTTTCCTCCTTGAACGATCTGGCCACCGGGAGGATGTTAACTTCAGCTTCTTGGGAAAACCTGGGGGCATCTCGATTATAAAGTGGCTTGTGAATAGGGAGCATAACGCCATGGCAAATCTTGAAAAAATGTGGTTGAAAATTTGATTCCCACATGACCTTGTGGTACATGTGAATGGGAAGTGGATTTCAAACAGTCCATTTCCATCCCATGATGGGGAACTTTGAACTAAAACAAATATCATCCATAACATAGGTGCTCATAAAAAATGGAGGGTAAACCCTCGAAGCAATACTTCTTCTCCTTCTATACTCGATACTTGTTTTTGCTCAATTGTCTGACAAGACTTGGGCCCAATTCATTATAGTTGTGTTAACGACTGCGTCTATTAACGACAACCACTCTAGGGATAACTTAGTACTATTTAGTTTGCCAAACATTCTACATAAAATAGCCGATGCAAAACTATAACGGGGACAAATAGACGCAGTAGTTGACATACCAATTTTGTCTTTCTTGATTTTCTCTTCATTATTCGACTATGCACGGGTGCAATCTACTGGGTTATTGTCCTCTTTAGAAAACTTCTTTATGAATTGCCTGTTGTAGATGACCTATGGCTCTGGTAGGTGGTACATAAGCCATAGGTTGTCTGGGGTAGAAGATCTGATGACCTCTTGGCTTCTCGTCTTGAATTCTCTGTCTAAGATGTTGGCTTCATTGATAACCCATTTTACCATGTTGGTATAAGGGATTATCTTCGATCGAGTACCTATGTGGTGCAAAAATGAGCAAGTCGTCTCTAGCATGGAAGCGTCTGAGGAATCTTGTCCGTCAACTATAACGTTTGTTTCCATAATCCTCAGTTGTTCCTCCTCAAGTATGTTGTTCATAGCCTCCCATGTAGAGGTTCCTCCCTCTTTGCTACATGTGGTATCTATGAATAGCGGAGTCATCTTTGTCTTCTTAGAAGTTACAACCTTGCCTTTCTTCCCCATTGTTCTCAACACTCTGCTCGGGTTTTTCCTAAAATGAAGAACAACAACTATCAGACACACAAAGATGAACTTAAAAATGAAATAATGCAGATAGCTTGTAAAGGTGGTAACATAATCATTATTTGAATGCACGTAACAAGATATCATATCAAGCTAAATGGCTTGTCACACATAAATGCAGTTATTTCCCACTAATGCCCACTAATGATTTATTATCCCTTAGCTTTATTGCTCATAAATGTTTGCGTCGTAAAATGGGATGAAAGTTTCTAGGGTGGTGAGCCATTGTACTGCGACAATAGCTATTGTGTGGTTTGCGAAGCAATATCGTAGATCACAATATTTAATCATTTTTCTTGATTTTGGAGGTTTTTAAGAAAGGTCCTTTCGTGGGTTTCGGACATGGTATATATGAAAAGGTAAGTCTTTAATAGTTCCCAAAAACATTTTGATTATTATCTTTGCTTTATTCAAAAAATAAAAGAAATGGCTAAATGTTAAGTTTTGTTTTTTGGATGAAACTTTTAAAGGGTCCCCATTTATAAATGTAACGTTAACTACTATCATTAGCAAATGGGGGGTTGTTGAATACCACAACAATTGGCGATTCACTTGGAAGAACCAATTATCTCTGAGAGTTTTTTGAAATTTCTAAAACTTCCAAAATAAAGATATTTTGAAAATAAAACAAAATATATGGAATATAAGGTAAGAAATACTTCTTTTGTAATAAAACAATCATCTGCCTAACTGCCATTTTTTTTTACTATTCTTTTCTTATAAAAAGTAACTTTGTCTACATTAGTCTTTACTTGGTTTTTTAAAGATAAAATCCATGAGTCTCTCCCGATATTGGTTTTTGGTTTACTCTGTTGTCATAGGTAGGGCCTCTGCTGCTAGGAGGCGTTCATAGCCTCGACAGGGTTACCTTTTAACTAGCAATGACCCAGTATTCCATTTAAAGATAATGCAATTTTAAAGATAAGCTTGTAAGTATACTTATTGCTTTCTTTATTTTCTGAAGTAATTCATTTGTTGCTTTAGCTTTTCATCTCCATTTCCTAAAGGACAATGTCTTGGTTTGATGACCAATATTGACAATGCCATTCACTTGATTCGTAACTTAACTGAACAACCTGGCTCATGATGAGACCCCTTGTCTCTTGATTACTATAATCATAAGCCATTACCCTGTTTTGATATGCAGTTTTGGTAATGTCAGTTTAGTTATAATCTTATGATCATGATAATCTGGCTCTTAATGAGACCTTTTATCCTTTAAGTTTAGTTATATTTTAGAATTACACTCTAAAAATGAAAACTGACTAAGTGGGGAGGATCATTGGCCCCCTAAGAGATTCTGGATGACAGTTGTAGAGTTTTTAGAGATGCTTTTCTGGAGAGAGACTTTTCTTTGTATAGATTCTTTTCTAGACTGATATGAAGGAGAAGTTTCTCTTTTAAAGTTAAGCTTCATCAAAATCAGATAATTAAGGAGGAAGATAGTCAATTATACAAGTGAAAAGTCAAAATTGAAAAGAGACTATCCTTTGTAAAACCGAAAGTGAATTTTTTTGAATTGGTATTATTATTTCTAAAGGAAAATTTTAACTATGGGCATCAATATACAGTGAACAGAAGAGATCATCTTCTATGGAAAGTATTTCTTTAGGACTTGTCCATTAACAGGTAGAGATTCTCTCTCACCTAATAAATCATGTAGCAGAAAAGTTGACAGGCCTAACTATTCCACAATCTGAAATGGGCCCAGCTACATTTGTTTGAACTTGGTACACTTACCTTTCTCTTCATGGGATTTATCCCATTTTAATACTCGGTCTTTCAGTTGGAAAGATTTTGAAGCTACAAAATTTGAATCAAAGGAGGCTTTGACTAACTGCTGATGATGTGCATGCATGGTCCTAGCCTTTTCCCTTTCCTCTTCAAGCTTAAGAATTTGTAATTGTCTAACCTGCATAGATCAGAAAGGGGTTTCTCCATTGAATTGAAATAAGTCTAAGGAGAGAATGGCTACGTTTATTGGTAAGACTACTTCTTTCCCATAGACCAAATTAAAAGAAGTGTCGATGGAGGCTTTCTGAGTTATTCGATTTGCCCATAGAGAAAATAGTAAAGACTTATGCCAGTTCTTTTGGCCTTGCTCAACAGTACGTTTAATAATCCTGATGAGATTTTTGTTTGTGGATTCGACTACTCCATTTCCTTCCGGATAATAATTTTCCGAATACTTAAGCTTAAAACCTCTTTTAAGAGAAAATTCTGTCATAACATTTCCTGAAAATATAAGATTCATTATCAAACATTAAAGCTAATGGTAAGCCAAATCTAGTGATGATAAATTGATCTATAAATTCAATAATATTTTCTGAATTGGCTACCTTTAGTGGGATTTCCTCTACCCATTTGGTGAAATAATCAATGGCTGTAATAATGTATCTATGTTGTTTAAAAGAATGAGGAATGATCTCACCTATTACATCCAATCCCCATTGTCCAAATGGTTGGTCAATGTTGATGGGTTGTAATGGTAGCACGGGTTTTCTATGTCTTCCAGTAGCTGTTTGACAAACCTTACATCTTCTTACATAATTGTGTGCATCTTTGAACAGAGTTGGCCAGTAATAGCCAACATGCAGGATTTTATGTGTTGTAGTGTCACCTCCAAAGTGACCACTAGCTGGTCCATCATGAAGTTCCCGCAACACCTTCTCTGCCTCAGATTTTTCAAGACATCTAATTAAAACATAATCATAATTTCTTCTGAAAAGTACATCGTTGACAATTTGATATTCTTTGTGTAATTAAATTGGGCTAGTGCATATCCATTTTTTATGTAAAATATGATATCAGCATACCTTGATTCTTGTCATTGAGGCTTACCTCGTAGACAGGTACATCATCACCTGAATGTTGCAACTCTGATAGATTTGAAGTTCCCTCCAACATCCTGCAAAAACTTTGACCTTTTACAATTTTAGCTGGTTTAATTTCTATGTCATATTCTTGTAGGGCAGTGACCCAGTTTGCTCTCTTTTCTCCTATGTCCCTTTGTATTAAAAGATTTCTCACTGCTGAGAAGGGTATTATGACTTTAGTGTGGGTTTTTATGAGAAAAGGTTTGAAGTGTTTTATATATTTGAAAACAAGAAAAGCCTGCTTTTCAACATCTGAGTAATTTAATTCAGCTCCTTGCAATTGGATCTAAACAAAGAGATTGGAGCTTTAGCCTTATCTTGATTTTCTTGTGTCAATATGGCCACATATGATTTCTCAGAAGAGAAAGTATACAAAATGAAATGATTGGAAAAATTTGGGGTTGCTAGAGATGGGATGTTAATAATTGATTGTTTTATCATGCTAAACGCTTCATGTTCTGAATGTCCCCATTTAAACAAAGAATTTTTCTTTATCATGGATTGAAGAGGTAAAACAATTCTTGAGAAGTGAGGGACAAATATTTTAACAAAATTTATTTGACCTAGGAAAGATTGCATTGATTTCTTGTTATGTTGTAAAGGTATTTCAAAAATTTCTAATTCTGTGAGGGTCAATATGAATTCCTGCTTTGGAAAAAATGAATCCAAGGAGCTTTCATTTGCTGAATGCGAAAAAAAACCTTTTGGACTTCATAGAAATTCCATAGCTTAGGCAATGTTCAAAGATTTATTTCAAGTCTCTTAGATGATTACTGCGTCTTTTGGAGTATAATGTTATATCATCTAAGTAGATCGCTATTGACTTATTTACCAAACCTTTGAAGGATATATCCATGGTTCTCTGGAAAGTAGCACCAGCGTTGATCAGTCCAAATGGAATCTTCTGATAAGCATAAGTGCCCCACTTTGTTTGAAATGTGGTTTTCAGCTGGTCATCTGGATGTACTAAGATTTGATTATAACTTGAGAATCCATCTAGGAAAGACATTAGTTCAAAGCCATCTACTGATTGAAAAATCTGTTCCATAGGAGGTAAGGGGAAATTGTCCTTATGGAAAGCTTTATTGAGGTTTCATAAATCTATACATATCCGAATATCGCCATTTTTTTTCCTGACTTGGACAAGATTGGAGACTCATCAGAAGTGTATGATAGGAAAAACAATTTCGGCTTTCAGCAGTTTATTCAACTCAGATTTAATTTGACTTTCTAAATTAGGATGGATTTTCCTCAATTTTTCTGAATAGGTCTTTCGTCAAATATCATAGGAAGAGTGTGTTGGATAATGGAGGTGTCGTATGTCTTGAGATATTCATAGTTCCATGCAAAGATATTCTTATATTTTTTCAACAAACTTATGAAAGATGCTTTTTCATCTAACGTAAGACCTAGAACTAAGTTGATGTTTTGAGGTTTTAATCAGTCCCAAGATTGATCAATTCAAACCTCAGAGTTGAACTCTGAAGTTTTGAATTGGTAGATCATTTAAATCTGTCTTTAAGGTCATATAAATCTTCCAACTTAACTGCGGACTTTGGTATAACATTAATGATTGCTTCTTGTTTAAGTTGGTTATCATGCTGGTCTTCATCAACTATCTAGTCATCGTGTGAGCCTTGTGAGGTCAGGAAGCTTATGATATTCTAATCATTATTAAAGACTCTCCATTTGGTGATATTATTAGGGATGGAAGGCCTAAAAATTAATTCAATGGAGGGATAAGCTTGGAAGCAACATTAGCTAGAAGATCGGCACTAGCATTCTGGAGTCTTGGGATAGGGGAAATATTAAACACAGTAAAGTGGAGAGTCAGATCTTGAACTAACGACTAATAATGTTTCAAGTGTCCTGATAAATAATGTATAGTGTTTCTTACCTGTTTCATCACAATTTTTGAATCCCTAAATACTTGGAGGTATTTTACGTTAAGGCCAATTGCCTTATACAGACCTTGAACTAGTGCCTCATATTCAACAGTATTGTTGGTGCAATCAAATGCAAGTCTGCATGCTAGCATAGTTTTCTTCCCCTCTAGGCTAACTAAGATGAAACCTTCTCCTACACCATCATTGGATTTAGATCCATCAAAAAATAATTTCCAAAATAGAGATTTAACTGCAGGTTTATCTACAAAATTTACACATTTAGAAGTGTCTGTTTGGGAAAAAATTTCAATCTGAGAGACAAAAAAGTTTTCTAAGAAAGGTGAAGTATGAGCGTTGAAATTTCCTAGAAATGATTCTACAGAATAATTTCCAATGATATTGTTACTATACGTGGCTGGTTCATTTTCTCCTTCTAATTATGTCACTATGAACTTCTGATGTTTCACGCGATCAACCCTTATTTGATTTGGTTTACATTTATAGAGAAGCCAAAAGTGAGACCAGTCAGTTGCAAAATAACCATGAAGCTTTTCTGACCAGTCTCTACTAAGGATTAAACCATAGAACTTAGGAATGTTAGCTACGAGTATGTCGATGACTTGCCAAACTTTGAGGTTTGATGAAAGTCTGATGGTTACTTGATTAAGTTCCCCGACAATTTCGACTTGAGAGCAATTTAACTGAACTATTCATACAACATATTTCTAAGGCTAATCATTCAACTTCTCATAAACTGTTCTAGGTAAGATGTTATATGAAGCTTCAAAATAAACCAGTCAATTGTGTAAGTTTTTGTTAAAGACTTCAAAATTAAGAAGAAATGGCAGAGTGTGGGATTTTGATCTTCCTCCAATTAAAGCTATATCAGTTGGATCTATCTTATTCAAAGAAGCACTAAGGGGTCTTCCCATTTCTTGGGAAGCTTGCAAGATTATAGTAGCAGGAAGTGGTGTAATAGGTACTGCTTTAAGTTCTTTTAGAGGTAAATTTTGCTGATGTTTCAATTTGCTAAGCTCATGAAATGTAATGTTTGCCCTAGTTTTCGTTATATCATCAATAATATTATATTCCATTTCATCAGAAACTATCAAAGATTTATATGAAGGACAAGGATCCAATTGAGTAGGTGTAGTATGAGTGGATTTTGGTATAGATTTATTACCTATTGCTTTATCCCTAGGGGGTGGCATTAAAGCCTTCTGTTTTGCATTTGTTTGTGACAATTCGACAGGAGTTTTACTTCGGGTAGTGACAGGTACGGCTTCTTAAGTTTCTTCATTGGGAAGTATAAAATCCCACATACCTTGTAATTTTCTACTTCCTCATCGTCTGTTTGTTCTTCGCTGGTTGAAACTTCATCCTCATCCGACTTGACATTTGATATGGCATTTGGAGGCTTAGGATCAGTAGGGGAATTCCTTTTGGATGGTCTAAAAGGTTTTTCAGAGGAAGTCTCTCCTACTTGTTTCTTAATATCAACCATTTCATTAGACAAGGTCTTGAGGAATTTCTACAACCCTTCAAGATCAAAAGGATCTTTCAGTGGTTTCTTCTTAGAGTCATCTCTGAAGGTTACTTTCTTAGATTTCCGTTCTTCTAATGCATTTCTCTTTTCGACAGCTAGGATGAGTTTTTCTATAGCTATTACCTCTTTCATATTTTTTGCCAAGGTTAGTTTGGAAGCTATATCAACAAAGATAGATGTGCTTGGTGGCAGAGCAGAGATGCACCATTCATTTTGGACCTCATTTCTAGGCTTAGATGTCGCTGATATTTTATTCAATAGTTTATTGAAGCGAGAGTTGAAATCCTTGATGGGTTCTCTTGGCTCAGCTTTCAAATTGGAGAGATCATTAATTAACATAGTTTTAGATCTAACATCTCCAAAATTTGTTAAAATTTTCTCTTGAGAAGCATCCCAACTGTTAA